>CM067299.1:110469113-110954113 GCA_034231615.1 Meghimatium bilineatum | reverse complement strand
CAACACAGAGATTGAGGATACATCGAGGGTTTAATTATGCGAGTTTGGTATTAAAAGTGGTACTACTACAAATTGACAACTACAGAATATAATGACGAGCGTTTCAACCAGATAGTCATTACCATATATGCTCTTCAACATTTGCTAGGAAGACTGAGCACTGTGAATCTGCACGTGTGCAATATGTAGGTTCAAATGTGTATTGAAAGTTATATTTTTCACATACATCTGTATTTGTTCACATTTTCTTGATTTTTCCGCTAGTAGTAGTACATTTATGTGCTTACTTGCATTATAGAGGTCCGTTCGGATCTCGTCGGGACCCGTCGTCCCGTCAGGACGAAATTTATTAGGTTGCTTACCCTAATATTCTTCACAGTACCAATGTGCTTGTCATCCCGACTCACTATATGAGAACAAAAGCGAGCATGACATCATACAGTCCATAACCAATTTATCGAATACAGTCAATAATTAATATTTTACGAATTAATAAATGCGAATGTCACTTGAAAGGATGGTTCGCCATCTTCGTTGACGAAAGCCATTGAAACCTCGCTAGATGTTGGTTCATAATAGCGACGTTGAATAGGCTGACAATCGTGCTTGAAGATCATGTTTACTATTGGTATTCCTCTTACAGTTTGAGCAGCATTCTGAGTCTCTCCTCTTTTCATATCACACATTAAATGATACGACTGTGCTAGTCAATTGTGCTAGAAAAAAATGTAGATAGATTTTTATCAATAATGTATCTTTCGCATGTAGAATTTCCTGCGTGTGCTTATCGAACGTCTGTTGTTTGAGTATTGTCCAAAACATACAACTGAACCAACTTTGTTGTATGGCGGTTGTATATGAGAAGCTCGATGATACATTTGCCCATAAACTTTTAAAACATATGGACCTTGACAATCCGTAAATGTTTTGTTCCCAATGAACCGAAAGAAAGAGTGCTATTATAAAAACGAATATTCTCGCGAAAATGTGTGTATTTAGGATGTGTATAATCAGAGAGCATAAAGCACAAGCACTCGGAATACTCCAGCTTATTACCATGAATGTCTTGTGGCTGTGGAAGCATGATCTTTCCCTTTCGAGAAGAATTTGTAAACTTGACATCGTTAGGTAGTTCGTTCAAAAATTGTTAGCACTACAAAACTCACATATAATAGTGAAAATTGCACATCTATGTACAACAACATGATCCTCAGCAAAATTTGCTGCTTCATTTGAAATTGATTGACTACCACGCATTTGTGACAATGAATGAACCTCAGCATCTGCAGCTCAACAGTTTCATGCTGTCTGTGATGACGTTGATATTCTCTATTCATAACTTGTCGATTTATCTTTGCTATAGTGATTCTAGTTTAGCTCGACGCCGATGCACATCAGCATCCTTGGCAACTCGCGTTTGTCTTTGCTGAAATATTTCTTCATCAATTCTTTGCATCTCTGTTTCAATTCTATGTCTGTGTTATGCAGCATTTACAGCACGAATCGGAGCGAGTAACTTGACTTTAACGACTCACCATCTATTTTTTCGTATTTTTTCTTTTTTGACGCTTTCTCGCGATTGGATCATATTCATCCATCATTGAAGCACATTATATGTATTTTTTTAAATATAATGTATTTTGATAACTTTAACCACAAGCCGATACAGAAGTTTACCTGCTAGCGAGCGCATCAATAACATTTGTATACAAAAATGTCGTCTGCTTTGAATAACTTCATAACACCAAACGTTTTAAATAGATGTCGAACGGAATTCCGTGACGTAAATGAGCTATGTATAGAGCGTTTGGGAGAGACTGACAGAACACGACTATTATATTATAGATAGGTTACTAATTGTATAAAGTAGATTGTGTATCAACGCTGTAATGTAACTAGTTCTCATTTGCATTTTTAATCCACGTATCGTGTGATTTTTTATAAGAGTCTTCACAAATAACATGAACAATAAATGGAGGGTCTGAAATGTGTGACAAGTGTTAAGAAAGGCGGACGGGGGGGGGGGGAGGTAGGTAGGTAAAAAAAGAAATGTTGACGTCAACAGTACTGATTAATTACTCACTAATTAAATGATTCGGTTTTTAAATAGTTTTGTAACAATGTGAAACAAAACATGTAGGCCTATTGTTTCGTATATTGTCAACAAACGAAGATTTCGTAATGAGTTGGAGACTTTTAGACGTAAACAGGCAACAGGGGTGCGGTTCCAGAATTATTGCCAATTGTTGACAATGGGGGAGGGAGTACAAAACAATGACAAAACAATTTATGAACAGCCCCTAATAATATTTTCATCAACAATTGTGTGACAAAGGTTACGATTGATATATTTATGTATAATATATCTCAGTTTCATGACTTGAATTTTTTTTTCAATTTTTTTAAACTCCAGGAAATTGGTAATCTCCACAAAACACTTTCCTAGTATTTCTTCCCACCACAAAACGGTGTTTTTTCCCAGGATTCTCTTACTTGCGTTTAAGTTCTTCTCTCAGCCAGACAAGTCCAGACCTTTGCCATTTAGTCTTCAAGTGAGCAGTCCAAAATTGAAGATGGATGTTGGTGTTAATTTTTGGGAAATGTCATCCAGTTTAGGGGTATCACCTTTCCCTATCTCTTCCAGAAAATCAACGTCACGGCTTCTCTCTCGATCTCAATCTGTCTATCTTTTTTTCTCTCCATATTTATGCTCTTAAAAAACAACAATCTTAGAAAATGTTTGAAAGATTAATATAAAATTTCCCTTCTTCGATTTCTTCCCTTTCAGCCCACTTTATGCCTATTTAATCTCTGTCATTCAGATTGCATCTTTCTTATTCACGTTTAGTCTCTCACATTCTCTCTCACTCTCTAGTCTCTCTCCGAATTTTTTACCAAGAAATATTACAACTTTTTAAAATAAGCATTCAGAAACATGATAGTAATTGTAATTTATTAAATTAAATATGTTTTATTGTGAGGTACGTCGCTTTCAACCGTGGACGTTAGCTTAATTTGGTTAGATCAGAGTGTGTTTTTTTTAATCATAACAAATAATGGAGGTTGCGATGGATATGATAGTTAAACATGATGGGTAGATATTTTGGTTAGACATAATGGTTAAACTTGATGGTTAGATATTTTGGTTAGACATAATGGATAGACATCATTGGTACACATGATGGTTGAAAATGATGGTTAGACATGATGGTTAGCTATAATGGTTAGAAATGATGGTTAGACGTGATGGTTAGAAATGATGGTTAGACATGATGGTTAGAAATGATGGTTAGACACATGATGTTTAGACATGTAGTTTAGACTTTATAATTAGACATGATTGTTAGACATAATTGTTAGACATGATGGTTAGAAATGATGGTGAGATTCCTGACAGTCTTCTTTTCATTGCCCATCACATGATTAACGTTACTGTGATTAGTCCCTTGGACCAATACCTTCTCAAGAATGAATAATGATCACGCACAGTCACTTATCTTGGCTGATTTGACTGTTTCCGTGATTTGATTTTTTTGTGCTGGCGAAATATAGTGAAGCAAAGGGAAGTAATTTTCAGTGGCATCAGCCAAGGTGAGTGACGCTGAATGAGATCTGCTAACAGGATCTATACTCGGGAGAAGGGTCAGCTTGAACCTGCGCTGACTGCGTATTGGGTGACATGCTCAGGATTTGTTGATTTTCACAGGGCTTCCACATGAAATAAAAATTGTTGATTTTCACAGGGAAAGAAACATTTTTATTTCCACAACGCTTCCATATAAAGAAAAATTGTTGATTTTCACAGGGCTTCCATATAGACGAAAAATTGTTGATTTTCACAGGGCTTCCCTATGAAAGAAAAATTTTTGACTTTCACAAGGATTCCATATAAAAGAAACATTTTTATTTCCACAATGCTTCCACGTAGAAGAAAAATTGTTGATTTTCACAGGGCTTTCATATGAAATAAAAATTGTTGACTTTCACAGGGATTCCATATAAAAGAAACAATTTTATTTCCACAGGGCTCCCATGTAAAAGAAAAATTGTTGATTTTCACATGGCTTCCATATAGAAGAAAAATTGTTGATTTTCACAGGGCTTCCATATAAAATAAAAATTGTTGATTTTCACAGGGCTTCCATATAAAATAAAAATTGTTGATTTTCACAGGGCTTCCATATAGAAGAAAAATTGTTGAGTTTCACAGGTCTTCCATATAGAAGAAAAATTGTTGATTTTCACAGGGCTTCCATATAGAAGAAAAATTGTTGATATTCACTGGGCTTCCATATAGAAGAAAAATTGTTTATAACAAAATATAGGTAAACGATTAGCTGCATATCTAAATTGAAACAATAATATACTAGAACATAACATAGCAACTTTGAAATCAATTCAGTGACATGAAATTACACAGTACGTTTGAAATCAATTCAGTGAGATGAAAATTAGAAGCTCTAAATGTAATAATTACTTCTTAGAAAAAATGTTGCATTTTGTTTCTTGTTGATTTACTAGCAGCTACGAAGTACAATTATATCAACAACATCAATACCTGCTTGTTGGATCATAATTGTAATATATTTTATTTATTTACACAAGATATGATGTACACATTGATACATTTTTAATATGGCAAACACAAAACAAACAAACAATTGCCATTACGCATATTCTATATTGGGATAGAAAATTTGACATTTTAATATGCACAATTTGTTCAATTTGTTCTAAATATTAGTCATTATGGCAACCCTGGTTTTTGGTTAGATACTCGTATATCTAATTTTTGCTTAGATGTACCTGTCTATGTTAGACATAGACGTAATTGATTATAATTTTACTTTCAGTGTTTCTTTACTTTCTTCCTCATGTCCTATTCCTGCTGACAGGAGCAATCGTGAACCTCCACAATACTCTGTTCTATGTAACAGGAGCAATCGTGAATCTCCACAATACTCTGTTGTCTGTGACAGGAGCAATCGTGAATCTCCACAATACTCTGTTGTCTGTGACAGGAGCAATCGTGAATCTCCACAATACTCTGTTCTATGTAACAGGAGCAATCGTGAATCTCCACAATACTCTGTTGTCTGTGATATGTCAGATCGCGAATCTCCAAAATACTATGTTTGTGATGTCAATCAATTTCACGATTCACTCCTCATCTCGCTTGTGTAAAATTGTCACACATCTTTTCCTCGATTTATCCCAGCTAATTCTTCTTCTTCTTGTTCGTTTTCCAGGATGATTCAGAATTGATATCATCGCCAGATACCATGCCAGCTGGCGTAGCCGACCATGGCTAGCCACAGCTCTCTGTCTCCAGTATTATGTATCAAACTCGCTGTTATTTCCCTGCCGTGCCAGGTTGTCAAACTGTCTAATATTTTCTCACGTTGTCGTCCTCTGTATATGTTGCCTTCAGTCTTTACCCTGAAATATAGACATTTCTCAATATATTGGTATCCCATGAAATGACATGAAGGGAAAAGCTTAGGACGATGGAGACTGGAGAGAATTCGTCCATGATATATGGTCTTATGAAGTCCAGTAAATTTAATACATTCGTCTTGTCAGACCACATTCGTATGTTATTTAATTTAAAATGGTTACCGTATTAAATTTAAAATGGTTACCATATTAAATTTACATATATTCGTTATTGTTCTGACACGCCAGTAGAAAATCAGGTTTGGAACACATTGTGACAAATGATAAAATCAGTGACGGATGAGATAGAAAATTCCGGACAGCCTAATTTCATGATATTTCACGATAACAGATTTCAATATCATAAATGATGGTGAAGTGACATATCAGATTGCTTAAACATGTCTCTAGCTTGCGGGAGGTCAACTCGAGCAGAATCCCGGAGTCTTAAGAGAATCCATAATGAAGACCACGTTCTAGAAAGTATATGTCACATGAATAAATGAAATGATGGTCAACATTATGACAGGCGTTTGTGAAGACTCATGATCTCCACGCCTGTCGACGTGACAGATAAATGTAACATACTCGTATATTTTCTTTTACTTAGATGCTGAATCTATTTCGGATAACTCCAGCAAACATTACAAGCATGCATTATCTCCCCATCCTTCCTATAAAACGAATGCGTTATTCTTAACTGTAAACATCACGTTTAGCATATTTGTATTTTCCTTCAGATGTCAACAACGTGTTCTCACTTCTGCTTTCTTTTCATCATCCCAATGATCGTTCATACACAGCAGATTTATCACGCAGTTCATATCTTGAATGATGGATACGTGGCCTTTGAATCAAATGAAACACTCCCAACACGTCAGAATATTAGGCAGAAATGAGCAGGCTCGATTCTTGGAGAAAGTCCTTTCGTAATATTCAATTAGCTGTTTAATTTGTTCCTCTTGTGGGGAGTTACGCTGCTTTCAACCTCGGAAACGAATCTAAATCGTTATATTAGAGATGGTGACTATCAAACGTGACGGTGGCCATGGTTATGCTAAACTTAATTACTATTGCTATTGCTATTGAGATTATTATTGCTTCCGGTTGAGCCTCTATGATCTCATGTATATGTCATGTATGTCAGATGTCATATATGTTAGATGTCACGTATTTTAGATGTTATGCACGTTAGACGTTATGTATATTAGATGTCACGTATGTTAGATGTCATATGCTATTTTTAACTAAGTCATCGCAAGCGTCCATTTTTTAAAGTTTTGACATTAACAGTTTTAATATCTGAAATATATTGAGCGCATTATTAGTGATATTACAGTAAGACAGACATATTAAACACATTATTACAGTGATATTACAGTAAGACAGACATATTGAGCACATTATTAGTGATATTACAGTAAGACAGATATATTGAGCGCATTATTACAGTGATATTACAGTAAACATATTTAACACATTATTACAGTGATATTACAGTAAGACAGACATATTTAACACATTATTACAGTGATATTACAGTAAGACAGACATATTAAACACATAATTACAGTGATATTACAATAAGACAGACATATTGAGCCCATTATTACAGTGATATTACAGTAAGTCAGACATATTGAGCGCATTATTACAGTGATATTACAGTAAGACAGACATATTGAACACATAATTACAGTGATATTACAATAAGACAGACATATTGAGCGCATTATTACAGTGATATTACAGTAAACATATTGAACACATTATTACAGTGATATTACAGTAAGACAGACATATTGAGCATATTATTACAGTGATATTACAGCAATACAGACATAATGAACACATAATTACAGTGATATTACAATAAGACAGACATATTGAGCGTGATATTAAAGTAATATTACAGTAAACATATTGAACACATTATTACAGTGATATTACAGTAAGACAGACATATTGAACACATTATTACAGTGATATTACAGTAAGACAGACATATTGAACACATAATTACAGTGATATTACAGTAAACATATTAAACACATTATTACAGTGATATTACAGTAAGACAGACATATTGAACACATTATTACAGTGATATTACAGTAAGACAGACATATTGAACACATAATTACAGTGATATTACAGTAAACATATCAAACACATTATTACAGTGATATTACAGTAAACATATCAAACACATTATTACAGTGATATTACAGTAAGACAGACATATTGAACACATAATTACAGTGATATTACAGTAAACATATTAAACACATTATTACAGTGATATTACAGTAAACATATCAAACACATTATTACAGTGATATTACAGTAAGACAGACATATTGAACACATAATCACAGTGATATTACAGTAAGACAGACATATTGAACACATAATTACAGTAATATTACAGTAAGACAGACATATTGAACACATAATCACAGTAAGACATATTGGCAAACAGGAAATTATAACATATCTGATTAGAGTATTCCGTGAAGATCGGGTTACAAGGCTCGAGGAAGACCAATCAATAATAATTATACTATGTTTTATACTATATAAAAAAATATTACCTAGTGAAAATTGCTCAATCAGGAGACTGAAAACAAGTGTCTCCTCACTAGATGTGTTTAGGGAATTAAAAAAATACGTTAAAGAGACGCTGACCATGGCCAATGCGGCCCAAATGACCAAAGATAGACAACGCAAGTTTTCACTATGACACTTAACAGCTTGAATGGAAATGACATTGGATATATGACATTTCCTTAACTTTCATTGGCTGTCTTCTTCTTCTTCTTTCCTTCCTCTTTTACCCTTTACGGGTGTCGAGGGAGATACAATGTTCTTGTTCTCGTTTTTCTGGCAGCTTCAGATAATGCTATTTGGTGTTCGCGTAATGTCTCTTTGATGTTGTCGACCCAGCGTACTCTAGGTCTACCCTTGGCTTTCTGCCTCTCCTCTCTTCGTATATGCTTTATAAATTAATTAATGACACGGCATTCTTTCCAGATGACCAAACCATTGTATCTGTTATTTTGTATGTATTTTAGAATTGATATGACACCCACTTTTTCTCTTATGACATCGTTTCTAATTCTGTGTCTTCTGGTCACTCCTGTGGCTTTTCTCAGACATCTCATCTCTGTTGTAACCAATTGTCTCTTATGTGTTGTTGTTGAAGACCATGTTATTGACTGTCACACGAAGTAAATTCATATTGATTAATGAAAATCATGGGAATAGTCCATCGACTTAATAAGAAGGCTTGTGTTCGCCTTATCCAGTAGGTCTTATAATGTAGAAGCTTATGTTCATATTGATCTGTGAGCGTATCTAGCAAGTATAAACCCATGTCCAATTATGTCTTTCCTATCTTACTTTTGTTTTCACTTCTACAAAATAATACAATTAGATTTCTATTTTCATTGCTATTTTTCATCTTCTTATCACATGGCATTTGCTTCTGATTCTAATTACTAGCTTAAAAATATTTTCTAGCAAACATGGCTTGTCATGCGTTCAATATGTTGCTATTGACAACGATGTACGGGCACATTCAGTGTCTGTAAACGCAGACTCCAAATCAATTTACAGACGACATCACTGACGTTTCCCTCTGTGAACATAGTTTACGTAAGACGCCTCAATCAGGACACGCTCACTGAAGATGCTGGGTCAGTGTGATCGTTTCTCAGCGTGTTTGGTTTACCTAGATTTCAATCAGTGAATATCAATTATCTTCCAAAGCTGTTTATCTTCGGGAGCATTGAGATGTGCATGTTCTGTGAAGGTGCAAGATGGTTGACACCACAGATTTCTAAATACAAGGATACACTATGGTATTTGATGTCACAATATCAGATGACTTTAAACATTTTCAGATGTACTTGTGTAATATAACCAGTTTTCTACACAATTTTGCATTTTCCTTGTTAATATTATTAAACTGGTTTTGACATCAATGACGTAGATCACAAGTCTAAGAAGGGCTTGATTTTTCAGTATATATATATATATATACTCAGTAACTCTGTATTGTGTATGTCCGGATTAGAAATCTAAACTATTTGATCCATTCCGATAAAATTTGGCATGGTCACTAATTTGGATACATGCTAGCCCGTGGTCGATTTGAGAAAGCATAAGTTCTCCTGTGGTTCGGCAACGCTAATCATTGATATATTTGGTTAACTTTTCACCTATGACCAGTGCACAAATATTAAATAAACAAATGGTAGGGTTCAACCTAACAATAATATTGTTGCATTTCAATAGATGTTTTTTTGTGTGTTGTAAAAAGTTCACTATTATTTTTGCTAAAATTGTGCTTATGTCATGTATACATTTGCATGTTAATGACTGACTGGACGATTAATGTATGACAGAAACTTGAGCTACAAGTTGACTAAACTTGAATTAAAGTGGTATAAAAGATGTCAAGAAACTTCTACCATGATTATAGGCTCAGATAAATGATGGAAGTGATTGCTTCAAGTGTCCTAGTATCATTGTTGGAAATTCAATCCATAACCCTCATGTGTGCATGGGTGCCACCTTAGAAAAATTAACACACAAATCCACATACGATTCTCGTTTCTAATGATTCATGATTCTCAGTCCTCAGTTATCGAAAATATGACTCTTGTACGACCCGGGGTGGGAGGGGAGAGGGGGGGGGGGTTTCTAACTCGTGAAAGCGTTTCGCATCGTTTCACAGGGGTTGGGGTGGGGGTGGATAATTGGCTGTGGATAAGCAGCTATAAAACAGGACTATTATTTTAGTTGCGCCTTACAACGAAATATCATGATATATTTTTATACAGGGGGTGTAAACCCCGGTACCCATTCATCTACAGGTTTGCATATAATTAATATTATTCATCCAGGCTTTCTTTTCCCTCCTGTTCTTCTGGCTCCGCTAACTGTACCCTACATGATAGTCTTGGAAAGTAAATTATTATCCCACTATGTGTCCAGATCACGTACGTTTGACAGGCTTCACCACTGACAGAGAGGGTATTTTTCTATGACACTCACACGCATTTATTCTGTTCCTTACCTTGTATTAAAGTTGCATGTTCTCACCGATCATAAACATTGAGAAACGTTTTTGCTCGTCTGTAATATTTGAGTTCTAAAGCCGATTTTATTCTCCTCCATACTGCTCCATACGTTAGGATCTTACACACGTTAAACAAATAACAGCTACATAATGTGCGTCCAGGAACATCTTCAAGCAGATGTATCGTCTCTATGTGTTATATCGATAAGTAGAACACTGCAAACTATTCGAAAGATACAAAAATGAAAGGAGAGATCAAAATGTTATTTTTTTATCTCAAAACCCAATACATTCATGTTCACTCCGCAACAGGTCGTTCAGTTCGCATTGGACTCATCAGCCATGAGAACTCACAACCAATATAAAACAAGACTCGTCAGCCATGAGGATTCATAAACAATATAAGACACGACTCATCAGCCATGAGGACTCATAAACAATATAAGACAAGACTCATCAGCCATGAGGACTCATAAACAATATAAGTCAAGACTCATCAGCCATGAGGACTCATAAACAATATTAGACAAGACTCATCAGCCATGAGGACTCATAAACAATATAAAACAAGACTCGTCAGCCATGAGGACTCATAAATAATATAAGACAAGACTCATCAGCCATGAGAACTCACAACCAATATAAAACAAGACTCGTCAGCCATGAGGACTCATAAATAATATAAGACAAGACTCATCAGCCATGAGGACTCATAAACAATATAAGTCACGACTCATCAGCCATGAGGACTCATAAACAATATAAGTCGAGACTCATCAGCCATGAGGACTCATAAACAATGTAACCAAATGTTATCTTTTTACAATGCTCATGAGAAACACTATCATCATTTTCATCACATACTTATTTGTTCAAAATGCCTTTCATGTGCAATATAATTTGTCTAGTCTTAGTCTTCTTCTGGCTCTGTAACTTAATCGTCTGTTATTATATGCATGTTTAGTGAATTTGGTATATCGCCTTCTCATAAGATAACAAAATTATAACCAATACTAAAATCATAACCCGTGAGGGTCGTAGGGGTGCCACACTGGATACATCAGGGTCGTAGGGTGCCACACTGGATACATCAGGAACGAAGGGGTATCACACTGGGTACAGCAACACAAAAATCTCTCAAAAAATCTATATCCTTGGTCATTCGGAGGAGTGTTGAAGACCATTCGTTAATGTTATCTGTTCAGGATTTATTTTTGTCTACCTCTTCTCTGTCCACTCTCGACTGTTCTTTGCAAAATAATTTTAGAAATGGACTCATGCCTCGTTACATGTTTATACCAGACACGTTTACGCCGTTTCACCACTGTCATAAGTGGTTCTTGATAACCTGCAAGTTTCTTTATTTCCTGCGAGACAAATATTTTTGTCTTGTGTTCTATATAACCCATTTTACGCATGTTGTTGCGTCTGTGGCCCACTAGACAAACGAGCCATGCAACAGAAGACATTGGTAGAGGACATGCCGTTATATTGAGGCTCTATTAAGGAAACTTTGTAGCATGTCATCTATACAATTATAGACCCCACCCCCACTCTGAGTAGAAGACTTCTTCAATAGCTTTGCACTGTAAAAAATTAAGTCTTTTGGTATGAAAGAAAGCTCAGAAAACCACCCAAATGCACATAGGAAGTAAGAGCTAATTCATAACAATTCCTGGCGTTCTCATTAAAAACAACAACAACGATATAACTAATTTCCAAATCACAGTAGTTGCTGTCGTGTATTGTATTCAATACAGGAAATAATTTCTATTCTATCTCAAATGTCATTGTGTAACCTTTTTAATTTGTTAACTCCCACAAGAAGATGCAATGAAAGTTTCAATACAACAAAATCGTGTACAATTTTCCACCTGTTAAACATTAATACAAAAACAATAGAACAGAACAAGTGTAATTGGTAAAACGAGCAAGTGTAATTGGTGTCTGGCAGACATCAAACATTAATTGGTCACATAGAAATTCGAAATCTTGTAATCGAAATCTTATAATTTTTGTGATTGCTACTGTCTTTACTACAGTTTCCTGGAATTCCACATTCATTATTGCATTTTCCAGTTTTTACTAAAAGGTCACAATAACGTTGTGCTATCATATCATCATTATTATCCAGAGCCGTGGAGACTGGCGTAGCGAGCAATTGAGCTCCACAACTTGGTGTTTCTAATATCATGAATATGGATTGTTATAGACTCTGCCACCCAACGAACTAGATATGCATGTATTTTACAGGCATCCTCTGTATGCTATTGAAACTTTTCGGTTACAAATCATGTTCTCCACCACCCTGTCTTCAGCACACTTGTCTCCAGTACACCTGTCTCGTAACGTAACAAACTAATAAAAACTCTCACTTTCTGATTTTAGTAAGTAACCTAATTTTGTATGTGCTCTTTCATCAATGTCCTATGTCCATTGTCAAGAATTACATTTTGTAGTAGTGAAACAGCATACACTTGTTTCGTTTGGACATGTAACGAGATACAACTCATTTTCTGAAATTATTCTGCAAGGAAAAGTAGAGGGGGGAAGGAAAAGAGGTATATCTCTATCTATCTATTCGCTAAACCCTTTGTTGCTATTCAACGTCAGGGGTAGAATACTTTTCTTGGGATGGCCCTCTTGTGTGCTGAGTATATTGTGGAGTTTGTCGCCTCTTTTATTTCGGTGGTCCATCGTTTTAGTGGTCGGCCTCTAGGTCTGCCTTCACTGTATCTGTGTATCATAACTTGCTGTGGTATGCTGTCTGATGGTAGTTGCTGATGTGTGAACCATTTTTTCTGTTGTCTCTTAATATACTCCAAGATTTGAGTGGTTCTCTTCATTTAAATACGATAAATTGTGTTCTCACTGACGGTTTGTAAATCCTGTCTCAGTGTTGTATCAGGAAATTCACATGGCTACACCGCGATCTCTAACTTAACACATACAGAAACCACATATTCCAGGTGAATAGTAGGAAAAGAGGTGAACCATGAAAATCCGAATTGAAATTATCAAGCAATGCTCTGAACATGATTTGTCTACACTTCTCCGAATAACTGAGGATATAGTTATTAATATGCCTTTTGTGCTGATGTCTTCAGCTTGGCATCACTAACTTCCTGATGTCTTCAGTGTGACATCTCCAACATCCTGATGTCTTCAGTGTGACATCTCCAACATCCTGATGTCTTCAGTGTTGCATCTCCAACATCCTGATGTCTTCAGTGTGACATCTCCAACATCCTGATGTCTTCAGTGTGACATCTCCAACATCCTGATGTCTTCAGTGTTGCATCTCCAACATCATGATGTCTTCAGTGTTGCATCTCCAACATCCTGATGTCTTCAGTGTGACATCTCCAACATCCTGATGTCTTCAGTGTTGCATCTCCAACATCCTGATGTCTTCAGTGTGACATCTCCAACATCCTGATGTCTTCAGTGTGACATCTCCAACATCCTGATGTCTTCAGTGTTGCATCTCCAACATCATGATGTCTTCAGTGTTGCATCTCCAACATCCTGATGTCTTCAGTGTGACATCTCCAACATCCTGATGTCTTCAGTGTTGCATCTCCAACATCCTGATGTCTTCAGTGTGACATCTCCAACATCCTGATGTCTTCAGTGTGACATCTCCAACATCCTGATGTCTTCAGTGTTGCATCTCCAACATCATGATGTCTTCAGTGTTGCATCTCCAACATCCTGATGTCTTCAGTGTGACATCTCCAACATCATGATGTCTTCAGTGTTGCATCTCCAACATCCTGATGTCTTCAGTGTGACATCTCCAACATCCTGATGTCTTCAGTGTGACATCTCCAACATCCTGATGTCTTCAGTGTGACATCTCCAACATCCTGATGTCTTCAGTGTGACATCTCCAACATCCTGATGTCTTCAGTGTGACATCTCCAACATCCTGATGTCTTCAGTGTGACATCTCCAACATCCTGATGTCTTCAGTGTGACATCTCCAACATCCTGATGTCTTCAGTGTGACATCTCCAACATCCTGATGTCTTCAGTGTGACATCTCCAACATCCTGATGTCTTCAGTGTGACATCTCCAACATCCTGATGTCTTCAGTGTGACATCTCCAACATCCTGATGAGTTGTGGCCAGCTATGGGTATTATTATTATTATTATTATTATTATTATTATTATTATTATTATTATTATTATAATTTTTATTATTTGTCTATTGTTCTCTCATAATATTTATATATGTCTGCATCTCTATGAGACCTGTTCTTACGCCTAACTATTTAGTTATGGTTATATATATATATATGTTAGATGTTAGAATGTGTGGATAAATGTGAATACATAGGAGCAAACATCAACGCTGCAGGAGACTTCATGATAGAAATATGTGAATAGGAATTTTGGATATGCACACTTTTTACGCCTAGAAGCACACATGAATAGGACAAGATAGGACAATAAACTTGTGACGACTGTTGGACGGAAGAACTAAACACTTATTGAAAAGTCCCGACTTTTTAAAATGTCCCGGCTTTTTTAAATGTCCCGTGTGCCATGATGCAGGTTTCTAATCAAGATAATCTTCTTTTCAGCGCTCATTCTCAAAATCCTGCTGGATGTCTCTTGTGACAGGACAATAGCTCTACTAGATTTCTAGCATGTTGTAGTCCAGCGAATGAAACTGCGCCGTGTAATCGTTTTCTTTGCGCAAATGGTCCGACACGTCCGTATTTAGCCGGATCAAGATAATCAAGAAAGAATAACATTATCCATTGAGTTAATTTATAATATTTACAGCATCGGAGAAACAATTATACTTGCACAAATTATGTACAATTTAAATGTATTCAATGCCATTTCGTGACATTTCTGTTGAGTGATGCAACTGGTTTAGGGTCATAGAAACATTCTATGAGAAAGATATTGTCCAGGGTTTGCAGTGTTTTGTCTTAAACGCTAATAATTCACCTCCACTACAGCTTGGAGAAAAACATAATTTATAGAATCCGTGGCAAGACATTTGGAAGACAATTAATTTTTATTTCTAGCTTTTAGAACAGGTTTCATTATTTTCTTGAGAGGCTATTTTCGGACATGCCGCATTAAGATTGAAGAATTATTTTTTTTACTATATATTGCAAGGGTGGTTTCCGAGTAGACCCTTCTCGAAACCATATCGATTTCACTTCTTGTGTGCGTTTTCTCTGCCTGTGTATGTGCGTATGTTCGTGTCTATATGTTTACGTGTGTGTGTAAAAGGGCGTGAGGTAATTTTCCTTGAACAGGAAAAAATTATGATTTAATACACATAAACGTCGGGAAATGTTTTAGCGCAGTAGTTAGTACGTCGCATTCTTACTATTGCAGTTCAGGGTATGATTCCCAGTCGATCTGAAATATGTTAACTCACAAACTTCTCGAATCTGCGCAGCTTCAGGAAGAATATGGTAGATGTTCACACGTCACATGTAATTATAGTGCTTCACACAATAGTTTCAATGGTGATTGGTTGATTTAGTGGTTAATTAATTGATTTATTGGTTGGTTGATTGATTGATAGGTTCGTTGGTTGATTGATGGGTTGGTTAGTTGATTTATTGGTTGGTTAATAGGTTGATATATTGATTGATTTGTTAGCTAGTTAATTGATTGGTTAGTTCATTTTTGATTGATGGATGATTGGTTGATTGTTGCTGGTTGGTTGGTGGATTGTTTGTTGGTTGCACAATTGGTTGGTTTAGTGGCCGATTGGTTGAATGAAGGGTTTATTGTATGATTGGTTGATTGCGTATTTGATTGATTGGTGGCATAGTTGGTTGATATTTGTTTGCATAGTTTAAAAAAAAATTCATAATTGGTTGATTGATTGCATAGTTCGTTTTTATGCATAGTTGGAGGTTGCTTACATAGTTGGTACATTGTACAGTTGGTTGGTTGTATATCTGGTCGGTTGCATGATTGGGTTTTTGTATACTTGGTTGATTTCTAAATAGTTTATTGGTTGTTTATGTGCCGTAGATTGTTGGTTTAATAGTTGGTATATTGGTTAATTGTATAGATGACTCGTTGCTAATTTTGTTGTTGCTTGCATAGTTCTTTGGCTGGATAATTGGTTGGTTGTTGATTGGTTGCTTGGATACACGGTTTGTTGGTTGGTTGGTTACACGGTTTGTTGATTGGTTGCCTAGTTAGTTGGTTGAATGGGAATTTGGTTAGTTTCACAATACGTTGTACGCATGTGGTTGCGTCTGTGGGTCTCACCAATGGCCCACTAGACAAATCACCAATGCAACAGAAAACCTAAGTAGATGACATGCCGTTATATTGAGGTTATCTTCTTAGAGAAGCTTCATGGCACGTCATCTATACAATTATGCTTTTATTTTGTTGTTGAAATGTGTTTCATGATTACTTGAATATATTTATGCACCCTCTGCGGTTGGGAGGGAGTGAGAGATGTACTGTGCAGCACTGGGGAGTAGGAAACTGACATCACTGTTTTTCCAATGGCTGAGGTCCATCATAGAGGCACAGTGACTCAGGACGCGACAATCCTTTTGACTTGAACATTTGGTTGCATGCCTGGAACAATTGAGAAGTTCGGCATAACCAGTAGTCAATTGGTAGCGGGGAATGAGCACAGTGAACCCTATCTTGGTTGCAGTGGCTCGGAGCAGTGCATAGGTTGAAACCTACCTTCCTGGAGGTGTGATAGTTATTATCTGGCTCTGTCCTGGGGTGGGCAGAAAATCCAGATTTCCCAGCAATATAATGCCATTTAATGGCATTAGGTCAAAGGGCATGGGCCCATGGGCCGCTGGATCAGCAACCAACCAACCAACAATACGTTGTGTAGTTGGTTTGTTGCCTAGTTCTTCTTCCTCTTTCGTTTACTTGAAACATGTCTATATCCGTAATTCTGTTTCCTTAATAAAACTCACTGTCTTTTGTAGTTCATTTAGTGACCGATAGAGCTTTGATTCTAGTGTTGTTTCCTCTGGCCAATATGTCTGCCTCAGCGTTTCATACTCATAACAGTCTTGAAGTATATGCTTGGTACACAGTGCAGCCTGTCCACATGTACACATGGCCGAGTTGCCAATCGTGAACTTTGTGTACATGTGACTGCAAAGTATGTTGTGTCCCGTTCTGAGGCGTAGAATTACAACTTGTTCTGGTCTGTTCATAATGGTATAGTCATCTTGTGTTGGTGTTTGTGGCGTTCTTATTGACTTGATCATCGGTTATTTACTGATGGTAGGTGATTGGTACATCTGGTTGGTCTTCGGCAGCACCTTCCTTAGCGAGTTCGTCTGTTTTTTCCTCTCCTGGTATTCCACAATGAGAGGGTATCCACTGCAAGAGAAGATTGCTTAGTGGTTGGTTGCATATTTAATTTGTTGCTTATCAGTTGGTTAACTGCTTATGAGTCGGTTGGTTCCATAGTTGGTTGATTGATTATTGGTTGGTTAGTTGTATAGTTTTTTTTATTGATTATCGGTTGGTTGCATAGGTGATTGATTGCTTAATGGTTGGTTGGTTTTGATAGTGCGTTTAAGATTAAAGCAACTTTTAGTGATTCACGTCCATTTCAAGAAATGATGTGAATTCATGTGTGTTATATTAGGATGTTGACCTTTCAAAAATGAAGGGGTTGCTCTTTTCAGGCAACTCCGTCTCCACAACCTCTGCATATAACTGAGTAAGTATGTGTGTACTGCGAACAAAATCCAACGGTGTCAAATAGGTTTTTTTTTGTCACTTTCCTCTGATTGTTTGTCTTCGACGGAGTAATATGTCAGATTACATATTTCTAGTTAACTGTAGAAATTTGTAGTAGTTATCTATACCATGATCATGCAATCCTTTTCAACAAAACTTTTCCTTTTCGAAACTAGTCTCCGAAAGATGGTGTCGATTTCCATTTAAAGAACCGATTTCGGCTTTGCGTTACTTGGGCCTAAAAGTGGAATAAACAACAGCAACACAGTGACTAGCTGTACAGCTGTAAGAAACGACTAGAAAGTTTGGGTGAAGTTAGCTCATCGTTAAACATCTAAAGCTCATCATTAGGTGGTTTCTTCTTCTAATGATTGTTGGAAACCGAACGTTTTGTAGAGAGGTAGCGAGTCTGTTGTGTTTCGATGTTCATGGTTGTGTGATCAAACATAGGTGGCATAAAATATCTCCAGATGGATGCTCGCTTTGATGTAACTTGGAACTTTATAAGTGCCGATATTCTTCTTCATCGTTCATTCTCAAATTCCCACTGGATATCTTTTGTAGCAGGACCCAGGTCCAATTATATTTCCAGAAGGATGTAGTCCAGGGAATGGAAATGTGTTGTGTCGCGGTTTTATTTGCGCCAATGACCCGAAACATCCGTCTTCAGTGGGATACGTGCCAATATAAAATACCTCCAGATGGATGATGACTGTGGTGTAATTTGACACTGTATAAGTATCCATATGAAAACCTTTTAAATGACTGCTGGTTGTAATGTGAACAACTTCCAGTACCCACATAGAGAACCTCTAAATAGCTGCCGGCTGTGATTTCACACCTGCTAAGTACCCACATGAAATACTTTTAAATGGCTGCTAGCTGTTGACTGTGATGTGAATACCTTCTAAGTACCATCATAGACCGTCTTAAATTAAGGCCCGTCCATAAATTACGTCAACAGTTAGAGAGGAGAGGGTCTGAAAAAAAGTGTTGAGTTGTTGACAGGGAGGAGGGAGGGGGTTGATAAAAGTTGAAATCAATAATAATATTTTGATAAAACAATTAAATTGTGTGAATTTGAAATATTTTTTGATAGAAATGTGAAACAAAACATGTGCTTTTTTGTACTTTTCTTATTAATAATTTTTTAGAGAGAGAGGGATTATGTTTTGACATACTGAAACAAGTATACCTGCATTCGTGACATAATGAAGCAGATATTCCTGAATTATTGACATAATGAAGAAAGTATACCTGAATTCTTGATATAATGAAGAACATAAACCTGAATTCTTGACATAATGAAGCAGGTATACCTAAATTCTTGACATAATGAAAAAGTAAACCTGAACTATTGACATAATGATTAAAGTAAACCTGAATTATTGACATGATGAAGAAATTATACCTGAATTATTGACATAATGTTGCATGTATACCTGAATTCTTGACATAATGAAGATAATATGCCTGAATTTTTGACATAATGATGCATGCATAACTGAAATCCTGACATAATAATACAGGTATACCTGAGTTATTGACATAATGTAGCAAGTATACCTCAATTCTTGACATAATGAAACAAGTATATCGGAATTCTTGACATTTTTTGACAATAGAAGAGATTGTCAAATATTGGCCAAAATTGTTTATGTCATTTTATCGACAACCCTTAGAATTATTTTTCTGAAACCATTGCGTACCTCTCAGAACAGAAGTCTTCTATGTATGATTTTATAGAAACATCCTCAACCATTTCAAAACTATAGGAAAAATAGTTTCATCGCTCGTAAGTCCGGCATTTCAAAACAAATTACCTCCAAATTATAAAAAAAATAAACAAAGTTATATATATTAGAAAGACATGAAATCCCCAGAGTTTCGATGTACAACATTTGTCACCATTCTTTCTGGTGTGTCGTCTGTAGATCTGTGAATTCATCGGAAATTTTCTGCCTAGTTAAATAACTGCCTAAGAAAATCATGGGTGTCCATCACGTGACCAATAACCATGAGTATATCTGAATCCCAAAAAATCGGTTGTAGCTTTACCAGGACCTGCCTGTGTCTGTTTAAGTGTGAGGTAGAACGTGTTCATGTGAGTATACATGAACGAATTTATTTCATTATCTCCACATTTTATTGAATTGTGCCCATCACTTTACTTATGATCTGGGTAAAACTACTGATTAACTCTTCACTGTGCTATAAATAGCACACATTGTTTACATTTCTAAGAAGTTGATGTCATAGATTTCCCCGGTAAACATATACTGCGCATGCCCAGCCCACTATTTCTTAGCCAAATGGCAACGATTACGTAATTTATAATTATAACTAATTTACTTGTTATTTATAACAAATTTTAACCATAACCCATATCCCTAGTCTAAATACTAATGCCAAAGTAATATTCCTTTTCAATTCATCATCATCAGGTGCCATGCCGGCTGGCGTAGGCAGTCATGGCTCTCCACAGCTCTCTGTCCATAGTATTATGTATCAAAGTCGTTGTTGTTTCCTTGCCTTGCCAGGTTGTCAAACTGTCTAATATTTTCTCACGTTGTCGCCCTCTGTCTCTGTTGCCTTCAATTTTGCCTATTGTGACTATGTTCTCTAAACCTGCCTGTCTCATGAAGTAGCCAAAAAAGCAGATTGCTTTTTTCTTATATTGTTGATTAAGGTCAGTTTCTCCTTTTCAATTAACATACCTTAATTTTAATTATACATTATACACTTCAAAGGTTAGGTAATACCTCGAAACTAGAACAAAGGTCACAGTGAAGATCTAAACCGTAGTTGCGCCTCTTTCTGAATGTACATGCGTTCATCTCTTTACCTACATATCTGTATCGTCTTGAATTTACATAATTGTGTGTGTTTTTTTAATGAGAACATTTTTAAAGATATAGAAGGAATGTCAAGACTCTGGATCATTGACAATATAATAAACAATACGTGATATGCAGAAAACATAGTCCACATAGGAAAACAGGCGAACAGGACATACAACTAATATAACAACTAATAGAGAGTCGATAAAACAAGTAAAGAATAAAATCTAAATAGAATTTTTTTTTAATTGATAATCAGCAAACTTTCAGAGGAACAGGTCATAAACTTAACATCGTGAGATATTTCAGTCTGTTTATTTCCTCTGTTAAAATAATAATAATAATAATAATAATAATAATATTTTTTAAATGATACAGGATAAAAAAATTCGTCAGAGACGTAAGGGGGGTGGGGTGTCACACTGGTTACATCAGCACACAAAGCTCCCAAACAACTATATCCTCAGCCATTCGGAGAAGTGTAGAATAATCCCGCCCAGACAATTCATTCCTTGAAGTTATTAATTCAGGATTTTCTCTTCTTTCCTCTTCACCTTCCACCCTTGATTCTTTCCTTGTAAAATAATTTTAGAAAGCGAACAGTGTATCGTTATTTCCGAACCAACCATGCTTTTTCACCATTGCCAAAATTGGTTCTTCATATCCTGGCAAGTTTGTTTATTTGTTGTTGCGGGACAAATATATTTGTCTTGTGTTTTATATAACTAATTTTACGCACACTGTTTGCGCCTGTGGGTCTCACCAATGGCCCATCAAACAAACCACCCATGCAACAGAAAACCTTATTAGATGACATGCCGTTACATTGAGTTTCTCTTATGGAAGATTTGTAGCATGTCATCTATACAGTTATAAACCCCCTCTGAGTAGAAGACTCCTTCAATAGACATTGCACTAAGCCGAAAGCTGAAGTCTCCTAGTTATGAAATAAAGCTCAGAAAACCCACACTGCATAGAAAATAAGAGCTAATTGTTCGCAATTCTTGGGATGCTCATCAATAAATATAGCTAATTATTAACAAACGACTGTTGCACTTCTTTTCAAAAGCCTGAATCCTTCTTTCTGTGTTTGCATTGAGTGTTAATCTTTCACATCCGTATAAAAGTATACTTAGCACTTGCGGTCTGAATAGATTGATCTTTACTGTAATACTGATCTTACTTTTGTAAATCATATTAAACCTTGCCATGGCAGTCACATCCATCTCGAGTCTTAGCTCAATCTCATTTTCCCAGTTCATCATCACATATTTGGGACTCGAGATATTTAACGGTGGTAACTTAGTCATGTTTGTAAATTTTTAACTGGATATTCGTTAGATCTTGAATAATTTCACTAGTCACCAATAAATTAATTGTATCAATACTAATTTCCGTGATCTATTTCCAGCTAACGTCTTCCAACTTTTAGGCGAGGTCCTGGAGTTTATATTCGGAACTAGTCAAGAGGTCGATATTATCGTTATAACACAAATTACGGTGGTCTACAACCAATAGTTAAAGATTTTCTGGAGATCATGTAATGTATCCTGCATTATATATTCAGGATACACGTTACAAAGTACTGGGGAAAGTATGCAACTTTAACGTAGTCCTCTGTTAATTCTATATAGTTAATTCCGCGTGTCGTATTCTCTCATTCTTTGTGTGCGTTTACCTGATTCTTGGCAAAGACCTTATGGTTGAAACGTCAATACTACGCATGTTTCCATGTGTAAAACTGAATGTAAGCCCCTTATTCTTCTGCTTCTTCATCTGCTGTTGTTCGCCTGGACTGTACGTAAATCTTACAATTGGTCTTGTCTATAAACGTAACTACATTTTGTTACTCCCATAGAGGTCTGTGGGGAGTATCTTCCAGTATTGTTTATTTGATCCTATGTGTTAGCCTCTGTATTGAAGTCTTCTGTAGAGATTACCGTATAGTGTTGTTTCTTTGTGCCGATGTGTTAGCCTCTGTATTGAAGTCTTCTGTATGGATTATCGTCCAGTGTTGTTTCTTTGATCCTATGTGTTAGCCTCAGCATTGAAATCTTCAGGATTATAAATAGAGCTCTGGAAGCCCACCCCCCCCCCCCCCTTCCTCCACCGCCACGAAACACTTACATGCATACACACACATTTTCATAAAGTAAACAAAATTTGCATAGTCCCTGTGTTGACGGGCCTGAAAAGGGAGCACAGAATAACATTACGATTTACCTGCCATGTATATTATAAGATGAGATTAATGAGATTTTAGATTAGTGTTGGCTGTCCCATCTCACACGGGATAAAAGTGACCCAGAAGCCATTCGGAAGTTGGATGTGCTAAGACGAAAGATGCAAATATCCCAGCTAAGCTGTAAACCATGACACAACGTACTCAGATCTCTGGACTACATCCTGCTAATTTTCAGGAGTTTGAGAACGAACACAGACGAAAAGGAGGAGCATCTTGCTCTTATTTCATCGGAGTTCAAACAAACAAAACAAATCAAGCAGACAATGAAAGGTGTCAATGAAACTGGCGAAACAGAGACAATTTTCCGATAGATTAGAAATAGGAAATCTTCAAGCAAATCTACTGTAGTCTGAGGAAAATTGTGTGATTTATATGTAAATGTGTGACCAGGTTGGTATTCTGTCTGCACTGAAAGAGTCGTTTACCTACTAAATACATCTTACAGGAGATAAAAATACATCTTACAGGAGATAAAAATCAGGAATTAAGCTTAGTGTTTCACAGTAACATAGTATTCTAAGCATCTTATATAACAAATTTGTGTTCTTGATACACAATAATCTGCCGAAGATGGATATATCGGGCCATGGACGCAAATAAAAGTGCGACACAACGCATTTCCATTCTCTGGTCTACAACCTGCTGAAAATCTAGTAGTACCATGGTCCTGCTACAAGAGAAATCTAGTAGTACCATGGCCCTGCTACAAGAGAAATCCAGCGGGATTTTGAGAATGAACGATGAAGAAGACGAAACAAAAGAAAGAAAAGGTAGCTGTGAATTGCATTGCGACACGGAAACAAAATATGATGGATAATCTTAATAGAAACAAGAGAACTGAAATTAAGAAGATTTCGTTTTCAGAAAAAAAATTTTAAGAATCGTAGCAAAAACTATAAAATGAAATCTAAAAACGTTCAGGAGTAACATGTCATCTTGAACATAGAAACAACTTCTTCGATTAAATTTAATAAACAGAAATTGAAAAGTGTGTTTTTGTTGCTTTATTTTAGTAGGGGTCATTTTCACTCTTGTTTTGATTTTTATTTAAATTGTGGAAATTGATTGGAGGTTTAAGGCCCATTTTCTGTTAAGCATTAAATAGTTAGATTGCATTGTATCAGTACAGAAGTTCATTGCTACATACAGTAATGTGCTGCTATATAGTATGATTTTTGACCAGTGTATTAGGTTCGGCTGAATGTGTACCATATAGACCCCTAGAAATGTTGCCCACTGGTTTGCTAGGTAACTCCGGAATAATGTGGCCCAAAATCTGTGTCATATAGCCCAGGATGGATGTTACCCTCTGTTGTGTTATATATCTCCGCACGAATGTTGCCTTCAGGTATGCTTACTAGCTTCAGATTAATGTGAATAGAGGTGATTTTTTTATAGCTCAGGATAAATGCATCCACCGGGTGTTCAATATATCGTCTTACTAATGTTGCCCCTGGTGTGCTAAATAGCTCCAGTTGAAGGTTGCCACCTGGGCTAAATAGCTCCGGATGAAGGTGGTTACCTGGTGTGCTAAATAGCTCCGGATGAATGGTGCCCCCATGTGTGCTAAATTAAATAGCTCCGGATGAATGTTGCCCTGAAGTTTTATATGTTCACGATTAATGCAGCCCGCAGGTGTGCAACATAGCGCCTTACGATTGTTGCCTTCTGATGTGTTATATAGCTCCGTT
Organism: Meghimatium bilineatum; assembly: GCA_034231615.1. NCBI lineage: Eukaryota > Metazoa > Mollusca > Gastropoda > Stylommatophora > Philomycidae > Meghimatium > Meghimatium bilineatum. The sequence goes on along the minus strand of CM067299.1, from coordinate 110,929,094 downwards.
TTAATTCTGCTCCCTGATGTGCTTTATAGCTCCAAATGAATGATGTACCCAGGTGTATTCAATCAAAAATCAATAAAACCCATAACCCTTCAGGGTCGTAGGGGTACCACATTGGAAGCTTCAGCACACAGAGTCCTCCAGCGAATTCTATCCTCAGCGATGCGGATGAGTGTAAGTAAGTTTAAGAGCTTTGTTCTGTATTCTCTGTGTGTGATTATCCATTGTAGTATTTCAGTGGGCAAAAGGTTTAGCTAGTGGTGCCCATCTCCTCTCCAGCTGTCCTTCTGATGTAATCTCCTCTCCAGCTGTCCTTCCATGTGTATTATATAGCTCCGAATGACTGCTTCGTGCTGGTATGATTTATGCACCATTGTGTGGTTTATAGCTCCGAATGAATGCTTATCCTGGTGTGCCATATAGCTCCCAATAAATGCTGCCCATGGTGTGCTATATAGCTTCTAATGAATGTTGCCTTGTATGGATATATAACTCCAGATTACTGTACGTCAGGTGTGTTATATAGCTCCGATTGAATGTAGCCCGCTCGTGTGCTATATAACTCCGGCTTAATGTTGCTCCTGGTGTGATAAATAGCTCTAAATAAAGGCTGCTTCGTGGTGTGATATATAGCTTCGGATTACTGTTACCCAGGTGTGCTATATGACTCTATATGAGTGTTCTCCCTAGTGTGCTATATAGATCAAAATGAATATAGCCTTGGGGTGTGAAAGAAACATAACTCCTGCAAACATTCCCCGTGGTGTGCTAAATAGCTCCGTATTAATCTTGCACCCTGGTGTGATCTATAACTCCTGATTAATGACACTTGGTGTACTATAAAACTCCGGATTAATGTATCCATGGAGTACTATATAATTCCATATCAATGTACCCCTGGTGTGCTATATAGCTTCGTATTAATGATGCCCCGCGGTGTGTTATATGGCTCCCGATGAACGCTGCCTCTTAGTGTTTCACAGCTCCGGATGAATGCTGCCGCTGACATGTTTTATAGCTCCTGATAGTGTTCCCCGTAATGTGCTATATATCTTTGTATTAATGATGGTCCTGGTGTGCCATACATCTCCGGATGAATGCTGCCTCATGGTGAGTTTTATATCCCCTGATTAATGTTGCCCCCTGATTTGTTCTATATTTCCGGCTGAAAATCACTGAACAAATTAAGCCTGATTCTCTCGTCATGAACTAACCTCACGTTTCATGTTTCGCGGCCTGTAATATTAACCATCAAGACTTAAATTCCAGAACTTCAAAAGGAGACTTACAGATCCACTTATCATAGTTTATTTTTCTAAAGTGCACCAAAGCCTAAGAAATCTTACATCGGAAGTAACCCGTGTTAAGCATCTCTTTTCTCCTAGTGTCTTGGATATTTTGGATGCGAAATCCGATTTATATGACAACAGACAGGCTCGTTCTCGTTAATCGTTACATCTGTGGTCTATTTACATCGTCTAGATCCTCCTCCTTAAGGCTGATCTGTTACATTCACGCCCAAACGTGCTAAGTTACAGATTGAGTCGTTTCTGAACACATCATACCATCATCGATTGGACGGCGTGAGCTCAAAGAAAGCCTAGCAATTTCTACAGGGTGATAACATTGAGCTCATAGTATCAACCCTGACATGAGGTCTGTCTTGTAAATCTGAGGATAATTTGCTGCCATTTCCTCAAGGTTGTACCTCCACTCATTTCAAGACTTTGGGTTTACGGTTTATATATGAATAAAATATTGACAGACGCTTTAATAAAGCCCTTAGAACATTTATTAAAGCGTTATATTCTTACTTGTATAATAATCTCCTCTATGTTTCCGAGAAGCGAAAGGAGGCACATAATTCTACAACTGCGAACTGACATGAGTGTCGTAAAAGACTGATACGGATGTTGGGCGTGTGGTTGAGTATTCAATTTATTTGTTTGTTTATTTGTTTGTTTGTTTATGGGGTGGGGGGGGGAATTAAAATATATTGCAAGGGCATGGTATTTCATCTTACTACCCGGATCTATATTTGGTTAATTCGTGTCATTTGTGGTGTTTCTATTATTGTGACCTGAAAGTGTGAAACATTGGAACATATTTGACTAATAATGCGTGTGCAATTATTGCTAAATTTTTCGCATTGTGTCAGTTTTCTTGTTTGAGGGTACCTCTGATCAATTACTGTTGTTGTATTTGGAGAAGGGTAGAATAAATTAGTCTTCAGAAGTCTTGACTCATGAGGGTTGAAAGGGCAACCGAACCGATTTAGTGAACAGCCACATCTGCTTTATATATATATATATATATCAATAATCATGTGCCATGCCAATTTGCGTAGGCGATCGTGTTTATTCACAACTCTCTGTCTCTTGTGTTGTTAGTAAGTTCAGTTGATGACAGTATGTCATCCACAATGACAGCTCATACAACAACTGCATTTCTTTCCTCTGTCTCTTCTCCCTTGATCTGTCCAATGATTACTAAACGTTCAAGTTTTTCCTCTTTTCATAATGTGTCATATATATCCTGCTTGTCTCTAATTTTCCCCTTCTTATCCTGCGTCATATACATCCTATTTTTCTCTAATTTATGATATAATTTTATTTTTTTACTTTTTATATCTAATAACCTGTACGTTAGTTTTCTTAGATGTAAACTGGGTTTTTTTTCATAATTAACGTCAAAACTACGTCTCATTAACCTTTAGTTCACTTGCATCTGTTGTGTTTCCATGTCATGATTCGCATTTATAGAAAATAATCGATTCGATATAACACCTTAGTACTTCAATTCTCATATTACCTAACAAACGGTATATCCATGATCGGGTTCAATATAACACCTTAGTACTTGAATTCTCATATCACCAAACCTATATGATATGGATGAGAGAAAAATATATAACCTAATTTTCCCGAAGGAGGATAGTGCCACCCAACCGATAACTGAAATATTTATCGTATTAAAAGGACGCCTAGAAAGGTAAAATATAGGTAAGTTGCATTATGAACTAGCGTTATATCACGCTGTTTAAAATAGGTGCTAAAATGTCCAGCCAGTGGTGGGCCTGAAACCCCCTGACTAGTGCCGTCTTGAACACTTATACATTAGAATGTCTCTTTGGGGATCTCCCTGGAGTAGTGGTCAAGCTGGTCTCCTTGCGTTAATGAGGTCACGGGTTCGAATCATGCTCGTGTCGTCTTGTTTATAAGGTGGATTATTTTCGGAGATCCCTGTGGATTATCACCTGGAGCTACGAAGTTACGTGCTATGAGTGGTACTCTCGGCAGGTGGCGTGCGGCTTTGTTTAGAGTGACGGAATACATATGGGAAACCGAGTACAGTGAAGTCAATCATCTACGGCTTTTAAACACTTTAAACATTAGAAGGCGATATTATTACATGAATCCTTCCTATATATTGATTCCCGATATATATTTCATGATTGACATGGTGGACTGTGTCATGTGACGTATTCTCTCCAGAACGTTGTCTTTCCAATGAACTCCATGAACCCCCTCTGTCTTGTGCCATGCGGTTTGCATTTTCTAGCGATGTATTCACTTTATCTTAATGTCGTCAGTTCATCGTCTTCTAAGCCTGTCTTTCCTCCTCTTCCCAGTTACTCTTCCTTCCATTATTTGTCTTTGTAAACAGTTGTGTCTCTTTATATGACCAAACAGGTGTAGTTTTCTTTTTGCTATTGTGTTTAGTAACCAACACTGTGTAATCTTAAATGTGTTTATAATATCTGAGTTTTCCTTTTTTTTCCCTCCATGATATTCTAAGTATCCTTCTGTAGCATTTCATCCCAAATACGTTGATCTTCTTTGCCGCTGTTTTACTTAGGGTCCATGTTTCAGAGCCGTATGTTAGAGAAAACGTTAGATTAATCCATTGGAAATTTCTAGGCACAATATTCCTGTAAGTTGCAATTACTTCCGGGAAGGAACAACCGCTAATTGAGAACACATTCATTCTCGTCGGCCATTTTGGCAGAAGACCATTCGGAGGGTGGACTACGAAGTTATTTTAATTTATCATTCATGGGTGATAAGTAATATGGAAGCAGATACCACCCACCCTGCTCACAAGTAACACAATATTCATCACGTGATCTTCGATACATCGCCTCCATGGTAAAGTATCGTATCTGACTAGTACATTTTAGATCGGCTACACTGAGAAAAGTAACACGTTTAATTGTTTTTTTATTAATTTTTTGTCTCATCTTGTCACATATCTCATCATTGCTATATCAGTATTGTTACATCATTATTGCTATATCAGTATTGTTACATCATTAATGTCACATCATTATTACTATATCAGTATTGTTACATCAACATTGATATATCAGTATTGTTACATCATCATTGCTATATCAATATTGTTACATCATCATTGCTATATCATCATTTTTACATCATTATTGCTATATCAGTATTGTTACATCATCAGTGATATATCATCATTGCTATATCATCATTGCTATATCAGTATTGTTACATCGTCATTGCTATATCAGTATTGTTACATCGTCATTGCTATATCAGTATTGTTACATTATCATTGCTATATCATCATTGATATATCAGTATTGTCATATGAACATTGCTATATCATCATTGCTATATCATTCATTTCTTCTCGCCATGCTATATCTGTCTTCTACTTTGCTGGATTAGTTCAGCTTAGAATGTTCTTCTTCCTGTACCACACGTTCATCTCTTCCTTCTGCCATCCTCATATGTGCTTTCTTACTTTCCGTATGTTGTTTTTTCGTTTGTTGTCTTAAGTCCTGATGAAGGCTTTTATTTGAAATGTCGTCTGTCATTGTTTGTCTGCGTCTCGCTGTTTTTTCGATTTATTTACTAATGTTAGTAACACGTACCTATTTCCCTTAATTTTGACATTGCCTCGTGCTAATTTAACGACCCTTTCCACACCCACCCATTTTCAGTTTTGGGCTTTCTTTCCTACGCCTACTTTATATCATGATTAAGACACTACTGGCGCGGCTCTCAATGATGGATAAGACGTGACTTAGACACTACCAGCGGCTCTCAATGATGGATAAGACATGCGGAGATGAAGAAGATATTGATAAAAACAGCTAAAGATTGAAGATGTTGTTGAAGGCATAAGCTCCACAGGAAGCAGAACAATAAATGTATATAAATGTAATATTAAAGTAATTTAGATTGGAGTTGGAATCAAATGATGTATTAGAAGGCACCAAGTTGGAATCAAATGATGTATTAGAAGGCACCACGTTGGAATCATATGATGTATTAGAAGGCACTAAGTTGGAATCAAATGATGTATTAGAAGGCACCAAGTTGGAATCAAATGATGTATTAGAAGGCACCAAGTTGGAATCAAATGATGTATTAGAAGGCACCACGCTGGAATCATACGATGTATTAGAAGGCACTAAGTTGGAATCAAATGATGTATTAGAAGGCACCAAGTTGGAATCAAATGATGTATTAGAAGGCACCAAGTTAGAATCAAATGATGTATTAGAAGGCACCAAGTTGGAATCAAATGATGTATTAGAAGGCACCAAGTTGGAATCAAATGATGTAGTAGAAGGCACCAAGTTGGAATCAAATGATGTATTAGAAGTCACCACGTTGGAATCATATGATGTATTAGAAGGCACTAAGTTGGAATCAAATGATGTATTAGAAGGCACCAAGTTGGAATCAAATGATGTATTAGAAGGCACCAAGTTGGAATCAAATGATGTATTAGAAGGCACCAAGTTGGAATCACATGATGTATTAGAAGGCACCAAGTTGGAATCAAATGATGTATTAGAAGGCACCAAGTTGGAATCAAATTATGTATTAGAAGGCACCAAGTTGGAATTAAAAGATGTATTAGAAGGCACCAAGTAACATGACAGATGAGACAATAAATCAAGAATGGATGTATGCACATCGCCGAGTGTTAACCAGGTTGGGATAAGAAATTTCATTTTATATCTTGTCGCTAATACGTTTACATTACTAAATCAAATTATGATAGTTCGTTAATCTCTTTACTATGTGTTTCTTCAACATCCTCTCGTTTTCTCCTTAGCTGACTCCGTGTCTTTAATACTTTTGCTATATTGTCTTATCCTTTATAAAAGTATGTAAGCCTTAGTGAGAAAAATACGATAAGTGGGTCAAACCCGGCCCGCCATCTATTTTACTGGCCCACCAGGCTGATGTAAATGAACTATACACGGACGTGCTCAGGAAACGTTACTTGGAACTCCAAGTGATTTTTACAAATATCTTGTTCGCCCTAACCACCACGGATATAGCATAATCTGAGCCGTCGTACCGAAAAGATTGCCCACATTTGATATAGCCTATCCTCTTCATCTGTTCCATGATATTAATGTTCGTTACAACCTATGTAGCTGTTCTCCATTGTTCTTAGCTGTGATCATTTCCTGTTACGTAATGTTTAAATCCTTCTTCCACGATTATTTAAAACATTAATATATTTTGATTTAGATTTTGACATTTAACGAGACACGATTCACTTGATCAAAACTATTATGCAAATAGCGATGAAAGGAAGTAGGAAAAAAGGAATTGAATTAAAAATGTGAAATTAATTGTGGTCTAAACATGTTGACATTTAGTGGGTGAAAATTCAAAAAAGATAATTCCTTCCAAATAAGGAAAATAATTCGGAAAGAAAATAGTGTTTGTTTTAAAGGTATTATACTCAATATGACTAAATTATATCATTTGTCTATCATCATTTTAAGTGCTTCGGTCAATTCGTAATGTGAATAATACGAGAACTGAGTAAAGATTTCAAAGTAAATTTTACTACAGCTAAGCAAACATTTTAGAGTGAATGTTACAACAATGAGTAAACATTTCAATATGAATGTTACGACAAATGAGTAAACATTTCAATATGAATGTTACGACAAATGAGTAAACATTTCAATATGAATGTTACGACAAATGAGTAAATATTTCAATATGAATGTTACGACAGCTGAGTAAACATTTCAAAGTGAATGTTATGACAGCTGAGTAAACATTTCAAAGTGAATGTTACGACAACTTAGTAAACATTTCAAAGTGAATGTTATGACAGCTGAGTAAACATTTCAAAGTGAATGTTGCGACAGCTGAGTAAACATTTCAAAGTGAATGTTATGACAGCTGAGTAAACATTTCAAAGTGAATGTTACGACAGCTGAGTAAACATTTCAAAGTGAATGTTACGACAACTTAGTAAATATTTCAAAGTGAATACTACGACAGCTGAGTAAACATTTCAAAGTAAATTTTACGACAGCTGAGTAAACATTTCCAGACTTCAATTATATTCATGAAATTAAACGTAACCAAACTTAAAGACGAATACATCGAGCAGTGAGTTGGCACTCTTCAGAACTGTTTCTTGTTACCGCCACAGAAAGAAATATATTATACGGCAGATGACTATAAGTGGCTTCAGACTGGTAGTTGTAGTGTTGTTGATATTAGTAAGAACAGTATTAGTTTGGAGACTAATAGGGAGGAAATGGGACTGTATGACTAATAGAGGCTCAAGTTGTTTAATACTTATGTATTAACCTACGAATTAGAAGATTTGCGTTCGATTACCATAGTAAATGGATCTTTTGTACTTTGCAAAGAAAAATTCCTGGTATATTGTTTATACTTTTCCCTTATACTGAAATGTGTTTCTCCCGGATTTTGACGAATTGTGCATGTTTTTTAGGAGATTCTGACTTGTTGTTTAGAAAGTTGACTTTTTCTGAGATTCCTAGGCATTACCTGTAAAAGCTACTGAGTTACGTGCTATGAGTGGTACACACTGCATGCGGCGTGCTGTTTTGTTGAAAGAGAGAAGGTGTACACATAGGGTAAACCCCGAGTATAATGAAGTCGATCCTCTACGTCTTTACAAAACCTTTTACCTGAGATGGGAATAACATGATATGAGTGGTATTCTTTGTACTCTGCGTTTTGCTTCTTTGAGATGACGTTGTAGGTACGGGGAAGACAGGGTACAATGAAGTCAATTATCTAAATCTTTAGAAATTTTGTGAGCCCTTTGCAAAAATAATTTTAATTTTTTTAAATCTTTTGTGAGTGTCCAGCAGCCAATAAAATGAAACATTTCCCAGTGCTGATCATCTGAGAAGATAACGTTTCACTAATGTTGCTGGGATGCAAAGGGAACGCATTGCTCTCGGCGGACCCAGGGTTAGCAGATAACCAAGATCCCAAATGTACCTCCTCGCGGTGCACCCTGGAAACAGAAATACAGCAGCTCGAGCTGATTTTGGCCAAATCATTTGGGGATCGTGTCCGAGAATGTGGAGGTAGCAGATGGAAAGAGATTTGACTGCATAAGAGACAGACAATATCTCCGACGCCACTAGCAACACCACATACAGTGAAGCTAGTTAGTCCCGTCCGAACATTGGAGGGGCGGCCGATGAAAAAGTATGAAAAGGTGGATGCATAGCGAAAGACAGATAGATTTCACACTGAGTACAAAAGAAAAATGAAAGGGCAGAACAGCGCTAGAGGGCAGCGCAAACAGCAAATAGAAAGTGAAAACGATTACGGAAATGGGAACTACAAGCTCTGTTAGCTCGAGACTAGCTACTAGTTACCTGTTTTCCTATATGCAAAGACCCATTCCCAATAATGGGCGTTTAGCAGTTTAGCAAAACAAAAAGACCTGGCCTAACTCTAATGTCAAGTCTTCCTATACTGGAAACATGCTCCCGAAGATAAAGGGTGCGCATCCTATAGACTCAGGCAAAAAGGGACAAAGATGGCATTCCTGGCGCAACTCTACTGTCAAGCTCTCCTATACCGGAAATACACATGCAGAGAGACAGCATTAAGTACCTGATGGGCTCAGGCGCTATTGGGACAAGGTCGCTCAGCTCGAGAACGCCTTGCTCTCAAACGCATGGTGTGAGAGTCTAACTTGGGCGAGGGGTTCACGATGTCGGTGAACGACACCTCGGCTAGGAAGGCGAAAGAGCCAGGGTCCAACTTTTCTGGTGAGTTCTTCCTCCTAAGGAACCAGGCTCGCGGATGAGAAACGGTTTAGTACCCGATGGGCACAGGCACAGCACGTCCAATTACACGAAGCAAGTTCATAGACGGTGGAACACCTCGTGCGAGACACACGAGAGCAAAAACGTCTGGGCGAAGAGTCACACACACGCGTGCCTGGCGACAGACGAGGCTGTCACAGGCTAGGGTAGCCCACCCGAATTGTCAAGGCATGCCGAAATCGGATGTGCTAGGCCTACAAGGTGCATCACGGTAACACAATGTAAACACGCTCCCGGCGGAAATCGCATGGATACCCATGCTGGTTACAATGGAGTGAACGCAAAACAAACAAACAAACTAATGTTGCTCTTGTACTAAATAGCTGTGCAATAGTATACTATTCTAATAATACCAGTTTCTTTATTACAAGCTCGGTCCATGCATGATATAGTTCCCTAAAGAGAGTAAACCAAGATTTAATTCGCCACGTTTTTTTTTAAATTTTCGTCATGATTTTCAGTGTTCTCTATTTATATACTATGAGTCTTATGCATAAAAAAAACCATAGCTGACCAACGAAATTCATATACATAATTCAGCCTTTCCACAGTCTACAACTACTGGAAAGTCAGCCTTTCCGGTAATGTTTACTTTTTGTAAGTATTTACAGAAATTTCACTGTCAGGCTATTTTTAGACAAAGGCTAGTGGATAATACCATAAACAAACCGGCAGAAATCAAGTGGGAACTGCTGCTGTTTTATCCCTAGATTACATTATGTTTCGTCACGACTCAAATAACATGCCAGTCCCATAAGCAAATCAATCAAATGCAAGTCAATCAAGATTGCAACCTGGAACATTCGGACACTGACAGACTTAGGAAAATTGAATAATATAAAGCAGGAAATGAGCAGAGTGAATATCAGCATGCTAGGTCCATGTGAGATGAGATGGCTGGGAGCAGGTAGCATAGTATCAAAAGATTTTAGAATAATATACTCAGAAGGAGATCAACATAGGAATGCCGCGTGTGTAATATTAAATAAACAAGAGTCCGAAATCGGTTATAAGATTCTGGAATATATCAGAAATCGGTTATAAGATTCTGGAATATATCAGAGTTATACTAATAAATCTAAAGGGGCAGTCTATTAATATAAATATCATCCACGTTTATTCACCAACATCAGAGAGTACAGAAGGACATACAATAATTCTACAAGGACTGAGTAATTCACAGCTGGGACAAAAATGCAAACAACACGAAGTAAATATTGTCATGGACGATGCCAATGCTAAGGTAGGGGACAGTTAAGACGAGGATGTTAATGACAGGTTTGGATTAGAAACCAGAAATGAAAGAGCTGAGGTCCTGGTAGATTGGACCAGAAATAATAACATTGTGATATGGAGCACATTATTTGCCCATCACCCAAGACAACTATGGACATGGAAAAGCCCAGATAATTAATAAGACACGCAATCAAATAGATTACATTATAATAAATAGAAGATTCAAAAATTCATTGAAGTTTGTTAAGTCACGCCCAAGCTCTGATTTAACACTGACCATGATCCAGTAGTTGGAAACATTAATATTAAGTTAAAGAGATTAAAAACTACACAAGCAGATAACGCACCTAATGTGAATATGCTGAAAAAGAACGCATAATTACAAGAACAAAATAACATAACAATTCAAAATAGGTATTATGCGATAGAAAAAATAGAAACCATTGAAGAACAGTGGACGATGTTAAAAGAATCATTGCAGAAAACATCTAAAGTGATCCTACCACTTGAGGCATCTCAATAAGAAAGACTGGATGACAGAAGATATTTTGAATATGATGAAGCAAAGAAGACAGATGAATAACATTGAAGAATATAACAAGATGAATAAAGAAATTATCTCTATAGCAATCTAACTGTAGTTGTTGTTAACAGGTACATGTTCCACTCTATCTAATATAATCATTTCTACGTTTTGTTGATGGTCTCTTTAATTTTTCGTTTCTAAGACCACGAACTATTGTATTCTGGGCAGAAATAGTGAAACAAGGTGTATTCTTGGTAGAAGTAGTGAAACAGAAGGCGTATTCTGGGCAGAAATAGTGAAACAAGGTGTACTCTTGGTAGAAGTAGTGAAACAGAAGAAGTAATCTCGGCAGAAATGGTGAAAAATAAGGCATATTCTGGGCATAAATAGTGAAACAGAAGGCGTACTCTGGGCAGAAATAGTGAAACAAAAGGTGTGCTCTATGCAAAAATAGTGAAACAGAAGGCGCACTCTGGGCACCACTAGTGAAACAGAAGGCGTACTCCGGGCAGAAATATTGAAACAGAAGGTGTACTCTATGCAAAAATAGTGAAACAGAAGGCGCACTCTGGGCACCACTAGTGAAACAGAAGGCGTACTCCGGGCAGAAATAGTGAAACAGAAGGTGTACTCTATGCAAAAATAGTGAAACAGAAGGCGCACTCTGGGCACCACTAGTGAAACAGAAGGCGTACTCCGGGCAGAAATAGTGAAACAGAAGGTGTACTCTATGCAAAAATAGTGAAACAGAATGCGCAACCTGGGCAGAAATAGTGAAACAGAAGGCGCACTCTGGGCAGAAATTATGAAGCAGAAGGTGTAATCAGAAATGGTGAAACAAAAGGCGCACTCTGGGCAGAAATAATGAAACAGAAGGCGTACTCTGGGCATAAATAGTGAAATAGATGGCGTGAAAGCTGAACAGAATAGAAAGACATAGAATATAGAATTCATTGTACTCGGGTTATACAAAATGTAATCCGCCCCTCTCAATAAAACGGTGTGTCTGCATGCTTGTAGTACCACTCATATCACATAACTCCTTGGATACTGCAGCACTGGAATGTATCCTTTCAAGGGTTAATATGAATGAATAAACTCTAACATTTTCATGCCTGTGACGCAACCTTGTATGAGTCAATCGTTCTTCGATATCCTGTGCTCATCGTAGTCCTGGTCCGTTTCTTGTTCTTTTCCAAGAATCTTTCCCTCCATGATTAATTTTTCTAAAGCATTGTGTATTGAAATAAACGAAATTAATATGAGATATCGTTGTGTTGTGTGCAGCGTTGATGGAATATGTGTATTTTTTTACCCAACACAGCGGATTTTCGCCTTCAAGATTATAGTACTATTGGTGTGCTGTAAGAGTGAAGATTATCCACAGTCCATGGTGGATATGGCTAGCAACTAGGATCTGAGCAAAGTTTTCTATAGTATGTACACGGTGCCTCAGAACCACTTTTACCATCTTGCGATGTGTGTTTTCTCAAAAATGTAGCCCTTGTACCATCTATCACATTCTACTTTGTTTTTATACCATATAAAAAGGTTCAACAGCTTCAGTGGATTGACTTTACTGTACTTGGTTTTCCATATGTACCCCGTTACTCTCAACGACGTCTGTCGAGAGTATGACTCATAGAACGTCAAGCGATAATCCACAGGGATGTCCGAAAAAATCCACCTTGTAAGCAAGACGACAAGATTAGGATTCGAACCCAATTCCTCTTCAACACAGGGCGAACGGGTTAACCACTACGCTTATAGAGAGATCCTGATACCATTTATGATCTTTCATGCAACACAATCCGTGACGTCGATACTCCCCTTTATGTCCCAGTAACACAATCCGTGACGTCGATACTCCCCTTTATGTCCCAGTAACACAATCCGTGACATCGATACTCCCCTTTATGTTCCAGTAACACAATAGTGTTTACGATGTGGTAAAATATGAAACAAGCTAGACATAATAAATACGAATACTGTCATATGGGAAATAAAGATTTCGTGAAAGATCTTCCAGCACCCAAAATGTGGACATGAATGCGGCGTGTAACGACTTTACGCTGAACGAGTAATCGTTATAAATGGCCGGTGAAAATTTGTGGAGAATATACACAGCCCAATTATCTTCTCGGAAAGCAGTCTAGCGGCGCTAAAGGGATAGCTTTTATTGCAAATTATGTTGTTTGCAACTTGGCTTCAGGCAATACTTCTCCTTTATATGGATCATTTGCCTTGGTAAAAAAAAATACAACCTTGTGACCATCCTGAAACGCAAAGAAATCCTTCAGACAATATCGATAGAGATCAATACAGACAACATTTTATCAAATTTAGCATCACAAAAATTATTAGTAAATACGTTTTTCAAGTAAATCAATGTTAACGCTTGACAAAGAAATTGTTTGAAATTAGATGTTTGAGGAAAGATGTAGATGTCACCAGAAGAGACCGACGGAGAAATAAAGATATCAGTAAAGAAATAAAGACCATCTCAAGTCAATACTGCATTTAGAGACAGGTGGTTCGACCTCCTCATGAAAATGTAACCAGCCCAACCAGCCCTTCTTGCATACAACAGCAAAAGATAACGGATGGAGACAATCAAGGAAATCTCCAAATCTTACGGACAACTCCAAATCTTACCCCCCCCCCCCCCCACGACACTTAACTGCCCAAGTAGAAATGGCAATAGACAGATAGAATTAAATCGATAATATGTAGGAGCCCTGAAATGTGTATATTGAATATTAATATTTCTTACGTAGAACACACGTTTGATACGTTGTATGATGAATACACAATCTGACTATAGGGTATAATAAAATGTATCAAACATGCGTTCTATTTAAGTACTATTGTTTATTGTTAATTTTCTTAAATTGTTTATCTTTTGTGAGTCAATAAAAGCCAATAAAATGAAACAGTTCCCAGTGCTGATAATCTGAGAAGATAACGTTTCACTAATGTTGCTCTTGTACTAAGTAGCTGTACAATACTATAATATTATAATAATACCAGTTTCATTATTAGAAGGTAGGCCCATGCATGATATAGATCCATAAGGAGAGTAAACCAAGATTTAACTCGTGACATTTTTTATTTTCGTCGTGATTTTCGGTGCTCTCTATTTATGTACTTGGAGTCTAAATCAAGTAAATAAATTTTGAGAATACGAGCAGGCCACAATCTACTAAAATATCGGTACCACCAAAATACGACAATATCAACTAAACTACAAGTCCACCAAAATAAAATACTACTAAACTACCGGTCCAGTAAAATAATACACTATCTACTAAACTACCGGTCCAGTAAAATAATACACTATCTACTAAACTAAGAAAGTGGGATTTACACACGGTAATGGATGTCATTGTTTAGGTAAAATCCCCTCCTTAATGCAAATATATCTACGGCACTGTCAGTACTTTCTCAATAAATATTGATTCGTATGGATGGACACTTAAGTTTCTTCTCAATCGCCGAAGGAATTCAAACATGACGACTATTCTTTTTCGTGAAATTTCTGAGATATGTTTTTTATTCTCTTCAAGATGCTCATACGTCTTTAACTGCTGGCTGTAGTGATATGTATAGTCAACACCAAGCAGAGTTTTGTTATTTCCTGATAGAGTGAGTCCATGCCATTTATAACAAAATATGACAGGAGGTCTTTATGGGGTAAATGAGTTATTTTATCTTCATATATGTTATGAAGTTCATTTTCTAGTAGGTTGCTATAGAAATCGGTACTGTTTTATTAAACTATTCATTATATTCTGGAACAATCTTTGATGTAATCTTTACATTTACTCTCCTCATATACTATTTCAAGAAACATTAGATGAAGCATGTCTTCAAATCTGCATTTGGTTTGTCCAGTTATACGCTACATAATTAATAAAACAAAACACAAATTTAGTAGCGTATGCTTAAATTAAGCAGAGATGAAATATTGTAATAGATAGGGAATTTCCCTTTTGTGGCCTCATCATAAAGTATTTCCTAGTGTATAATTGGTCTGAAACTAGTGTGGCTATCTACTAAAAGATACTTCGGTAGATATTAAAAAGTCAACGGATTTTCCCACTGGGAAATGGCGTGACATTGTAATATTCCTTTTGCGCGCCAAACGATATTGGCTTCAAACACAACAGGGACGGTCTCGCTTCAAGCAAGGGCAGATAGCTTTCCAATAAAGAATAAACCAGCTATTATCTGTCTGTAATGTTTACAGAACATAATTATAAATGTGTGTGTTCTATTTAAGTTGTTTAATCATGGTAATGGGCGCCGATCGTTTGTAGCATTAACGTCATCAAGAGATAATTATAAATAATCGCGGGATAACTATCAAGACAAGACATTTTATTTTACTTCTGCTAACATATTTATTTTTGTTTTGTTATAAAGGATATATGTCCACATAATCGAAATTGTACGTGTTTCGGGACAGATGGTGTATTAGATTACACGAGGATGTAGTTCAGAGAACAGAACTACGTTGTATCGCCCTTTTATTTACGCCAACTGTTCCGGTACATTCTCCTTCTCCGGTGGTATCTAATCTGATTACTTTTTTTTTTATCTCTTCCACTGATCAGTGGAATTCTTGAAACATATCGCTAGTGGTCCAGCTGTACAAGTCAACATTTTCCTGTTCTTATAAGCTGGTCACCAACTTCAAAGTTAACTACAGTCAAACATGCACCAACTTTTTTTATCCTATCGCCATAGCCCACCTTCTTACAATTATTTATTCGATGTTTTTTTAATTTTAAAACATTTCTATTCATACTCTTGTTAATATGTCAGACAGACAACAAAAGACAGACATGTACAGGCGCACATACATAAAGATAATTGAACGAAGACACACATGCGTAGAGACCGACCAGCAGAAATAGAAAAACAACCAGAAAGTGTAGAAATTCCAGACATCGTTACAAAAAATAAGCAAGAACAGAGATCGCCCCTGGATTCATATGGAGAACTGCCACTCAATTCAAAGAGGATCGCTCAACATGGCGCATAACTGGCTAGCATGAACACTATCAAACAAAAGAAGAATTGTTTATAAGAAATATTGAGATGCTTGTGCCTTATAGACGGCCATGTTTGTTTTTCAAACTGGGATTCTGAATCATTCCAAGAAGCCGTATAAATTGGTCCGTCTGCCAGTTTTGAAAAGGAGGAGACTTCAAAATGAGATTTCACTGTTCAAATTCTGACAAAATTGCGCCAATGGCGAAACATCAAATGCTTCGATTCGATGCGGGGATTTCGAATCAATATTTTTCGTGATACCAATCGCCTTAAAATAAATCCACCTAACTGGTACCTCGCGGATACTCTGAAATGTTAAATTATTCGACAAGACAGTTTAAATATAAATAGTATTCCAATTTTTATTCAATTGGTGTAATTATGTTTTTGTTTTGTTTTTTTCCTTTATGCCTCCACAACAACTGGGTAGCATTCATTTGTGTGTGTTTTTTACTGCTCTGTTGACCAGGAAACAACTGCAGATCCATATTGTTTGTGATCTAGTACGAGTTTTAGCATTAATGTAATATTTTACATATAATTTATTTCCAATTGTTTTTCGTGAACCATTTCTCTCTCTCTCTCTCCCTCTCTGTCTTTCTCTATCTCTCTATAGATTATATAAGCAGACAGCAACTCTCATATGTTATATAAAACGGCGGACTATATCGAAAAGATTAAATAAACCCGACCTCCCTTTTTGTATAGGTTATCATCATCGCGTGCCGTGTCGATTGGCATAATGGATATTCACAAATATCTATTTCTAGTATCGTATATCAGGACCGTTGTTGATTGCCATGCCACGATGTGAAACTAATATTTTATTACTCTGACGTCCTCGATCTTTCTTGTCTTCAATCTTGCCTGTTTTAACTAAGTTCTCCAGATTCTTATGTCTCTTAGCATGTCTAAAATAAGATAACAATCTCTCTTTTTGATATTATTCATAATACCCCCCCCCCCCAATTCCGTCCTGCATTGGACTCTGATGACATATTCGTTCGATTTTCTAGCTGTGCATATTTTTAGAATTATTCTATAGAACCACTTCTCTGTTGCCTCTTCTTCCTCTTCTTCTTGTTACTCTTCGGCATCTGCTGTAAAACTTAGGAAATTAATAGGACCATGTGTTATGCTCACTCATGATGACATACGCTCACTGCTGATGAAATATTCTCACTCCTAATGACATACGCTCACTGCTGATGAAATATGCTCACTCCTGATGACATGCGATCACTGCTGATGTAATATTCTCACTCCTGATGACATACGCTCACTGCTGATGAAATATGCTCACTCCTGATGACATGCGCTCACTGCTGATGTAATATTCTCACTCCTAATGACATACGCTCACTGCTGATGAAATATGCTCACTCCTGATGACATGCGCTCACTGCTGATGTAATATTCTCACTCCTGATGACATATGCTCACTCCTACTTTTTACAATACGAACAGTGTCATCCTCATCCCAATAAGGACTAACTTAACTCAAATACTCCTCAAAATAATACATGAAAGAATTAAAAACAATACACACACGGAGGTGGTTGGTTGGTTGGTTCGTTGGTTGCTGATCCAGCGGTCCATTTGACCCAATGTCATTGTGTGATATATGCATGTGTTTGTGAGCTGTTGTTTTGTTCCATATAATGTGTTCCATTTATCTGGCCCTGGGGGGAGAAACATTTTCCTGACACCATCCAGCGCTGGACATTCAAAAAGGTGGTGGTCAACAGTTTCATAGGGATGAGTGCACAGCCGGCACCCTGGAGTGTGTTGTGGTTGAATTCTGTTCAGGTGATTGTTAAGCTGTACATGTTGTGTGCGCAGTCGGAATATGATACTCTGGTCTTTTTTCTCCAGGAGGTTGAAATTATCTTTAGGATTTGGCAATTCGGTTTTAGGAAAAGCAAAGGAACCAGAGAAGCTATACTGAGTATCCGACTAGTGATAGATAAATATATAGTAGTCCAAAAGAAGGATCTATATATCCTTAATAGTCTACAGCAAGGCCTTTGACAGAGTCCAACGTGAAAAATTAATCAAATGTCTTCCAGAAAGAGGCATAGATAGAAAAGGCATCATACTAATTAGAAATATATATTGGGAACAGACTGCATCAATAAGGCTGCAACTCACCATACATAGACATAAGAAGAGGGGTAAGACAAGGATGTATTTTATCACCATGCCTATTTAATATCTACATAGAGAATATCTTTAAAAATATAGAAGAAATGTCAAGACTCAAGATCAATGGGAAAATAATAAACAACCTGAGACATGCAGATGACACTGTTCTTTTAGCAGAAAGTGAACATGAACTACAAAGACTAATAGATCAAGTCAATAAATCAAGTAATGAATATGGACTGGATATAAATATATTTCCAAAAAAACCATGATAATCAGCAAGGAAACAGAAGAACAAGAACTAAACATAAACACACATGGAGAGAAACTACAACAAGTAAAACAGTATCAATATCTTGGACACATAGTCACAAATGACGGCAGTTGTGAAACGGAAGTTAAAAGGAGAATAGGAATGGCCAAAGGTACCTTCAATAACATGAGGAAAATAGTAACATCTAAACGAATTATAAACAAATTCACAATTAGATTTATAAAATTCTACATTTTAGAAGCAGAGGATGGCAAATAAAGGTATGGACAGACAACATCATGTACAGACAAAATAAACCTGTGTAAACACAAGTAAATAATATAAACCGGTGTAAACACAAGTATTCGTATATTTTGTTATCCCAGTGGATACACTGAAAGCCAATAATAGAATAATAGTCACGTACATGCGGACCTAAGAGTGGTCCGTCCACTAACCCTAAGGAGGAATGAACTAAGGCTGAATTTCTGGTCTAAAACATTAAATGATACTACACACGCACCATATATATCATTCAATAGCTCTGACAACCTGAGTCAGTTTTCAATTACAAGATTTCAATTCCAAGCTACTGAGCTAGACACGGGTGACGAACACATTCAGAGCTTGATCAAATGCCAGAGCTTAAAGAGCTAATATAGAACTAATAGAGAGCTAATATAATATAATAGAGAGCTAATATAATATAATAGAGAGCTAATATAATATAATAGAGAGCTAATATAATATAATAGAGAGCTAATATAATATAATAGAGAGCTAATATAATACAATAGAGAGCTAATAATATAAAATCACTAATAATATTAAGCAGTCATGCCTCCATGGGCACTAATAACACAAGAAACTAATACTTTCTTATCTGATATAGTTTTAAAAAAATACCACAACAGTTATGAAATTAAAACTATAGCAAGAGAACACTTAAATTATAGAAAAGGAGAAGAGACGCAGATATCGCAGAGATGATGTAAACAACGACACAACGCAGTATATTGACAGGACTACATCCTGCTAATATGTAGGAGTTTGAAAACGATCGAGGAAAAGGAAGATAAAGAAATGCCAGCCCTTGAGAGTCAACAGCAATATGACACATCTACCTACATTCTATCTCATTACATTCTATATCCCTACATTTTCTTTCCCTACATTCACTATCCCAACATGCTCTATCCATGCACACTCTATCCCTACATTCACTATCCCTACATTCACTATCCCTACATTCACTATTCCTACATTCACTATCCCTACATTCTCAATCCCTACTATCCGTACACCACTACCAGAAAGAAAGTATGGCAAACTCTGGAAACACTCACACATCTGCACCACATGGCACATTAGCTGGCGGCACATGAGTAGCCTCTCTTAGTGACACACAATATCCTTGCCCGTGCGTGTTACTGTCGAAAGGATTAAATATTAAATATAAATAATTTTACTATGGGAGACAATTCAAAATTAATATTTTAGAGGAGTTGTCTCCATTAAAGGTTTTGTAGTATCTATGTAGTTATGAAATTATCTCATTCTTAAAGCAAATTTATAATAATTGAATACATAATTTTGCAAAAGATAACAGTTGTACATATGATATTGACACACATTAATATATTTTTAAACTTGTTATAACATAATAGAATTTATCTTTCTCTCTACAGATTTGCATTTCAACACTATAGTATTTATAAATATGCCTTCAGAGATCATTTAGTCTCTATAAATTACTTTTTTTAGAAAATGTGTTTTTTTGGTAACCGCTAATATTATTGCGGTAAATGAGTATTCCTAAGTTCTTACGATTTGTATCTAATAAAATGTATATCACAAGTCAAGTAGTTTTATTAGAATACGTTATCTGTCGCGTTGTTTAATGAAAAAAAAATACAAATTATAATAGGACATAATCTAGGGGAAAACAAAAGTAAGACACATTGTCGACCACTATATCCTGTGGCGTTCCAACTCGTTTTTATTATGTCCATGTGCATGTTTTCTTGATAAAGGTCAGTTGAATAAGAATACGTGGTCTCTGTGGTTAGGAGTAGCGCCTGGATACGAAAAAGAAGTGTTCTATGAGGGGGGGGGGAATAAAAGTTAAACAGAAGAAGAAAGAGTCCTTTATTGATGATATCATAGCATAAATTACCAATTTTGCCACAACTGGGGAAGCAAAGACTGATTCAAAATAATCTGAGAGTAACTTGGACGGAATATTTATATCGCAGGATCATAACTACTTGGACATTGATGAAGGTAAAATGCACGAGAGTCAATGTCTCAGGTACCACCAGTGTGCGTATTGAGAACACAAGTTCCGTTGTTACACCAGCAAGCAGCTTATAACCAGAAACATTGAGCTGATGCTGGCAGTAGACGGGCACCATGGAGACTCCAAATGTACACTATTAGTTCTAGCCATTTTTATTGCCTTCACAGTTTCCCAACACTTACTGAGCGTAGCAGAAATAGTTTTTGTTTTGTTTATTGAATCAGAGTGTTTTGAAAGAATTACTATTTATCGTGTACATTTGAACAAAATGTGGAAATGTATCTTCTTTTATATATCTGCACTCCTTGCAACTCTCTGTTTTCTCTACCCCACGCTGCTAAGTTCAATAGTGTGTGTGTGTGGTAATCTTTGCCTAACGGGAATGGCTTCACCGTGGTGTGTTAGGCTTACAGGATTGACGTAACATGCGAAGTCCATGATGGTATTCCGAGTCTAATGCTTCCGAAACAGACGTTGACATCAGGGCACAACTCGTGCCCTTGCGACAGGTTTCTTTGTTATTCTTCCCACCCATGTTGTGCCTGTCCACGAACTGTTGGGTGTGCAGATAACAATCCGGGGTAGACGGTGGAATATCATTAACATCTACATGGGAAATTGTTCTCACATTAAACCTGACGACTGGGAGTTCATTAGCGAACTAGAGCATCTGCCTGGACAAATGCTACTAGTGTATGGGAATTTCAATGCACGCAGAGTCCCTTGTTGAAACCCAAGCAACAACTCCCAGGGACTGGCTTTAAATCAAGCGCTACTCGAGACTGACCTAACTCTTCTGAACTGCGTGAGCATGACTAGATTAGCAACGAAACCAAAGATACAGACTCAGATTCCAACATTGACTTGGCACTGATGTCAGGTCATGGAGTGACAAATGCGAGATGGACAGCTTTTAAATACATATTGGAGCGACAATTTGCCATGCGCCATACGTTTCTCTAATGGGCGGCAAGTCAGATTGATCAAGATTCACCATCCTTTTAAATATGCGCACACGTAAGAATCGGTGCTTAGCATCTTGAGGGAAAAGGCATGGGCATGCAAGTGGGTGAGACCTAAGATTCAACAGCCCTCATGGTGGACCAAAGAGACAGACATACATGGGTACTCAAAAAGCAAGCGATCAAGGGTTTGGCAAAGAGAAAACAGGCACATATCACACTCAGTGATAGACGGGAGGCACAAAATGCAATGAAGAAGCCAATCTAGAATTTTAAACAAGTTGCCGAAGAAGCAAAGAAGATGTGTTGGAAAAAATTTACTGAGGAGGTCACTGCGGAAAAGGCATTACACAAGTTTTGGATGCTATATAGGTCAATGAAGCGGAGAACAGAAACGACACCCAGTACAAGCGTGTGGGATGACTCAGGGAAAACACTGACATCAGATGAGATAAAAGGCACAGCTTTCTTTGATAAATATCTTCAATAAACTAATCATGGTGACTTAGATCAACGCAAAGAAATGTTGCATACCCTGACACCCGTCACGGATATGAGGGACAATGAAGACCATCTTGCAGTTGTTGAAAAGGTGCACCTTGTTGTCAAAAATAAAACGGTTGGCTCTAAAGGCCCGAATGGAATCGGGTACAGCTTATTCAAGGAGATTGGGGACAATATGCAAGCTAAGATAACACACCTACATTTTGTCGCGCTTATACTGCAAAATTATGAAGGACATCTTGGTCCACAGCCACCTTAGGTCTTCTGTTCCTGACCATTTCGATACTGTTCGTTGTTCACCCGGTTGTTGCTACACATGTCCTTATGTGGTTCAGATGCGCTCTATTTCATTTCCCAATGCCACTTTTTCCATCAATGAGGCCTTTACATGAGAATCCAGTAGTGTAATTTACATGAAAATGCTGCGGTAAGCAGTATATCGCGGAAACCGGCTTAAGATTGAGCGACCGCTTCTGTAATCATTTTCATGCCATCAAGCACAGAACACCTACTACTGTTGCCACACATTTCAACGGCGGAGGCCACTGTGGTGATCTTGAAATTCAGGTCACAATCATCAGATCCTGCACCACCGATAATAGATCTAGGCATGCACTAGAAAATTGTCTTATTTTTAAGCTTGGCACCCTTAAGCCATTTGGACTCAATTCAGGCCCCTCTTTTGTCGAGTTCTCGGTCGGTGTGGTCTTTGCGTTTATTCTTTTTGTTCCATTATTTACGTCATCTTTCTGTTCGTTTCGTTTCCACCTATATTTACGTTTTTATGTACATCCTGTTCCTATCCTTCCGGCATCTCACATCCATATTTCGCTCGGATACGTTTGTGTGATGTGGTCAATTCTACTTATCATCGTCTTTTTATGTTGTGTGTTTATCCTGATAAAGGCCTTTTGGTCGAAACGTCGATTATGTCCTATGTATTGTTATTTGTATAATTAAGTCCTGTGTGTTGTTGTGTGAATTATTTCACATGAGCATCTGACAGTGATAGTGTGTTAGTCATTTTATAGTAAGACTTGATTACCTGTTTCGTACGTAAGTACTCGTTTCTAACTATGCAATGTTCGTGCTACTACAACCAAGATAAGGTTCGCTATACTCATTCCCTTCACCAATTGCCTGCTGGTTATTTCGAAATTCTTTATGGCTCCGCCCATATAACCAAATGTACAAGGTAAAAGAGTTGTCACATCCGGAGTCACTGTGCCTTAATGATGGGCCTCGGGCATTGAAAAAGACTGCAGTCAGTTTTCCCCTCCCTAGTGCTGCACAGCATATCTCTGGCTTCCTTCCAACCACAGAAGATGCATGCATATATACTAATAACATTTCAATATAATAAACAACACACACAAAAATGGAACAACAAATGAAAAGCATAATTGTATGAATGAAGCATGCTAAAAACCTTCCATAAGTGAGCTTCAATATAACTGCATGTCATCTACTAACATTTTTTTTGTGCATGGGTGGTTAGTGGACCTTTGATGGGTCCAAAGATGCAACCTCATGCTTGACAGTCAGTAAAAATACTGCCGGACCGTATTTTTCTCACCTCTGGTGTATATGTAATCTGTGGAACACTCTAAAGATGACCACAAAAATATATATCCTTTTTGTTAATCAGAGCCCGGTGGGTTTCAAATCTGTTTTCTCTTTTCATAGATTTTATAATATGGAAAATTAGCTACAAGAAATAAAGAAATATTAATGCAAACTCATCTCTGTAGCACACCATGGGTGTCTCAAAAGTAATTTCAATTCTCCGTATGTTTCCATTATTAGGTTTGTAAACTTGGTTTGATGTCACCGTGACAATAACTTCCTCAGCAAGTCTCTATCTAAACACATACATAGTTTATAAAACATGCGTGTAGTTATCATTTCTAATCTAGCATCCAGTCTTTAGCATGCGTGTAGTTATCATTTCTAATCAAGCGAATTGTCTGTCACATGCGTGTGGTTATCATTTCTAATATAGCATCCAGTCTGTAACGTGTGTAGTTATCATTTTCTAATCTAGAATGCCGTCTGTCACATGCGTGCAGTTATCATTTTCTAATCTAGAATGCCGTCTGTCACATGCGTGTAGTTATCATTTTCTAATCTAGCATCAAGTCTGTAACGTGTGTAGTTATCATTTTCTAATCTAGAATGCCGTCTGTCACATGCGTGTAGTTACCATTTCAAATCTAACATCCAGTCTGTAACAAATAGCTGATTCACATAGCCTATTAAGAATAGCACATGACTGAAGCATTATAGCATACCAAACGTGGAATATCACTTCTAGAAAGTTTCAGAATAGAGTATAAAATATCAATGAAACAGTATATCATTTGATTAAAACGCAATAATGCAGCGTTTCTCAAATTGACATCAGTGATACCCTAGAGTTCCTTGAAGGGCAGTTACGGGTTCCACCAGAAATGATGATGGACAAGCTAATGATGTGTATTTAAAGCTATTTTCATGGCAGTTCTATAACGTCGCAAAATTGTGCTGTTAGACCACGTGATGAGTCACAATCACCTTTCCAAAACTATCCTGCAGGAAACAGTTGAGGGTGGAAGAAGAAGAGGGGGATAAAAGAATGCTTGCATTGTTAACATCAAAGATGTGACAGAATTACGATTACCCACACTTAAACAAGGGACTGAAAACAAAGAAGCATGATAGAAATTTTGTTTTGTTTCCAGAACGCAACCCTTACAACCCTGAATGATTATGTTCCCAGAACGCAACCCTTACAACCCTGAAGGATTATGTTCCCAGAGTGCAACCCTTACAACCCTGAAGGATTATGTTCCCAGAGTGCAACCCTTACAACCCTGAAGGATTATGTTTCAAGAACGCAACCCTTACAACCCTGAAGGATTATGTTTCAAGAACGCAACCCTTACAACCCTGAAGGATTATGGTTTTGATAACGATGATAGAATCAATTTTTGTGTCTTAATTTCATATTCCTAGTTTTTCCACGTACTTACGACATACTCGACATGTTTTGGGTACCACGAATGCACTTTTGAGTACAAAAATTACAAGAGCGTGTCACATTAGAAAAGTAAGTTTTATCGTATAAATTAGTATCACAAAAATATTTTTTCGACCATACTTTTCGTTACTTTTTAACTTGATTTCACTAAAGCAAACATTATAATTTGATTTATCATACTCCTTTTGCACATTATCAATGTAATTCTATTTGTGTCATAATATGTCATTCTCTGCATGTGACTAACTTCTCCACATGTCATTCTATGAATGTGACTAACTTTTCTACATGTCATTCTATGAGTTTTACTAACTTCTCCACATGACATTCTATGAATATGACTAACGATTTCTCCACATGTCATTCTATGAATATGACTAACTTCTCCACATGACATTCTATGAATATGACTAACGATTTCTCCACATGTCATTTGACACATGTGAAAAACCTCTTCACCACATGTCATTCTATGAATGTGACCAATTTGTACTCCACATGTCATTCTATGAATGTGACTAACTTCTCCACTATGAATGTGACTAACTGTTGTACATGTCATTATATGAATGTAATTAACTGTTTTATGTATAGATACGAGTTTTGATTTTTCCACAAGTATTTATTCTGATAATATCTTCTTCTTCTGAGGTTCTTCTCAAAACTGATGCTAGTTACCAAAGTAGTCCAGAGAGCGGGATGCATTTTCTCATGGTTTACAGCTTAGTTGTGATATATGGGTCTTTGATCCAAGCACATCCGACTTCGTCATGGCCTTAGGCAATTCTGAACAATACCTTGGAAAATCTAACCCCATTCCCTAACTTCCATAGTCGCCTCTTACAATATGCATGAAAGATCACAGTGTTACTATTCTGTCTTCCACCTTCGTGCCTAGACATGACACATGGGCGTTAACAACTATTGTTCATTAATTTAAAGTACGACTGTCCTATAAAACATAGTTTATGTTCATAATTTTCCGGCGTCACACAGAAAAGTTTATGTTCATAATTTACCGGCGTCACACAGAAAAAAAACCCAGATCCAATTGAGGCAGCGATGAAAGACGACCTTAGGTTCGGGCACTGAGAGAGAAATTATAGACATTCACATCGATTTGGTAGAGATTCATTCACTAGATGATTATCGACCAGAAGATACCGGAAAACGTCATTCTTGAAATGGTCTCTATCACTGCGCAGATGACCGGAAGAACGATGAAAAGCTTCGCCTGCTTTTGGACATTTCGTCCTTGAATGAATTATAAAGATGTAAACGTATTTTGTTGTATTCGTGTGACTTAAATCATGTGGAGGGAGGAAGCTATCGCATGAGCGTATTCAGGATTAAGATTCCACGTAAGTTCTGGTTTGCTGTGTGGTTTTGTTTTGTTTTATTTTTTTTTAAACGGAAGAGGATAGAATAAAGATACAGTCAAATGTCTTCCCCTTCTTAATCGCTGTGTAAAGTCTCCTGGTCATTGACGAGAAAGACTTCGATTCAGTTTCTGCTAGTTTTTCTGTTAGTGCTTTGATTCCTAATGTTTTGAAATGACTTTTTCCTACAGATTTCAATCTTTGTATCTCCCTGTCGACTGTTTCTTGGTGGATATTACTTGCAATTCCAGAAGAACTATCCAAAATTTCGTAAAAAGATACAAGTTTAAACTTACATAAAATATACACAGTAATAGCAGTGCAGTCGTTATTCACTTACCACTCGACCAGATGGCTCAGGATATATTATCATTAAAAAACGTCAGGGAATTTGTGGTTTTTTAAAAAAAATCACAAATAAGTTTCAGTTACTTTAAGGAATACCTGTGTTATGATTGTTAGACGCCGAGACCTTCTTATAACAGGTAAAAGTGTCACTGCGAGAGGATCGATATTATATACTGACTGCAGCAAAACTGAAATCCAACATGCAAAGCTAATAACAGGGTAATGACGTTTTCTCATTACGGAAAGCACAAATAATAATACACACAAATATACTTTCTGACTAAAAGGTCTGTATCAAGTCTACATGCACAGCAAAAAATGAATTTGAACGACATTATAGAAGTACATATGGCAGAGGTAAATGTTCGAGAGATCACTCCGACTACTGACACGATGTTCAGTGGTTATTTAAATATACCTTATTTCGCCCGCCAATGAAAAGCATAGAGACAAATGAATTGGCACTACGCATTAAAGTAAAATGCGAGAGCTTTAGTCTCACATCGGTGAGGTCTAGAGTTCGTTCCCCAGTAGGGGCTTTTATTTTCTGTCGGCAAATAAAATTTACAAAAATGATCCTGAACATGACGTAGAAACAGCAAGGGCAACCGATCTCTATCAAACACGCTACTCTAAACTCCCTGCAACAGCCTAACGAGAGAAATGAATGCTGTAATGACAGTTGACATTTACGTACTGTTTAAAAAAAGCCCAATTGACATGGACAGGACAACTCTCAGGATATCTGATAAAAAACATAATAAAAGAGTGTGGTGTATTGTAGTCTCCGCAAGTTCAATGGACTCAAAACTCGAACATCGACGTTACTTCCTTGCTCATAACTATCCAACGTAGCGCAGCAACACCAATAAATATGATCGCATTGCCGATAAACATCAAATCACAGAGACACATAGAAAATGTGATATCCCGAAGGTACAGAACAACAAACACAAAGATGCCCAATTCTGGTTATACGTGTCCAAAATGTGTCCGGGGATTATATGATAAAATATAACTTCAGTCATATTAGAATATAACTTCAGTCATATTAGAATATAACTTCAGTCATATTAGAATATAACTTCAGCCATATTAGAATATAACTTCAGTCATATTAGAATATAACTTCAGTCATATTAGAATATAACTTCAGTCATATTAGAATATAACTTCAGTCATATTAGAATATAACTTCAGTCATATTAGAATATAACTTCAGTCATATTAGAATATAACTTCAGTCATATTAGAATATAACTTCAGTCATATTAGAATATAACTTCAGTCATATTAGAATATAACTTCATACTCGCACTCCAGTAAAATACAACTCCGCATTTCTGTGTTGCTATCATTCTCTTCGATGAACTGCCGTTATAGTCGAATCTTATCACACATAGCTTTCATACAGACTCCTCCGTTTCTAACAGAAGGACCAGTTTTTCTCATTACAACTGTAATTATACGATTTAATCTATACGCAACTAGTTTCTGGGTAGTCATTTTCTGATTATCTAAAGACTGTTTTTCTGACAAGATGGAATGTTATCTAACCATTTTGGACAGGCAGTGACACGGGATGAAATCACTACTTTTCTAGATTGTACAATGATTATTGCCGCGCAATTTTATCTCAGTTTTGTGATTGTTGTAGAGGCCTTTGTATCTTGTTCGATCATTTTATCATTTGGTGAATCGTCTGACAATGTCCACCAACCCTCTGTATTGCTCACGGTGCGTATATATATATATATATATATATATATATATATATATATATATATATATATATATATATATATATATCTGCGTTCTGTCAATTTTTTTCAACGCTCTATAAAGAGCGCATTTACGTCACGGAATTCCGTGCGACATCCAATCAAAACGATTGATGTGACATTATTCAAAGCAGAAGACATTTTTTAGTACAAAGTTATTGACACGCTAACAGGTAAACTTCTGTATCGACTTGTGTTTACACTTATCTAAAATATATTATATTTAAATAATCATATAATTTGCTTTTAATGATGGATGAAGATGATTAAATCGCAAGAAAGCGTCAAAAACAAAAGAGCGAAAAGCTAGATGGTTGAGTCGTCAAAGTCAAAAGTCACTGGCTCGGATTCGTGCCACAAATGCTGCAGAGCATACACTTAGAATTGAAAAATAGATGCAACGGATTTATCAAGAAACCCTTCAACAAAGACAAACACGACTTGCTAAGGAGGCTGATTTGTATCTGCGTCAAGCTAAGCTAGAATTATCAGAGCAAAGAGAAAAATCGACAAGCTATGAATAGAGAATACCAACGTCGTCACAGACAGCATGAAACTGTCGAGCAGAGACGTCGAGCTGTAGATACCAAGGAACACTCATTATCATGAATGCGTCGATGTCAATCAGTTTGAAATGAAGCAACACATTTTACTGAGGATCGTGTTGCTGCACATAACTGGAGTTTTCGATATTATATTTCAATTTTGTAGATCTAATAATTTTTGGGACGAACTTTCTAACGATGGCAAGTTTACAAGTTGTTTTCAAAGAGAAAGAGCATTCTCCAAAAGCAACAAGACACCCATGGCAATAACCTGGAGTATCCCGAGTTCCTGCGCTTGATGCTCTCTGATAATCCATACCCTAAATATACAAATTTTTCGCGAGAATGTTCGCTCTTAAAATATGACTTAATATCGTTAATGGGAGAAAATATTACGAATTGTTAAAGTCGAGGTCCATATGTTCTGAAAGTGTATGTACAAACTTATCATCGATTTTCTCATATACAACCACCATACAACAAAGTTCCACAGTTCGTTCAATTGTATGTTTTGAACCGTACTCAAGCCACAGACAAGCCCACGCAGCAAATGTTACTTGCGAAAGAGAAATTCTGGATAAAATGGATCTATTTTTTCCGTTAACACAACATAATATCACAGTCGTATCACTTAATTCGTGATATCGAAATAAGATATTCAGAATGCTGCTCGAACTGGAAGAGTTTTCCAATAGTAAACATGGTCTTCAAGCGTGATCGTCAATCTGATCAATGTCGCTATAATTAAACAACATCTAACGAGGTTGCAATGGTTTTCGTCAACGAAGGTAAAGAACCACCTTTTTTCTGCGACATCCACATTTACTCATTTAATCCAGAGAATCCAAAAAAAGCAGTTCATTAATAAGTATATACTTAACTTGAATATGGATCCATTGTCATTCTCGCTTTTGTTCCCATACCGTTTCGCTTTTGATGAGTCGGGTTGGCAATATGAAACATATCAAGGTATATAAATTAAGGTTAAAATATAAGTTAAAAATGGTTAACATAATCAAAATATTTCGTGTATGTCTATTATAATTTCCACAATAACTGTTAGCCGTCGCGTGGAGTTGAAGTTTTCTGTCTTTGATCATCTTTGTAGCGCTTGCCTAGTTTTTAAGAATCTCTCTGGTTAAATCTACCGATCTTGCTTGTGGTCTTGCTCTTGCTTTGTAACCGTTGTTTCTGCTGCTGGATGGCTGGTTGTGATGGTTCCATTCGCATAAGGTATCCGAACAAGTTGATCTGTTGTCTCTCCATATATTGTTTTCATGATATGGTCCTTACTATCTTTCTGGCATCTTCATTTCTCATTCGGTCTCTTCTTGTGACGTTTATAACCTTTCTCAGTCAGTTTATCTCACATGTTGTAATCTTACCCAAGAGTGCTTTTGTCAGGGGTCATGCTTGGCACTGGTAACATAACGTTGGAATAAAGATGGTGTTTATTAACTGTCGTTTGGTCGTCATGTTGATCGTTGGGTTTTTAATCAGCAGTGACAGTTGGTATGTTACAGAGTTTGCTTTCTGGCACTTCATCTCAATTTCTCTATCAATATTGTCGTCTTTTGAAAAAAATATATTTCCTAGATATTTAAATTCTGGTGTCTGTTTTAATTTTGTGCCACTAGCATGCACATTTAACATTTTTGTTTTTCAGCATATCTTCATAGTTTCTGTTTTTTATGTGTTTTACTTTATATTATATTGTTCGCACGCTGTCAGTAATGAATTTGTATGTCTTCGTAGTTCATTTTCAGTTTCATATACTAGACCTTGATCATCTGCGAAGAGTAGATCGTGCAGAGTTACCTTGGTCTCTTGTTTCTGCTTCTTTCGCTATCCTTTCTATGTACTCGTGTATGCGTTTCGTGTCTCAATTCAACTACTTTTTTTAAACAAAAAATACTGTGACAGATTGTGCTTACTTCATCTATTTAAATAGGGTGGAAGTTGGTTAGTTAGTTATTCCTCTAATGCCAAAAACGGCACATAGGGCGTATGTCATAGATTTCCATGCCTCTCATTTCATTGCAATTTGCTTTAGATCTTCATTGTTTCTGATACCGATGGTGAAACTTTCTCTTGTAATAGTTCTACGTAAAGTTTCTTTTGGCCTTCCTTGTTTTCTCTTGTCTTTTGGTGACCACATAAAGCTTGACAGGGGAATCTGTCAGTATCCATTCGTAGTGCGTCTCCGATGTAATTCAAGCGACGCTTTGTACTATAGGTGGATACATATTCTTGTTTTGATTCTTCTATGACCAACGTATGTTCAGTAGCCTTCTAAGACATTTATTTTCAAAGGTATTTAGTCTTTATGGTGGAAGTGGTAACTGGATAATAAGAACCGCGACCTCCACAAGTTTGTGATGGTTACATGCATTGATATAACCAATTTGGATTAACGTTCGCGGTTGAAAGCAACGTACCTCAGCATAAATGATACTTGTGTACGTTCAATCGGTGCTGCTGTATTTAGTACAAGAGAATTATATAGCTTATATCGTCACTTTTTTTCATGACGTGGAATAGCCAACCGCACAATCAAACATCCTCAATCTCTTTTTACTACATGCATGGCAAGTGATTCTCATGATGGCCTTTTGTAACTTTACAGAGGGTGAGGAAGCAGGCCTGTGTAAATCTCTAAGACACATAATCAATATGATTCACACAAGAATGCTTGGTCGAGACAAAGTACTGTCAGCAGAAGTGTAATGGCGGTTACACTCAAGGAGAGATCAGATCAACTATGGACGTGTCCAGTTTGCAGTGATGATGATCCGACGACTAACTAACTAACCAACTAAGATAGTCAATATGTTTCACACATGACTGCTTAGCCGAGAAGATGTTATGGAAAGAGTGCCGCGCCCATTTGTACTAACCTCCTCTCGGTTCTGTTTGTTAGATAGAAAGGAAAGGCAATACCATTACTCTTGAAAACAAGCAGGGCTACAGGAGATGTTAAAATAAATTGAAATAGGTAAAAGTGTTAACGATATATGTCAATAAGCGAAAAATCAAAGAGACACAAAGACAAGCGACGTTTTGACTAAATAGCTTTCATCCGAAAATAAAACGACCACAGTCACCATATTTTCAGTTGTCTTCCTGTTTTATCATTCTGTCACCCTAACTCTCTACCATCTTCACAATTCGTCTCTATGTAAAATTTGTTGCCTGTGGTCTTTTGTTTGTCCTGATGAAGGCTTTTTATTCGAAACGTCTCTTGTCATTGTGTCTCGTTATTGTTTCGCTTTATTGACATATATTGGTAACACTTATACATATTTCTGTTCATTTTGATATTTACCTTGTGTTACTGCAGCCCCATTATTTATAAACTCGGTTTGCGGATCGATTCTGGAGCTTTATCTCTGGATTACCCATATGGCTACTACTTAAACCATATTTTTACCGTCATTGTTTCCCCTACCTCTTTGTTTCTTGATTATTGATCCTTGATTAGAAACTGGCTTCACAGCACGCGGGACATTCCCATAAGTGCTCCGCCCTCCTCTCCAGCAGCCATCCCAGTGTATGTAGACTCATAGTTCCGGTCAGGTGTTGATTGTGTGATCTTCTGGACTTTCCAAAAATTTACTTTTTCTCCCCTCACCTCTGAGTACTCCCATTTCTAACATTCTCTGTATGTGTACGTTCTCAACCTCATTGACATCATCTGCATTTTGAAATGAATTTATTACTGCCTTTATTAAATCTTATTTATCTCTTCTCAGCACTCGCCGCATTGCCTACCAATAAGTTGGCTCTCTCGTTTCCTCTGACCCCAGCATGACCAGGGCAGTATATCCATGTAATGCTCTGGACAACTGATTTGTTCAATAAGTCCCACCACTCTTTTCTTAGCATGAACTTTCCTATCTCTTTGTTTTAGGCTGCACTGTATTTCCAGTTTGATCATTCTCTTATCCTCTTTCTCTACCATCTCCACAACCTGCGGAAGATACGAGAATAATGGTCTAATACACCATCGACTCCCTTATGGACGTCCCCTCATGATTTTTATAGTGGTTTTTCTTACTTGGTCCAAGGCACTCCCCAGCTAACCCATTAGGCAGCATAAGTAAGAAAGAAAAATATAATACGAAACGGATCAAGTTGCCGCTTAACTTTTCGTTGTTTACACTTTGGACATGACACAAGCGAGCAAGCGTAAGTATTGGAACTGAAACCAAATAAATGTATTAATTTTCCAAACTTTTTGGAATTAGACGATGTCAGATTTGGAATATTTCTATGACATTTATACCTGACCTGTGAGTGGTATAAACTTATCGAATTTTTTTTTTAAATGATGAAAATTCCATGTACAGAAAGAAAACTAATGAAGTAGAACTCAGAGATGCTAGATTAAACAGACAAATCATAGCAAAAATTTGAAGCAGACAGTCAAGAAGTTTTGGGCATATGATGAGATGGGCAAAATTTTAACAGTTAGTAACCAACGGAAAGGTCAAGGGGTTGTGTCTTTGGGTCTCACCAATAGCTCACTGGACAAACCAACCATGCAACAGAAAACCTTAGTAGATGACATGCCTTAATATTGAGTTATCTTCTTATAGAAGCTTCATGGCACGTCATCTATACAATCCCGTAGTCGTAACTTTCGATAACAGTTACCATGTTGTTCTGACAGGTCCACGTTGTGCTTGAACTAGTTACGGGCACGGCGTGGGTATGCTGAACAACAAAGAAACCTGTCGCAAGGGCCAGAGTTGTGCCCTGATGTCGACGTCTGTTTCGGCGGCATTGGACTCGAAACACCATCGAGTCGAATGGCTGCTGGAACAGAGGGCGGAGCACTTGTGGGAATGCCCCACGTGCTGTGAGGCCAGTTTTCTAATCAAGAATCAAGGTCAAGGGGAATAAAAGACAGAAGACAACAAAGAAAGAAGTTTATTGATGCTGTGTCACTTTAATACGAGAGAATGTCACAAACTGAACTCACTAATAATAGGAAAGACAGATATTTGTAGAGAAACAAGATCGTTCTTTTCACTCGACATTGCACTTGATTGATACTGTTTGTGTTATTTTGATGTTTACCGCAGTTGTTTGCTATCTTTGATGTGCCCTTTCTTTCTTCTGCGTTATTTTGATATTGAAAGAGCAGCATACAGTTATCTGCGGGATAAGGAAAATATCACGACCTTTTTTTCCTTCTTAGCGTTCGTTCTCAAACTCCTGCAGGTTAGCAAGATATTGTCCCTAGAACGTAATACGTTGGTTTACAACTTAACTTCTATATCTGCAAATTCTGCCTGACGCATCCAACGTCAGCATGCATTTTTGGGTAATTATGAGCCCCTACGGAATGTGACAGTCAAATGCACGTCAAAATCATTTTAATCGCCTCTTACGACATGCCTGACAAATAAGAATGTCACTAATGTTTGGGCCTTGACAACACACTAACTTTTTCATTAAGATAAATGTTGATATTTTCAGAATTGCGAAAGTGTGACTTGTTGAATTGGCAACATGTATTTCAAAACAAAATGAGTACAGATCGATCTTGTGAGCAAGATCGATTCTAGGAACTGACTACGATGATAATATAGTCCCCAAAGTGGTCATTCTTGTTCAATCGTGGTCACTCTGTTCATGGTTACATGGGGACTCTATTCCCTACGCCAAGTGGTGAAGTTTTAGTTATAGTTATAGCTGACATCGGACTTTTTTTTTAGGTGGGCGAGGGGGATATGAAGTTTCATACTGTTAGATA
This sequence comes from Meghimatium bilineatum, assembly GCA_034231615.1. Lineage (NCBI taxonomy): Eukaryota > Metazoa > Mollusca > Gastropoda > Stylommatophora > Philomycidae > Meghimatium > Meghimatium bilineatum. Next base: position 110,894,163 of record CM067299.1, on the reverse strand, counting down.
TAAAACTCACTCAGGATACTGATTTGGTCGTCTTCTTCACGATCTTCCGACACAATTGAGTCCAGCAACTACCGTCTTACAATAAAAAATCTACAGACTAACTGGAAATAAAGTCTTCTTATTAACTCAATAGGCAATTTCTGTGATTTTGAATGGGCACTATGATTATACTTTGTGTGGCCGCCAGTAAGAATCAAGGAAATAGTCAAATTAATCATTGTGGATGGCTTATAAGTCTTATATCATTGATTTTTATGGTCAAACTGACCACATATTAGAGATCCACGGGCAACTGTGTCTTATTCAATCTCTCTAGATAACCAATTAGAAATCCCGGGCATCTTTGTCTTATTCAATCTCTCTAGATAACCAATTAGACATCCCGGGCAACTCTGTCTTATTCAATCTCTCTAGATAACCAATTAGAAAACCCGGGCATCTTTGTCTTATTCAATCTCTCTAGATAACCAATTAGACATCCCGGGCAACTCTGTCTTATTCAATCTCTCTAGATAACCAATTAAGACATCCCGGGCAACAGTGTCTTATTCAATCTCTCTAGATAACCAATTAGACATCCCGGGCAACTCTGTCTTATTCAATCTCTCTAGATAACCAATTAAGACATCCCGGGCAACAGTGTCTTATTCAATCTCTCTAGATAACCAATTAAGACATCCCGGGCAACAGTGTCTTATTCAATCTCTCTAGATAACCAATTAGACATCCCGGGCAACTCTGTCTTATTCAATCTCTCTAGATAACAAATTACACATTCCGGGAAACTCTGTCTTATTCAATCTCTCTAGATAACCAATTAGACATCCCGGGCAACTCTGTCTTATTCAATTTCTCTAGATAACCAATTAGACATTCCGGGCAACTGCTTCTTATTTTCTGTTATTTTTCTATAATATTTGCATATTTAAGTGTCTACATGCCCTTCCCTGCCAGCTCATCGACCTGCATGTGCTACAATGTTTGTCTTTAATGTATGATGATCTGATCATTGTCCGTTCTCTTTAGATGGATAGAATTGATGAAATTGAGTGCACACGAACTAAATATGATTTTTAGATGGATAGAATTGATGAAATTGAGTGCACACGAACTAAATATGATTTTTAGATGGATAGAATTGATGAAATTGAGTGCACACGAACTAAATATGATCTTTAGATGGATAGAATTGATGAAATTGAGTGCACACGAACTAAATATGATTTTTAGATGGATAGAATTGATGAAATTGAGTGCACACGAATTAAATATGATATTTCTAATCAAGTAAATTAACATCCAGCCAGTGTGCTAATTTTCAATAATATTTCACACGTTCTCAGTAATTTTGACGTGCAGACATGTTAAATGGGAAGCTTGCGTGATACATGGGTTTGCAGATTGATGGGCCGTCTCTCGGTCTGGTATCTCTGACGTCAGCACCCGTGCTTGCTTGGGCATGGATGCGACTCTGCACGACAGAGGGGATGGCCTGACCAATGTTAGTTTGAAGTCTCTGTTGGCTGGACTCACCCTCGATCTACAGAATTTCTCGTTCGTTAGCAAACACCTGTATCTCCTGCGTTTAACAGCATGTAAGTGAGAGAACGGATGGAGTTATGTCATGATTTACATCTTAACTGTGATATCCGAGTCTTTCGGCATGATACATCCGACTTCAGTATTGCGTTTGTGTTATTTTGGTAATGTTTCTGGATGGAACAGCCAACACAGACATATAACTTCCTTATTCGACTATTCCGACATACAGTGTTGCAATAATTATTTTCCCCAATGTCACACCTAGGCAACACACACACATACACCACATCACACACACACAAACATACACACACGACTTCACACTTTCATATAATGTGTCCGTTCTTCAAAGATCATAGTTGAGTCACAGATTGTGGATTCTAGTGTGACTCTGTGCGGTCAGATGCATTGTTGGGTATCATTATTGAGTGAACAAGTATGAAGAACATGCGCAGTTGGTGAGCAATATGTGCTCCATATATATATATATATATATATATATATATATATATATATATATATATATATATATATATATATATATATGTCGAAAGATCTGTCATCTCTGTCGCTAAATGATGTACACCTGACTGCTCTAAACTGGACATGTAACAAGAAATAACTCCTTTTTCTAAAACTATTTTGCAATGAAAAGTCGAGGGTGGAAGGCGAAGAGCGGGTGAAAATGGACATTATTTTTCTACACATCAGAAAATTGTTGAGTACAGAGGTAATATGGAGGACTTTTTGGGCTTTTTTCTCCAGTGTGACAAATATTATTATATCTTAAATCATGTACCCTTAATCATTTGTGTCGCTAGAATCTTATGAAGAGACTAGCAATGGTCCTACGACAAAACATCCCAAATGATAAATCTATGTCAAGGGGCAAACAAAAAAGTTACAACTATTAGGAAGCTATATTGTTTAAGTGGTTACATATGGTTATGAGACAATGACATTCGCAATGGAAAAAAATATAGCGGCATTTGAACGTAAATCGTATATTCTCTATCATTTGTGTCGCTAGAATTTTGTGTCAGACAACCTCAATCATTTTTGTCACTAGTACTTTAAACCTAAATTATCACAACAATTTTTGTCACTAGTACCTTAAACCTACATTATATCAACCATTTTTGTCACTAGTACTTTAAACCTAAATTATCACAATTTTTGTCACTAGTACTTTACACCTACATTCTATCAACAATTTGTGTCTCTAGTACCTTAAACCTACATTCTCTCAACAATGTTTGTCACTAGTACCTTAAACCATATTCTCTCAACAATTTTTGTACTCACTACAACATAAATGACATAAATTTGAAAATATTGACGTGTGCATTTCTCGACAGAAAATTGAGAATAAATGCGATTCAGATTGTGTGAACATAAGAATTGCAAAAGTTAATGGAGTGTCTTGAAAGCCAGACAGGTAATAAAATATATCCCGGAGCTGAAACAAAGTTTCAGAATAGTTTGTTTGGAGAGCAATCTGAAGCATGGGTCTGGACCTATCTGTCGAAGTTATGACTGAAAAAATAACGAAGAATATATAAACATGTGCACAAGGAAATAAAACGGTTTAGAAGTAATAAAATGCCAGCCAAAATGTTTTGTTGATAAAATTTTGTTCATATCTCATTACGAATTTACATGAGTGATTGAACAGGACAGCAATATGTAATTGAGTGATTGAATAGAACGTATATTTCAGTGATTGATTGATTAGGACGTATATATGTTAATAATTGATTGAATAGGTCGTCAATATGTTAGTGAGTGATTGAATAGGACACATATTTCAGTGACTGATTGAATAGGTCGTCAATATGTTAGTGAGTGATTGAATAGGACACATATTTCAGTGAGTGATTGAATAGGTCGTCAATATGTTAGTGAGTGATTGAATATGACACATATTTCAGTGATTGATTGATTGATTAAGACGTATATATGTTAATGATTGATTGAATAGGGCATATTTCAGTGCGTGATTGAATAGGTGGTCAATATGTTAGTGGATGATTGAATAGGACACATATTTCAGTGAGTGATTGAATAGGTCGTCAAAATGTTAGTGAGTGATTGAATAGAACGTATATTTCAGTGATTGATTAAGACGTATATATGTTAATTATTGATTGAATAGGTCATATTTCAGTGAGTGATTGAATAGGTCGTCAACATATTAGTGAGTGATTCAATATGACATATATTTCAGTTATGATTGAATATGACATCTAGATTTCAGTGAGTGATTAAATAGAACATATATATTTCAGTGAGTGATTGAATATGACATCAAGATTTAAAGTCAGTGATACAACCTGATATATCGCTGCACCATCGTCGTCTTTGGCACTCTTTTCCCTTGTTGCCGTTAATTCTGGTTCAGCTATTAATCTTTCCACGCTGTTATGTCTTTTTATGTGACAAAAAAAACCATTCAGCTTTCTTGTTAAGATCTTGTTAAGTAGAACATCTAGATTTCAGGGAGTGATTAAATAGGACATCTAGATTTCAGTGAGTGATTAAATAGAACATCTAGATTTCAGTGAGTGATTAAATAGAACATCTAGATTTCAGTGAGTGTTTAAATAGAACATCTAGATTTCAGTGAGTGATTAAATGGAACATCTAGATTTCAGTGAGTGATTGAATATGACATGTATGTTGCACTGAGTGATTAAATATGGCATCCAGGTTTCAGTGAGCGATTGATTAGGTTATACAGGTTGCAATGAATGATTGAATATCCTTGCTAGTCGGGTTTTGGAGAATGAATGATTGAATGAACCACGTTTCAGTGAATTTTTGAATTGACTAGTCTGGTGGAAATATGATCAGGCGACAATATCACAAATCTTCGCATTTATCACTCTGTTGGGACGAAGGCGGTAGGTAGATCAATTGGTACAGATTTGAGGGGAGGATTTGAATCGCTCCGTCCTCCCCTCACCCCCCCCCCATCCCGAAGACAAAACCTGACACTTTTTGCTAGTAAAATAATAATACAATGTGGAAGCATCAAGGATTTAATAATAAAGAACAATTGCTCAGATGGCACCCACTTGCCTCGCAACTTGAGTCAACACGTGTTTATAATTCGACCACAAAGCATCCATAAAAAAGATGTGATGCTAGTCAAGACGTGCATTGTTTATATGTTTCTACGAATATAGACCTGTCGTTCTATGAATATAGACATGTCCGTATATGAATATAGACCGTTCGTTCAATGTTTCTTTCCTAGTAAAATAAACCAAAAATGAGAGTATTTTCCTCATTTTTCACGTTTAATGGGTCTTTTTTAAAAGAACTGTCAAAAAAATGTCAATGCTGCATTTTACCAGTTCAGGCGTAGCAGGGAAGGAATTGAATAGATGTGTAATAAAGGCCGCATGCTCTTGCTGTCGCCACGTCATGTACAGGGTGAGTTCTTTTAATTTACCCTCCGACAGAAAAAAACGCAGTCCTTACCGGGGATCGAACTCTAGACCTCACTCGTGTGAGACTAGCGTTCTAACCTCTCGGTCATGCGCCACACACATTTAAAAGAACGGTTACCAAAAGCAACTTCAAAACCAAGATAATACAATATTTTAGATATACCTCACGCTTCCGAAGGCGTATCTACGGGCATGATTGAGATAGTAACAGTGTGCAATGTACGAACTATTTCCTGCATAATTAAACTGATGGAATATTGCTACTCTTTACTTTCCTTCCGTATGATTACAGTCATACCAATGACGAAAATGATGACGACGAAAACTATGATGAAGGCTATGAAGTTGATGATGATAATGATTATTAGGAGGAGGAGAAGCACGACATACGTCCTAAGTAAAGGGTAGTTAAGGCTTACCTAAAATTTAAATAAGAATTCGCTGATTTTTGTTTGTAATACCTTCATTGTAATGAGATTTTCCTGCGTAATACCTTCATTTTTATGAGATTTTCCTGTGTGATACCTTAATTTTAATAAGATTTTCCTATTTAATACCTTCATTTTTATGAGGTTTTTCGTCATCTTTTTGTCTCATTGTGGACAATCGTTGACGCGAGGATGTTAACCTCGCGCCAGCCACCCGAGGCGCACAGGGAGGGGGGAATGGTTTTTAAGCGGCCTCTTAGCTAAATTTCTAGTATTAAGATCCACGTTCTGATTTTACAAAGTTTTTCACCCCCCCTCCCTTTCCATTCCACACACGCTATGTCACCATCATTATCTCCGTCTACGGGTTTGCGAGCATGATAGTGATGATGATAACTATGATGATGTTAATGATAGGGTATGGACGGAAATTGTTCTCGTGGCTGGAAAGGTGAAAGTAGAAACACGTTTAATTGCTTTTAATAGTATACAGTTAACAATGAGACTGTAGCAGCTAATGTCCTTTCAGAGAAAGCTGACCGGAAATTGCGAAAGAAATCAGCCATTTTGAACATGTTCAGACTCCCAGAGCTCGCTGTTTCACAAGTGGATTAACATGGTATTTACATGGCTTCACCGGTACAGAATGGCGCTACAGAGTCTAATGAAATGATGGGAGATGTGATGTGTAGAATATGAAATAGTGAACAAACGAAGCTTTCCTCGGGGATTTGGTTGGTTTTGTTTAGTTTGATTTAAATAGGTAAGTAGCGATGAGTTGTGTTTGTTTACATTCCCTACCCAGTACTATCATGTGGCGTCATCGGAAATCATATTCTGAAAGTTATGCTAATCGATTTTTTTTATGTGATATTCATCGGCTGTCGACATAAATTGTACACATAGTGATCGATAATAATGGTACATGTTGCGCAAGTGTGGCCTGATCATTTCATAACAGCCCATCGTTTTAATAATAAATTTGGTTTCAATTAGCTTCCGTGACTCGGAGTTAAGAAACGCAAAGCGTCTGCTAGGGTTAAGTCTCTCTTTGTGTGACGTACTGAGAGCCCCAACCCCCCCCCTCCCCACAGTGTTTTCCAGGGAAGGAGGCCTCAGTCCGTTACGCGCAGATAGATGAATGCTGCATTGTTAATTTCGTTAGTTAGCGAAAATTCGTTTTGATAAATAATGTATGAGAATAGTTTCATAAATATAGGCCACATTTGCTTAACATGAATCATACAAATAAATAGAAATATCATATAGCGCCACTTTAGAAGGATGATTCTCAATGTGGACACAGGACTTTATTGCTGAGTCACTCAATGTGTACATAGATGTTTTCTTTAACGTTCCATTTATGGGAATTTCAATATTTCTCTCTGAGAACGACGCGTGTTTCTTCGTAGTTTACACCTTGAACTGCAAGATATATATATCTTTCGTCTCGACATATTCGATGTCATCACAGCATTCGAGGAAACACTTTGAGCCTCTATGGGATAAGGTTCTAATGCTCCAATTTTATATTTTAATATCAATTGACACTTAAATGTTGACGTTTAATCCGCAGCACTTTCAACCTATTCGATCACTCACTGAAGCCTACATTTTTTATTCAAATTTTCAACATATTCGATCGCTCATTGAAGCCTAAATGTCCTATTCGATCACTCACTGAAGCCTAAATGTTCTATTCGATCACTCACTGAAGCCTAAATGTTCTATTCGACCACACACTGAAGCCTAAATGTTCTATTCGATCACTCACTGAAGACTAAATGTTCTGTTCGACCACTCACTGAAGCCTAAATGTTCAATTCGATCACTCACTGAAGCCTATATGTTCTATTCAATCACTCACTGAAGCCTAAATATTCTATTCGAACACTCACTGAAGCCTAAATGTTATATTCGATCACTCACTGAAGCCTAAATGTTCTATTTGATCACTCACTGAAGACTAAATGTTCTATTTGATCACTCACTGAAGACTAAATGTTCTATTCGATCACTCACTGAAGCCTAAATGCCATATTCGATCACTCACTGAAGACTAAATGTTCTAATCGATCACTCACTGAAGACTAAATGTTATATTCGATCACTCACTGAAGACTAAATGTTCTATTCGATCACTCACTGAAGACTAAATGTTCTATTCGATCACTCACTGAAGACTAAATGTTCTATTCAAGCAAAAACATTGCCTGTTTCTCCTACTCAAGATAACATGTCCGCGCGGCCGTAATCGAATCGCATGTCAAATTTAATCTTGTACACTCGGTGTTCATCCATCAAGTGACGCTATAACTTTTCTGGTAATTTCCATTGGCTGTCACCACAAAGTGTCCAATGAAATGAAAATCTAGTGTCACTTTCGAATGTATATGATCGATGAGTCCACAAGACTTTGTAAGTGACGAAGGACTAGTCTTAAGCTTAGCAATATTCGTTATTACTATCTGTTCATTATATTTGTCTTATATAGTATGTTTCTCTATTGATGAAAGCTGTTCACCCTGCGGTGGCTTTGAGTAAAAACCACAGTCAAATAACAAATCACCAGGGATATCATATTTGATAATGGCTTTGCCGTACATGCCAACTCTGGGCGTTGATCCACAAATAATTATAGGCAGTCTTCACAGCATGTACCAATTTTAGGCTTATTATTAATTCGGATAAAACATTAGTCATGTTTCAAGGAGCACCTTGATTTTTTATTCTTGATTAGGAACAAACCTCACAGAACTGTGGGCATTCCCATATATGCTCTGCTTGCCGTAGCGTCAGCCATCTAAAAGTGTATAAGCTCAGTGTCCCAGTCAGTTGCTGATTACCCGTTCTTCTGATATTTCCGAAGAGGGAGCACTTTCTACCATCACCTCTAGTCCCTCCCATTTCTACCATTCTCTGAATATGTACATTGTTCAACCTCTTCCTCGTCTTCACGTAGGATATCCAGACTGCTCTAATCAATTCAATCATATCTCTTATCTCGTTGCCGTTTACCAAGGCTTTACCAGCCAATACATCGGCTCTCTCGTTTCCACTGTCCCCAGCATGACCTGGGCAATAGATCCATGCAAAGCGCTGCGCGTTGTTGAAAAGAGTGACCCATTCAGTTCTGATCATACACCTTTCTATCTTGCGTAGAATACTTTGAGAGTCCTATAGAATCACTGAGGCTGTTGTGGTTGCGTCGCTAGCCAAGTGAGAGATGATGCTACCTCTTCTATTTCCATTCTCATACTCGATGTTGTAGTGGGGTAAGCACCTGGCACAATCTATCACAAACCTTGCATAAAGTTTAATGTCGTAACAACGTAAGTTGTGAATAGATTACTGGAATCTGCATTATCAACAGTAGTCTTGGTTCATGATAGCGTGCATGCTTGGATCACCAGAGCAAGCAATACTTTCGGAAGAGTATATGCAAATGTGTACAATAAAAATGACATTAACCTGCAGACTTAGCTCACGGTTTACACAAAGCAGTGGTACTTCCAGTGCGATTATACGTTGCTGAAACACGGACGATGTATAGACGCCATGTGATGAAGTCCAATCACTTTTACTCAACCCGTCTCAGAAAAGTTATGAGCTTCAAATGGAAAGACATGATTCCTGATATCATTGTCCTTACCAGATCTGGTTTCCCTAGCTTTGACAATATCCTGATGCTGATACAGATTCGTTGGATAGCTCATGTGGTACGTATGCCAGATAATCGCCTTCTAGAGGTACCTCGCTTTGGTGAGTTGCAAAATGGCAAACTATCTTAGTGTGATAAAAAGAAGCACTACAATGATTCGTTAAAGACTTCAATGAAAGCCTTCGAAATTCACATAGAAAGATACACTGAAAGAAAGTGCACAAAATACAGCTACATGGCGCTCTACAGTAAAAGAAAAACAGCACATCTTGTTAAAAAATTAGACATGCAGCAGCTCAACAGCGGAGAGTAGATAGAAAGTCACGAGTAGACCAAAAGCCATGTACAGCGGATATCCCATGCCCTAAATGTCCAACGACATTTGCGTGCCAGAATATGACTTATTAGCCATCTACGAACTCATAGTCAAGGACATAACTCTAACTGAATTTCAAAAGGGGATGTAACAAATGATCATATCATGATCATGTATTGGACGAACATGATTTATCTACTTGTAATATTTCTCCATTGTTCTTGTTTCATTCTCAAACTCCCGATGTCTAATTTGGATGCAGTCCAGAGAACGGAGTACCTTTTATCATGATTTACTGCTTGACTGGTCTATCAGCTTAATACTCCATCTGACACACTCGACTTCATCTTGGCTCTTTAAGTCATCTGAAACTATGGCATGGGAGAGCGAAGTCCACAGCTAAACCTCCTTAATCAATTCCTACGGCTTCCATGACATGTCACAGTGTTGTCATGCCTTGCTCCCAATTACGGGCCACGGAGACACAAGCAATATTTTTACATAGAATTTATTTTCTCTTCTGTGCAGCTGATAATTTCAAAAAGAAAACAAACGAAAACATGTTTTATAAACGAAAAAGTGGAGCCATAAATCCATTGTTAATTTAGACAATTTATGAACCAAAAAGCAGTTGACAAATCCATAAGAACTATCAGCAACTCCACTGCTGCTGTCCGAGAAACAAATTTAATAGACCAGTTTTTACAAATTCTTTCAAACAAGACTTCTTATACTCCATACCGCATGGCGTTAGATGTCGTGTTTGCCCACATTTTTTTTTATCTTATGTCCTGCGAATAATTTATAATACCGCTGCTTTCCAATGTTGGTATGACATTAGACACAATCAACATAAAATAAAGATTGTTGGATTGAAAAACTCATGCTGGTGTTTGTCACCTGTCGCTGAGATATTAGTGCTCAGAATGAAATTGTAGCGCATAATTATATTTAGTGAACATTCAGAGGTGATAATCTTCGTATTAAAATATTTTTTCTTTGTTAAATATAATAATAATAACGCATGCGATTGCGTCTGTGTGCCTCACCAATGGCTCACTAGACAAACCAACCATGCAACAGAAAACCTTAGTAGATGACATGTCTTTACATTGAGGTTATCTTCTTATAGTAGCTTCATGGCATGTCATCTATACAATCTCGTAGTCGTAACCTTCGATAACAGTTACCATGTTGTTCCGACAGACCGACGTTGTGCTTGAATTAGTTACGGGCACGGCGTGAGTGGGCGGAACAACAAAGAAACCTGTCGCATGGGCCAGAGTTGTCTCCTGATGTCGACGCCTGTTTCTGCAACATTAGACTCGAAGCACCATCGAGTCGAATTGCTGCTGGATCAGAGGGCGGAGCACTTATGGGAATGCCCCACGTGCCGTGAGGCCATGTTCTAATCAAGAATCAATAATAATAATAATAATAATAATAATAATAGGGCTTAATAATAATAATTGTCATCGATCGCGTGTCATGAACAGTTTCGAACATGTGTTGGTGTATCTCTCTGGTGTGTGTAGCCTAACACCGTAGGCGATGATGACCAGAGTTTCAGACCTGCGTCTCCCTATTGTGTATGGATCTGACTAAATAACCAAACGTGTCATAGAATCCCATGGCATATTTAGATCACGTATGATCATGATTGAAAAGTATAGTTGATCATGATTGAAAAGTATAGATAATAATTAAGCCAATGACCACATTTATTGTAAGTAAAAACGAATTATTTAAGCTTTATTGCCATTTATATTCTTATTATTTGTTATAATATATTTGCAGTCGAGCGAAACAGAACATGTTGAACAGTTAAAAGTACATGGTGTACACCACGTCTCTGTGCATTCATTTGCATTGATGTGGCACTACGTCATATGAATTGTATTTAGGGCGGATCTGTGTGGCGTCATTGGTTACACAATTTAAAGACAATATATATATGAGCTATATTTATGGTTAGATAAAATGAACATTATATACCGGGAGATCTTGGTTACTGGACTACTACAACCGCAACCTCCACTATTTTTTATGGTTAAAGTGGTTAAAAGCTCTGATATAACTAAATTAGTCCAAATTTCGCGGTTGAATGAAGCGAACCTCATCATAAGTTTTTTTCTACTTAAAAAGTGGTTCGGTTGGTAGTTAGCTCGCCTCTCAATAATTTAACTCGTCGAATTAGATCGTGGTTCAAAAGCCGATCATCCACTTTGCACTGGCGATACATTTGTATGTATTAGTGGTGATTAAAAATTTCAACAATAGTTGAATACCAATGTCCTATCCAGAATACCAATGTCTTATACAGAATACTAATGTCTTATACAGAATACCAATGTCTTATACAGAATACTAATGTCTTATACAAAATATCAATGTCTTATACAGAATACCAATGTCTTATACAGAATACTAATGTCTTATACAGAATACTAATGTCTTATACAGAATACTAATGTCTTATACAGAATACTAATGTCTTATACAGAATACTAATGTCTTATACAGAATACTAATGTCTTATACAGAATACTAATGTCTTATACAGAATACCAATGTCTTATACAGAATACTAATGTCTTATACAGAATACTAATGTCTTATACAGAATACTAATGTCTTATACAGAATATTAATGTCTTATACAGAATACTAATATCTTATACAGAATACTAATGTCTTATACAGAATACTAATGTCTTATACAGAATATTAATGTCTTATACAGAATACCAATGTCTTATACAGAATACTAATGTCTTATACAGAATACTAATGTCTTATACAGAATACCAATGTCTTATACAGAATACCAATGTCTTATACAGAATATTAATGTCTTATACAGAATACCAATGTCTTATACAGAATACTAATGTCTTATACAGAATACTAATGTCTTATACAGAATACCAATGTCTTATACAGAATACCAATGTCTTATACAGAATACTAATGTCTTATACAGAATACTAATGTCTTATACAGAATACCAATGTCTTATACAGAATACTAATGTCTTATACAGAATACTAATGTCTTATACAGAATACTAATGTCTTATACAGAATATTAATGTCTTATACAGAATACCAATGTCTTATACAGAATACTAATGTCTTATACAGAATACTAATGTCTTATACAGAATATTAATGTCTTATACAGAATACCAATGTCTTATACAGAATATCAATGTGTTATACAGAATACTAATGTCTTATACAGAATATCAGTGATATAGAATTATGGGAACAGGATGACATGGATCTTGTTGCAGTGACAGAAACCATCAGGAATGGTATAAAGATAAATAAAACGTGATAGCACTTTAAATAGACATATCTAATAGACATATCATCTACTAGACGTATCATCTACTAGACATATCATATCATCTACTAGACATATCATCTACTAGACATATAATCTACTAGACATATCATCTACTAGACATATCATCTACTAGACATATTATATACTTGACATAGCATCTACTAGACATATCATATCATCTACTAGACATATCATCTACTAGACATATCATCTACTAGACATATCATCTACTAGACATATCATCTACTAGACATATCATCTACTAGACATATCATCTACTAGACATATCATCTACTAGACATATCATCTACTAGACATATCGTCTACTAGATATATCATCTACTAGACATATCATATCTTCTACTAGACATATCATCTCTTGTACAGAATGTGTACATATCCAAGATATTATATCTTTCTCTCCATCATTCTTGCTTTCACTACATCATTTTCTCTTTCTCTCCATCATTCTCTCTTTCACTCCATTATTCTCTGTCACTCCATCATTCTCTCTGTCACTCCATCATTCTCTCATTAACTACATCAATGTTTCTTTCACTCCATCATTCTCTATTACACTCCATCATTCTCTCTTTCACTCCATCATTCTCTCTTTCACTCCAGCATTTTCTCTTTCACTCCCTCATTGTCTCTTTCACTCCATCATTGTCTCTTTCAATCCATCATTCTCTCTTTCACTCCATCATTCTCTCTTTCACTCCATCATTCTCTCTTTCACTCCAGCATTCTCTCTTTCACTCCATCATTCTCTCTTTCACTCCATCATTCTCTCTTTCACTCCAGCATTCTCTCTTTCACTCCAGAATTTTCTCTTTCACTCCCTCATTGTCTCTTTCACTCCATCATTGTCTCTTTCAATCCATCATTCTCTCTTTCACTCCATCATTGTCTCTTTCACTCCACCAGTGTCTCTTTCACTCCAGCATTCTCTCTTTCACTCCATCATTGTCTCTTTTACTCCATCATTGTCTCTTTATCTCCATCATTCTCTCTTTCACTTCAGCATTCTCTCTTTCACTCCAGCATTTTCTCTTTCACTCCATCATTCTCTCTTTCACTCCATCATTCTCTCTTTCACTCCATCATTGTCTCTTTCACATCATCATTGTCTCTTTCACTCCAGCATTCTCTCTTTCACTCCATCATTCTCTCTTTCACTCCATCATTCTCTTTTTCACTCTATCATTGTCTCTTTCACTCCATCATTGTCTCTTTCACTCCATCATTCTCTCTTTCACTCCATCATTGTCTCTTTCACTCCAGCATTCTCTCTTTCACTCCAGCATTCTCTCTTTCACTCCAGCATTCTCTCTTTCATTCCAGCATTCTCTCTTTCACTCCACCATTGTCTCTTTCACTCCATCATTCTCTCTTTCACTTCATCATTGTCTCGTTCACTCCAACATTCTCTCTTTCATTCCATCATTGTCTCTTTCACTCCATCAATCTCTCATTTTTTTTTGAAAATACCTGTGCTTGAATTGTATTCCATAACACCTCCTCTCACGATGCTACCAAAAAATGCTGAAATTTTCTCATTTTGTTGTTTTTATATCTCCCGCGATACCTCCTGATGTTTCTCTAGTTCTCAGTGAGATTCATAGCAGATATAACACAACATATGAATATTTTAATCGACGTTTCATTGACACTATCAGTTAGTTGTTCTGTTTTAGACATCAAATTACAAATATAACTTTTCGACGAAATAGAAACACACGGGGCTGTGGTTTATTCCAAAAATGGATAACTTGGGGCCTGAAGGTGCAAATAACACAGCTCCACTGTAAACCAGTATATAACATACCTGTCGCTCCCCGGTGAAAATCACACAAATTGTTCCTGTATGTTATCAGAGAGAGATCACAAACAAACAAACAACATAAGGGCTTCGGTAATCAAGTCTTTTCATATGGAATAATGAGTTTAAAGTTCGCAATCCTCCCTCTGTAGAATATAGAACCAGATTTGATACCCAGAAATAAGTTCAAAGGAGGGTAAATAAGGAAACAACTTTCTTTCCATTCATCCATCCATCCACACATCCATCCATCCATTCATCCATACAGTGCCGGATTTACCTATAAGCTAAACAAGTTATAGCTTAGGGCCCCAAAATTTTTTAATTTAACTATCTATATATTCTTAATCGTTAAAGGGCCCAATATCTCAAATAGCTTAGGGCCCCATATCTCAAATAGCTTAGGGCTCTATCAAGTATAAAACCGGCATTGCATTCATTCATTCATTCATGCATCCATCCATCCATCCATCCATCCATCCATCCATCCATCCATCCATCCATCCATCCATCCATCTATCTATCTATCTATCTATCTATCTATCTATCTATCTATCTATCTATCTATCTATCTATCTATATATCTATCTATCTATCTATCTATCTGTCTATCTATCTATCTATCATGCTATATATATATATATATATTTATATATATATATATATATATATATATATATATATATATATATATATATATATATATATATATATATATATATATATGAATACCGTGATATGACAGACACCAGAGATCTGCATCCTTGTAGTGTATCCCTATTCCTGCTTCACTAATTATGTTTTTTTAATATTGCTTCCAATACGACTGTAAGAAAATGAATTCAAATAAGAAGCAACAAGAGGATAAATTAAAAAATTAGAAACTAACGAGAATTGAGGAACGTCTGTACCAACGTCACCGAATCACCTGGCAAATTTAGTAAATGGGTTTTTCCGTACTTGACTAACCGCATCTCCAAAAAAATTCGCGATTTTGTCAAGACATTCAAACCGTGCACTCAAGTCACTGAGAACGGACCAATCGAGACAAGGGATATTACAACAACAACGAACATCATGTACACGTATTGAAGTATTCTCACACAAACATATAACACAAACATATAACAGCCGTATTCGTACTACAAGGGCCTACTACAAGAGACTGTATAATGTTGCTTCAAATAATAGCTTATACAAGTAAATTCAGGTAGGGAGCAAGAGGATAAACACAAATTTCCGTTAGTCTTAAGAAAATGAAGATTATTTGTCAATCGTGCTAGATAATTGTTCATTGATTACATGTGTTTGAATAACATATTTGATTCAACCTTATTAATCATTATTACTATTAACATACTTAATATTTCTCCTAATTATGGGTCGATTCACAAAATTATCAGCCGCTATTAAAGTTGTCTGCATAAATCAATTTCTGCCTCACGTTTAACACGAAACATTTTTTGTGAAGATTTGAGGATATTCTAGCAATTTTTGTGATATGATTACGTCAAGCCAAATTAAGATCTCCAAACTCACGTTCGTCCTTGACGTAATCGAACATCAATATAGATTGATAAAGTAATATGGCATGATAGAGTAACTAGCAAATGAAAGTCTCGTTTAATCGTGACACGCTCTGTCAGCCATAGACTTGACGACCTTGGTTATGGAAAGACATATAATTGAATTACTTTCAGCTGAAACGTTTAACTTTTTTCTCCAACCTTTAATCATATAGGCTATTTTTAGTGATTCTCATCTCTAAACATATAGAGAGAACATTCAGTTGTATTGAGAGAGCGTACAGTAGTATTGAGAGAGCTTACAGTAGTATTGAGAGAGCTTACAGTAGTATTGAGAGAGCTTGCAGTAGTATTGAGAGTACAGTAGTATTTAGAGAGCGAACAGTAGTGTAGTATTGAGAGAGCGTACAGTAGTATTTAGAGTGCGTACCGTAGTATTACGAGAGCTTACAGTAATATTGAAAGAGCTTACAGTAATATTGAGAGAGCTTACAGTAGTATTTAGAGAGCTTACAGTAGTATTGATTGAGTGTACAGTAATGTAGTAATGAGAGAGCGTACAGTAGTAACATGGAGCGTACAGTAGTAATGGGATAACGTACAGTAGTGTGTTTATACCTCGTATTTCTATGGTATATAACTCATATTTCTATCATGTATATCTCGTCTTCCTAATTTGTATACATCGTTTCTTCTAACGTGTATATCTTGTCGATCTGTCTTGTGTCCAACATGCGCTATCTTTTTTACGGTTTTCGAATAATGGCATAAAAGACACTTGTATAGTTTCTTGCCGAGTAACGAGATGTGTGTCACAGACAAATATTTTTTCAGAAATTCTACCATTGAAGTATCCGCATAAGATAGATCATTAATTTCTATGGAGTCTCGGTTTAGTAATGACCATTACTGTTTTTGCTAATGTGTCTAATGAGACGCTCCATTAAATCAATAATTTCTTTTGATAATTTTCAACCCACCCCCCTCCCTTGTGACAAGAATCCTGTGACCCCTCACCTCTCCTCTTCTCCCCTCACCCCTCCCTTCCAATTGCTTAATAATGCCCAAATCAACTCTCCTATTTAAAAAAAACATTTTTTTAAAGAAGAAATACTAGAAAGAGCATGACAAAAGGGCATGATTTGTTCATACTTTGGGGGGGGGGGGGAATTCAAATTTAAACAATTGTGTTGGTGTTCAAATACAGTATTGCTGATATCAACTTTTGTTAGCCCTTCCTCTATCAAATACTGTCAAAATTTTCAGACCGCCCTTCCCCTCAATTGTTGGCGTAGCTGGTACAGTCCCAATGTGACACCCTTACGACGACACGGGTGTGTTATTGGCATTATTATTATTATTATTATTATTATTATTATTATTATTAATATTATTCTTTTTAATATTATTATTATTATTGAAATAGTTATTGTTATGATTATTATTGTTATCGTTGATGTTTCATATTTTTTTAATTATCGTGGGAAGCCGAAGCTGGAAGGGGGAGTTAATGATAGCTACATTGTTACCTGCCATGCACGATGTCAGACGCGACAACGGAGGTTTGAATGTTGGATTGATTGTTAGCCAATAGAGGGTCAAAGTGGTCAAGAAGCCATACTAAAGTTGGATGTGTTAATCACAAAGGGAGATATATCGCGTCCATGCTGTAAACCCTTGACAGCGTATTTCATTCTCTGGACTCCATTCTGTGAATGTACAGGAGTTTGAGAACGAACACGGAAAAAAAAGCAACCGAATTTCTATCATTTAAATTTCGTCATTGTATCGTTATACTAAATCCGTATTATCTCTGTGGAACAAGACTGAGATTTGAGCGGAACAGGAGACAGGAATACTCGAATCTAACGTTCGTGTCCTCGAGTCTCGCATGTTACTGGTCTCCGATCATATCATTCGATTACTTGTGAAGGCAAATATCATTTTCTCAATTAGATTTCTCGATTTCTGTCGAGGTGAAAGATAGTTTTTTTTAAAACCCATAAAATTAAGACTTTTTCTAAAACGGTTTATAAAAGTAGCTGATATTAAGCAGAATTTAGAGTGAAGTTTACAGTTAAGCAGACTTTAGAGTATGTTTATTATTAAGCAGAATTTAGAGTGAAGTTTACATTTAAGCAGCCTTTAGAGTGACGTTTACAATTAAGCAGAATTTAGAGTGAAGTTTACAGTTATACAGACTTTAGAGTGAAGTGTACAGTTATACAGACTTTAGAGTGAAGTTTACAGTTATACATTATTTAGAGTGAAGTTTACAGTTATACAGACTTTAGAGTGAAGTTTACAGTTATACATTATTTAGAGTGAAGTTTACAGTTATACAGACTTTAGAGTGAAGTTTACAACTCAATATCAAATCAGATAATGGTTCATGTTGTACACTGCTCATGACTGGTACTATACAAACAGAATGTGTACAAAAAATATAGCGAATGTATACAGACACAAGTTTGTGTAGCAACATTGCAAAGCTTTGTATAACGGCCCTATAAATGTGTGTTGTAACAGTCATACAGAAGTATGTGTAACAGTCTTATTAATGTTTGTGTAACAATCTTACAAAAGTATGTGTCTTATATGCCTTATAAAACCTTGTGTAACAGTCTTACAAAGCGTGTGTAACAGTCCTACATACGTGTGTGTAACAGTCTTACACAGCGTGTGTAACAGTCCTACATACGTGTGTCTAACAGTCCTACATACGTGTGTCTAACAGTCCTACATACGTGTGTGTAACAGTCGTATAAAAGCGTGTCTAACAGTCCTACACAAGCTTCTGTAAAAGGCTGCAAGAGTTTATATAATAGTCTTTCAAAAGTTCTTAGAATAAATGTCTTTAAAGCTCAATCCTTTCTTGTTATCTAAGAGCATAGGTCACGAACAATTTCTCCTAGGACTATTCCATCCTTAGATTTTTCCTCCTGGTCTTTCCATGTATTTGAGATGTTTCATAACAATTCTGGTGCAACTCTGTCAGGATATCTGCTCTATAGTCATCTTTCGACTTTGACTACAAGCTTAATTTTCAGTCATTTTCAAATGACAATTTTACTGAAATGTCTGTTTTCCTTGTTTCCATGGCAGAAAATAGATTTACAGTTGACAAGTTGTTGGCCTATCTCCAAGTCTACCTAGTAACTTCATTTAAGCCAAACTTTATTTGGAAGGGCAACAGTGTCAGAGAAATAAAATGAAAATTGTATAACTCATAGTGTGCTGTGTGGTTGTGAAAGTTGGACACATACTGCAGCACGGAGAGACAAGTACATGTCTTCGAACACAAATATTACAGACGAATTCTACGAATCTCCTATAGAGAGCATGAGACAAATGTGTTCGTACGAAATCAAATAGAGATGTTTGCAGGTCCACAAGAACCACTTCTTTCACTGGTGAAACGACGAAAATTTGCCATACTCTCACTTGACGAGAACATGCATGCTGACATAATTATTTGTCAAAAAATACCACTGTTGGGAACCGTCGAAGGTAGAAGAAGCAGATGAGGCCAAATAAAAGCATAAACGGACAACATTAAGGACTGCACAAGGCAAGCTTTGTCCTCATTTGTCTGCATTGTTGAAAATAGAAATCGCTGAAGGATTATTTCTTTTGATGCATCCAATGTGGTACACGTACGACCCTGACAGGTTACAGGTTTATAGATAGATTAATGACAGGTTACACGTTTGTTATTGTTCGCTCCTCTATCAATCACAAGCAATTCACGAGCTTCCTCTTTCCCTGAATTCTCTCACATCCGACGTCTCTCACTTCCCTGAATTTTCCTCTCACATCCGATGTCTCTCACTTCCCTGAATTCTCTCACATCCAACGTCTCTCACCTCCCTGAATTCTCTCACCTCCCTGAATTCTCTCATCTCCCTGAATTCTCTCACCTCCCTGAATTCTCTCACCTCCCTGAATTCTCTCATCTCCCTGAATTCTCTCACCTCCCTGAATTCAGAAATTCCTATTCTTCTTAGTTCAATCTCAAACTCCTGCTGATTAGAAGGATGCACGTTGGAGGATGATATGCATTTTAGCAGTTGAAATCGGTTCTTTCACTTCACTGAATTCTCTTACTTCCCTGAATTCTCTCACTTCCCTGAATTCTCTCTGTTCCCGGAATTCTCTCTCTTCCCTGAATTCTCTCTCTTCCCTGAATTCTCTCACTTCCCTGAATTCTCTCTCTTTCCTGAATTCTCTCTTCCCTGAATTCTCTCACTTCCCTGAATTCAGAAATGCATATTCTTCTTAGTTCGCTCTCAAACTGCTACAGATTAGAAGTACGCAGTCCGGAGAACAGAATGCCTTCGTAACAGGAGAGCTCAGTTCTCTCACTTCCAGAATTCTTTCAACCCGTACATATTTATTTCAGCGTCCTCTTCGTCATGTGATCTGTATCCATGACTACCCTAATTAATAATCCTCCTATTTCAGAGTATTCAGATTATCTCCCTGTCTCTCTCTTTCCGGAAATGAAACATATTGTTCTTCTGTTCTCTATATCACCTTCCATGTGTCAATAGGAAATAGAAACACGTTTTTAAATTCTTCATGTGACAAGCATAACACGCGCACGAGTTATATAAACATTTATATGTGTGTGATTGTGTGTGCTTGCGTGTATGTGGGCGTGCGTGTGTGTAATTTCTATCCATAACTCAACTCAAACATGAGAATTATTCTAGCCGTGTTCGGTAGTGTTTGAGCTCAAAATGGCGTGAGTGTTTGCAGACCTTGTGGCCCAATAATTTCTTGTTATGCTAATTTGTGTGGTTCGTCAACTACTCCTGAAAGTCTGAGAGAAGTATCGGTAATTCGAGTGTGTATCTGTGTCTTCGTGGTTGTGTAAGCAGGTAAATAAAGGCATAGGCCTATGCTAGTGTGTCTGTTTATATTCTGGTACTCGATGTCATGAGATAAGATGTTGATCTTAAAACAACATCCATACCTGTACTTTGTACATTAGTAGTCCTCGAAACAACATCCATACCTGTACTTTGTACATATTTGTCTACTAGTCTCCGAAACAACATCCATACCTGTACTTTGTACATATTTGTCTACTAGTCTCCGAAACAACATCCATACCTGTACTTTGTACATATTTGTTAAGTAGTTGCCGATACACCTTCCATACCTGTACTTTGTACATATTTGTCTACTAGTCTCCGAAACAACATCCATACCTGTACTTTGTACATATTTGTCTACTAGTCTCCGAAACAACATCCATACCTGTACTTTGTACATATTTGTCTACTAGTCTCCGAAACAACATCCATACCTGTACTTTGTACATATTTGTCTACTAGTCTCCGAAACAACATCCATACCTGTACTTTGTACATATTTGTTTAGTACTCGTCTAAACAACATTTATACCAGTACTTTGTACATATTTGTTTAGTACTCGTCTAAACAAAATTCATACCTGTACTTTGTACATATTTGTTTAGTAGTCTCCGAAACAACATCCATACCTGTACTTTGTACATATTTGTTTAGTAGTCGTCTAAACAAAATTCATACCTGTACTTTGTACATATTTGTTTAGTAGTCGTCTAAACAAAATTCATACCTGTACTTTGTACATATTTATTTAGTAGTCGTTCTAAACAAAATTCATACCTGTACTTTGTACATATTTGTTTAGTAGTCGTCTAAACAACATTCATTCCTGTACTTTGTACATATCCGTTTAGTAGTCTCCGAAACAACATCCATACCTGTACTTTGTACATATTTGTTTAGTAGTCTCCGAAACAACATCCATACCTGTACTTTGTACATATTTGTTTAGTAGTCTCCGAAACAACATCCATACCTGTACTTTGTAAATATTTGTTTAGTAGTCGTCTAAACAAAATCCATACCTGTACTTTGTACATATTTGTTTAGTAGTCTCCGAAACAACATCCTTATCTGTACTTTGTACATATCCGTTTAGTAGTCTCCGAAACAACATCCATACCTGTACTTTGTACATATTTGTTTAGTAGTCTCCGAAACAACATCCGTACCTGTACTTTGTACATATTTGTTTAGTACTCGTCTAAACAAAATTCATACCTGTACTTTGTACATATTTGTTCAGTAGTCGTCTAAACAACATTCATTCCTGTACTTTGTACATATCCGTTTAGTAGTCTCCGAAACAACATCCATACCTGTACTTTGTACATATTTGTTTAGTAGTCTCCGAAACAACATCCATACCTGTACTTTGTACATATTTGTTTAGTAGTCTCCGAAACAACATCCATACCCGTACTTTGTAAATATTTGTTTAGTAGTCGTCTAAACAAAATCCATACCTGTACTTTGTACATATTTGTTTAGTAGTCTCCAAAACAACATCCATATCTGTACTTTGTACATATCCGTTTAGTAGTCTCCGAAACAACATCCATACCTGTACTTTGTACATATTTGTTTAGTAGTCTCCGAAACAACATCCGTACCTGTACTTTGTACATATTTCTTTAGTACTCGTCTAAACAAAATTCATACCTGTACTTTGTACATATTTGTTTAGTAGTCGTCTAAACAACACTCGTACCTGTACTTTGTACATATTTGTGTAGTAGTCGTCTAAACAAAATTCATACCTGTACTTTGTACATATTTGTGTAGTAGTCGTCTAAACAAAATTCATACCTGTACTTTGTACATATTTGTTTAGTAGTCGTCTAAACAAAATTCATACCTGTACTTTATACATATCCGTTTAGTAGTCCTCGAAACAATATCCATACCTGTACTTTGTACATATCTGTTTAGTAGTCGTCTAAACAAAATTCATTCTTGTACTTTGTGCATATATGTTTAGTAGTTGCTGAAACAACATTCATACCTGTACTTTGTACATTAGTAGTCGCCAAAACAACATCCATACATTTACTTTGTACATATTTGTTTAGTAGTTGCAGAAACAACATTCATACCTGTACTTTGTACATTAGTAGTCGCCAAAAAAAAATCCATACAT
The DNA here is from genome assembly GCA_034231615.1 of Meghimatium bilineatum. Lineage (NCBI taxonomy): Eukaryota > Metazoa > Mollusca > Gastropoda > Stylommatophora > Philomycidae > Meghimatium > Meghimatium bilineatum. Next base: position 110,871,044 of record CM067299.1, on the reverse strand, counting down.
TTACTTTGTACATATTTGTTTACTATTCGTCGAAACAACATCCATATCCATACTTTATGCATGTCTGTTTATTAGTCGTCGAAACAACATCTATACCTGTAGTGTATGCATACATTTACTTTATAAATACATGAACTGTATTCTCTATCAAAAGCCGTAGATCATTCATTGTACTCCGGTTACCTTATATGTACTCTGGCCCTTACAGCGAAGCAGTACTCCTCTCGCCGAGAGTACCTCTCCTAGCACGTAACTCCGTAATTTCTAGCGCTAATCCCCACGAATCTCCTAAAATAATCTACTTCATAAAGCAACAGAACGTCGCTAGCGGGTTTTCTAATCCGCGACCTCTTGAGCACAAAGCGGACGTCTTACCCACTACGCCATGCAAATCTCCAAATCCTGGGGTTTTTGTATTCAATGATCGATCCAAATGTGTAAATAATTAAATTATGACTTTGTGTGGGCTCGATCATGACGGGGCTTCACAAAGGGCCCGTGTACAGAAAGTAAATAAGATTTAATTCGTAACGTTTTTGATAATTTTCGTGCTTTTCGTAGGTCATATGGACATATCAATATCCATAAGCATCTATATGTTTTCATTTGGATATCATATGGATATGTCCATATAACCTACGGAAAGCATAACAATGATCAAAAACGTCGTGCTTTTCGTATTACTATACTTGAAGTTGCATGCCAAAAAAAAGCCACGACAGACCAATAAAGAGCACGGAAATATTTTTAAAAATCAGGCTCTCAGGTCATGTTTATTTTCTACATAGAGTTCTTTACTGTTGACGATCTTTCTTCGATGCAATAAATGTGAATGTTTGGTTGTGGTTTAACAATGTATGTTTACACGTAGAACCGAGTCAGAAATTTGGGCACACTGGGCACGTTCCTCATCCTCCCGTCCATACCCCCCCCACACCCACCCTGACTCCCTTTCCAGTCCTCACTTGTTTTTTTTTTGTTTTTTTAAACTGCATCCTTGAATTTGGAGCTTCCGTTTTGTCCCCTCATTTTCGCCTCTGCCCAGTTTTAGCACTGTTTTCAAGTTGGTATTCTTGTACAAATTTTATTCCATCAATTCTAACCTACGTAGATCTTGTTCTGACAAAAATCTGATACAGGAGACTTATACCGAGCTATAACTATACTCTGTACCACGCAGCCACAGTCCGACTCTGTGGCGGCGTTGTACAGAACGCGTCTGTAGCGGCCACGGTACCAGGTTCGAAACCCACCACAGGCAATTGTGCATCTGAACCGTTCAGAAAGCAATGGTACCTACTGAACGTATTCATATTGCCTAGAACATCACTATGAGGAACGTCAATTTTCTCCTGCTTAATTTAATTAAAGCTGACAACGATGAATAGAGATTATGTCAAATGTATATATCTCAAATCCTAAATTGTTGTATCTGTGTCTCATAAGTTAGACTTTAATCTATAGATCCATACCTGTATCCATACCTGTATCCATACCATAGCTTATGTAAAATATAAATTTGTAATCTGTAGATGTTAAAGTTAAGATAAAAAAAAAGATATTTAATATATAGATGTAAAAACTTAAGTTAAATCTTTATATCTATCTATTCGATAAACCCTTTGTTGCCTTTCAGCGTCAGGGGTAGTAGAGTTCTCTGGAGATGGCCCTCGTGTGTGCTGAGTGTATTGTGGAATTTATTGCTTCTTTTATTTTGGTGGCCCATTGTTTTCTGCCTTCACTGTATCTGTGTAACATAGCTTGTTGTGATTTATGCTGTCTGGTGAAAGTCTGCTGATGTATGCAAACCATTTGATCTGTTGGCTCTTAATATATTTAAAGATTCGGGCGGAGCCGGTTCTTTGTCTTCATTTCTCACACTGTCTCTTAGCAATATTCCTATGATTCTGCGTAAGCATGCCATTTCAGCTGCCACTAGTTTACATTTGTCTTGTGCTGTCGTTATCCATGTTTGGCATTGGTATCACATTGTTGGCATAATAATCGTTTGGAATAGTGTTATTTTAGTGCTTAAATCTACATTTTTGCTTGTGAAGATTGGTGTCATTTGCCCTAGGGCTTGGTATGCTTTACTAAATATATTGTGTATTTCTTTGCTGTTCATGCTGTCTGTTGTTATATTGTTTCCTAGGTATGTGAACATGTCACTTGTTTAAGACTGTTGTTTCCAATATGTATATATATATATATATATATATATATATATATGTTTGATGTAATCTGTCTATTTGTCTTTGTAGCTGCTCTTCTGATGATGCTATTAGTGCTAGTTCGTCTACAAATAGCAATTTGTTTAAGTTATCCTTCAGGTTGTTTTCTTATGTTGCCTTTGTTACTTTGAAGATGTGATATATATATATATGTTATAAATAATAGGGTGGATAGTACACATCCCTGTCTCACTCCCAATTGAATTTGGAAAATTATTGGATGTACCTGTGCATGTTCTTACTGAGCATTGACTATTGGCGTATATATTCTGACACAGGTTTATCGGGTGATTGGGAACTCCATATGTCTGTAGTGTAATCCATAGCTGTGATCTATCCATTCTGTCAAAAGCTATATCTTGGTCCACGAAAGCCCATGTATAAGTCTTGGTTATGTTCTGTTGCTCTTTCTAAAAGTTGTTTGAAGGCGAAGATGTCATCTGTACATCTTTTAATTTTCCGAAAGTCCAATTGTTCAATATTACTAGCAGTCGTCTTCAGACATTTTATTACTAGACATTGTGTGCACACTGACGGTGTGCTAATCCTGTCTTTTATTACTAGACATTGTGTGCACACTGACGGTTTGCTAATCCTGTCTTTTATTACTAGACATTGTGTGCACACTGACGGTTTGCTAATCCTGTCTTTTATTACTAGACATTGTATGCACACTGACGGTTTGCTAATCCTGTCTTTTATTACTAGACATTGTATGCACACTGACGGTTTGCTAATCCTGTCTTTTATTACTAGACATTGTGTGCACACTGACGGTTTGCTAATCCTGTCTCAGCTATTTGATTGATCACATCTACAATATGAGAAATGTGTTAGAGAAGTGTGTACACTTTATTTAGGAACAACAAAAATTAGGGGGACATTGTTGGCTATTTTTTTTTTATTAAATATACTTTCCTATATTTCCTTGTTTAATTTTAGCTACAAATTATGTGGCACGTTCTTTTGTGGATATTAACTAATGTATAAACATTGTCTATTTTACTCTTATTAAAAATGTAGAATGATGTGTGCATGTTTCAAAGATATAATATTAAAAATGTAGGAGCCGCGTTATCGCAGTGGTTAGCGCACTGGCTTCGCATATGAGTGGTCCTGGGTTCGTTCATTCCCCAGCTGAGGCGGAAATGTTCTCAGATCGCAACGGCTCCCAGGTCGACCCAGCCTTAAATGGATTAATTCGGGATATTCAAAGATATAATATTACTTGATAATATACAGTCATCCCTTGCTACTTCGCGGTTCATTTTATCGCGGCCTCAGTACATCGCGGATTTCTAAAAACATATTCACAGTATGTACACTTTAGTTACATCTACGTTTGTTACACACACACACACACACACACGTATTATATTTATACATTATTTTATGTATGTTATTTATACTATTAATTTTTATTTACATGTTTGAAACTATTATTTAATGTTCTAATGATAACATATGCATTTATATGGTTTCATATACACTTATTGATATTATAGATACACAAAAAATGTACGCGTGTTAAAAATGAGAGGATGACACTACTTCGCGGTTTTTCAATTATCGCGCCGGTTCTTGTCCATATTAACCATGATAACTGAGGGATGACTGTATTTTCTCAGGATATATATGTGCAAACATGATTAATATAGTGAAAACTGACACAGCAAATGATATACATTGTTGCTATAGCAACATTCACCAGATAATATTTTCAAATAGTAATTCAATGTTAAATATATTTGTTCATCTTCAGCGTATCCCGAACAGTATGTAGCAGTCATCACAACCTTTCGAAACTTCTGTATCTTGAGCCAGTCTTCATGCTTCTGTTACTGCCATGTTCAGATGGTCTTTGATGTCTTACATTCATCTTCTTGATCTGCTTCTTGTTCGTCTCCCTGACATCATCTCCAGTATGGTTTTCTCTAGGCTGTCATGGCATTTTATATGGCCAAAATAATGTAGTTTTCTGGAAAGAACCTAATTGTTTAGCAAGTTTTATTTTACATTCATTTATATCAGATGGCTGAATTAGTGATCTTCTACGTCCATGGTATTTTGATGACATGGTCAACTAGGAACAGTCCCTTGTCATCGAAATTGTTTGACTTGCCCTTTTGTTATTCTCACTCCTATTTAACAGTTTCCTAAATCACACTTTGATATTCAGGATTCTTTTTCATGTGTGTCCCGTAACTTAATATACTCTATCATATGTAAGCGTTGTGATATGAAGTATATTGGTGAGACTGGTAGACGTCTAGCTGATAGATTCGCCGAACATTTGAGAGATATCACGAATCATCGTGACTCCCCAGTGGCTAATCATTTTAACAGCCCGTCACATCATGGTAGCTCTGATGTATCTGTAACCGGTTTGTTACGTTGTTATACCGGTGACCGGCAACGTCAGTCCTTGGAATATCGTCTCATTTGTCATATGGGAGTCTTGCAACCACACGGAATGAACATTAATCACCGTTTTGTTTGAGTTACCCACCTTTTCTTTATACCCTCTACTCCCGTATTGCACTGATTCTTGTAATTATTTGTCTTTGTACACTTTCTTGAATAATTATTATTTTTGTGTTTGCCGTTCTTCTATATAATTCCATTATGTCTTCTTTCGTTTGTGTATGTCAATATGTGATTATTTTGTACTCTGCCATTTTGTTATTGTTAAATCATTTACATATATTTAGATTTTGATTTCCTTGTTTTTATTGCAGTTGTCTCTTCGATGGGTGCCCACACATGTATAGTTATTTGTATATGCATTTCGTTTTACATGGTTCTATGTATCCACACAATTACTTTGGGCCACACATTTGTATGTATACATATGAAGCTGTTATAGCATTATCTTTATGTGAACGAACGTTTATATTTACATTAATATATGTATATGTTTCTATGTGTACGAATGTTCATGTTATTATTTATGTGAGAAAGTGTTTATGTGCATGAATGTTCATATTTATGTATACATACATATATGTATATTTATGTGAGCGTTTTTTATGTTAATGCACGTATCTCCATTCTGTGTCAATGTGTATGCCTATTCTGGTGTGAGCCCTTTCCTGTGTGTGGATACATTTACATGACTGTGCATTTTGTGTGGGTATCCTTCACACATCTGTGTCCATCTTGTTGTGTGTTTGTTTCTTGACTCTTGGTGTGTGTATACATTTCTATGTGTGTTTAGGTTTGGTTTTATATATATGTTTATGTCTGTGTTTGGTTTCACATTCATTCCATGCGTTTTCAAATGTTGATTCTTCTTGTGTCCTTCCTTCCCCAAACCCACTCACCCCACCACCACACAGCCTCATCGTTGCTCATCTTTCATTGTCATATGCCATTCTTGTTGGCATAGGTGACCATGGTTCTCTGTTCACAGTATTGTTGTCAGGATCGTTGTTTCCAGGCCTTGCTAGGTTGTCACATGAATATTTTCTCACGTCCCCATCTGTCTCTGTTCCCTTCGGTCTTGCCTGTTGTGACTATGTTCTTACGGCCTGCCTGTCTGATAGGGTGACAAAAGGGGTATTTTTCTTGTCTTTTTCTTTTATTATTCTTGCACTCATCTATAGTGTCTCTAATTTCCCACTTTCGGTTTGTTTGTAGTGAATGCACGCATTTTCACTTTTACTAGATGCGTTGCCAACCCTGCGCTATGGAGACGTGGCTTGATGAAATATAGACATCTATTTTATTTTTTATTTTTTATTTTGTCGCTTTCTGTTGTTTGTCTCTTGAAAAAGGTTCAATTTGAGCCGATACGTGGAGAATTGTCCTGTTTAGTTTTATTGTATGTTTTTTAATATATACTTTTTTAAATATATTTTTATTAGTAGGCCAGGTAAGTGTTTTAGTAACCTGTTTACCTCATTGTGCGTTAGTATTTTGATGACTTTTCTGTAACATATTTCTAATGCTACTAATTGCGATTTTAGTTAGTGAAAAGTAAGCTATATACGAGAAATAAAATGGTTTAAATGTTTAACTATCCTTATGGTTTTCATGTCTAGAGAAGAAAGCTCAGTAAACAGGAATACAAGAACCGATATTAAGTCAGCAATAATATATTTGTCAATGTGCAATAACTTATTTCTCAATGTGCAACAACATATTTGCCAATGTGATATAACATATTTGTCAATGTGCAATAACATATTTATCAATGTGCAATAACATATTTGTCAATATGCAATAACATATTTATCAGTGTGCAATAACTTATTTATCAATGTGCAATAACTTATTTGTCAATGTGCAATAATATATTTGTCAATATGCAATAACATATTTATCAGTGTGCAATAACTTTTTTATCAATGTGCAATAACTTATTTGTCAATGTTCAATAACATATTTGGCAATGTGCAATAACATATTTGTCAATGTGCAATAACATATTTGGCAATGCGCAATAACATATTTGTCAATGTGCAATAACATATTTGCCAATGTGCAATAACATATTTATCAATGTGCAATAACTTATTTATCAATGTGCAATAACTTATTTGTCAATGTGCAATAACATATTTGTCAATGTGCAATAACATATTTGTCAATGTGCAATGATCGAATGTTGACAACCATAGAGAGGTAATACAAATTTATAGAAATATAGCTTTCTTGATGATTCAGCATATTTTTTAGAAGTTCATACAAAATTTTTAAATGTGGACATTTTTTTGCCATTACTGACTATCAATCTGGCCATACACAATCCCAACCAAAGTTATGTATACCCGAGCCACGAAGTTAAGTTGTCGAGAATGTTCCATCTGAATTGTGCCCCCCCCCCCAACGTGGGCTTACACAAGTAAACAAAGAAGCATTAATGTTACCTCTGATTTCATATTAAATAAACTATAGCATAATATATCTCAAGAGTCTCCACTATTGCTGTCATATCACAAGAATTTCCTTTTATGTTGATCAATATCGTATGAATGCTAGGAAATTCAATAATGTCAATATCGTATGAATGCTAGGAAATTCAATAATGTCAATATCGTATGAATGCTAGGAAATTCAATAATGTCAATATCGTATGAATGCTAGGAAATTCAATAATGTCAATATCGTATGAATGCTAGGAAATTCAATAATGTCAATATCGTATGAATGCTAGGAAATTCAATAATGTGATCAATCTGTTCATATTTACATTTGACTGAATAAAAAATAAGTCTAATATTATTAAAATCTACTTATTAAAGCAAACAAACTACATAACCAGATATGAAATTGAATTTATTTATCTCTTGAAATATTTTATTTGGTGACGATAGAAAAAGTCATTAAAAGGTTGCAGATGAAGGTTTGGTATACATGTCTCTATTGAACAGAAATCGAAATTCAATTTGCTGTAATTGCTCGAATCTGAAAAGGAAAGTAGTCTTTCTGAGCAATTTCTTACAAGTTTTATGTGGGCAAAAAGCCCACAATTCGTTTAAATCTAATTTTTGCATCTTATATATGTCAGAAGGGAAAAGGGAGTTAAGAGTGCATAAACACGAGCGCTGCAGTGTAGAAAGGAGATCGCGTATACACTGGGAGATATGGAGATTGAGATAATGAAATGGAATAAAAAGAAGTAATTACAAAAACAGGATATAGATATATGTGATTTAGCTTTTATTAGATCATACAACATGTTTGCCTCAAATTTACAAGTGAAGTTACAAATCTGAATAACGTCACATATAATTTGATGGGCTGTCATTGAATGCAATAGTAATGAAGTTACAAATATGAATAACGTTACATATAATTTGATGGGCTGTCATTGAATGCAATAGTAATGAAGTTACAAATATGAATAACGTTACATATAATTTGATGGGCTGTCATTGAATGCAATAGTAATGAAGTTACAAATATGAATCACGTTTCAAATAATTTGATGGACGGTCATTGAGTTCAATGGTAATGAAGTTACAAATATGGAAAAAAACAAATAATGTTCAGTAGACTAATTATTTCAGCATTATTAATTACATAAATATGTTTATCTGAAGTTACTTTAATATTTCCTTGCATTCTGAAATTTGCGTTGCAGTTAGTGTTTCGTCGATTGGGTAGCGTGTGTATGTTACATCTTTAGGTCAGTCGCACGTGCGATGCCTATTCGTCCAAAAGTTCAGAGAGCAGCTAACTGAGTTAGACATAATTGTACACACTCCCACTTTCCTCGTTATAGGCCAGAGATAGACAAGATTCAGAAATATCTGTCCGAGAAGGGGACCAAACCTGTCTTCTGGAAAAACGTAATTTTCAATTAATTCAGCGATCAAAGGTATAGTACAGTGATCAAAGTAAAAACTTTTGTCATTTTTCGAGTCAATCATTATATGGTGTCGAAAGACACTCTTAAATCACGACTATTTTTTGTTTTATATGAGAACACTTGCCAGGTTGTACTCATATATTTTACTTAAATAAATATGGTTGCTATATAAGTACAGCGTGACTAACTGACTAGATCGCCGGTATAGGAACCACAAGGCTCAAGCCACAGTTGGAACTTTTGGTTTTTTTTAATTGCGGAGGTACAATTTTTAAATTGATTCATGTAAGCGTCGTGGTGAATGCTACTGCAAAACGGCTTTTATTTCAACAGCCTAAAACAGGCCTGTACGGCCCTGTAGCGGCGTGGTGCAGAGCATGTCTGTGACGGCTAAGGTTCGTGTTCAAATCCCGTCACAGGAAATTCTGCATCTGGACCGTTCAGAAAGCAACGACTAACCACTGAACGTATAAATATTGCCTAGAAAAATTCTACAGCCAAATAATTATAGGGGTTGGCGTCTACGTCCTAAATAAGATTCGCTACCAATTAACGGCTTCCCTTAATTTTAACAAGAACATATGCAGGAACGAAAATATTTCCTCTATATGTGTTTTTCTCCTCGTGATTTCCTTCTTGCTTGCAATAGTTGGTATACGATACTTTGCGAGATTCCAGGTCAATGCATACACAACATTTTTAATCTGTACAGTAAAAAGGGATTTTAGAGCAGATGTGAACCCCTCCCCCCGATTCGTATGTTTTCTAACTCCTTGGTACGTCAAGATATAGGAATCCAGAAGTATGGGTCAATGAGTAAGACTTCTAGTTTTGCTTGGATGTTCAATGGTACAATATATCGGAATCTTAAGTCTTCATCGATGATTCAGCAATTTTTAATATCAGTTGTCAGACTAGCCAAATTTGTATGTGGTATTTGTGGGTTTATTTATTTGAAGCTGGTGTATTGACGCACATGTTATGTTGATTTAATCTATTTGAAGCTGGTATTGACCACACATGTTTGTGGGTTTATTCCATTTCTTGCTGATGTATTGACCGCACATGTTTGTGGGTTTATTCCATTTCTTGCTGATGTATTGACCGCACATGTCTGTGGGTTTATTCCATTTCTTGCTGATGTATTGACCGCACATGTTTGTGGGTTTATTCCATTTCTTGCTGATGTATTGACGCACATTTTATGTGGATTTAATTTATTTGAAGCTGATATTGACGCGAATGTTTGTGAGTTTATTCAATTTGAAGCTGGTATTGACCGCACGTTTTTGTGGGTTTATTCCATTTCTTGCTGATGTATTGACGCACATTTTGTGTGGGTTTGTTTCATTTGATAGTGGTGTATTGACACCAGTATGGGTTATACCATTTGAATTTAATATATTGGTACAAATTTGTGTGGGTTTATTTCATTTGAACCTTGTGTGTTTACGCAAGGTTTCTTCTTTAATCTTTGTCCTTCCTACTGACCTGTTCGTTGTCAAAAACTTGCTGCGTAACGACTGTGCACACGTGGATGAGTACACAGTGAACATTCACTGCTGAATGTTCTATTTATGATCAGGAGAGACATATCGCCGTAAGAACTCACCTTTCCTGTACCTGATATTTGAAGACCTACATCAACCATGAAACAATAATCATCAGAAGAACGTGTTTGGTGGTGTAGATATCCTCCTTCCCTAACAGTGAAGTACATGCCAGTTTGTAAATCTGCATTTTCTTTTGACAGGTGTAATAGACTTCAATATAAGATATTTTTAATAGAATGTCATGGTAAAAGATGTTTTAACTGACAAGATATCAGTGTGAGTTGTGACTTTTTCAACTCACGAATTCTATAGTATTTTAATGTGATCTTGTTGTATTTTAATGTGATCTTGTTGTATTTTAATGTGATCTTGTTGTATTTTAATGTGATCTTGTTGTATTTTAATGTGATCTTGTTGTATTTTAATGTGATCTTGTTGTATTTTAATGTGATCTTGTTGTATTTTAATGTGATCTTGTTGTATTTTAGTTCGTTCAGAGACTATGTAGAGGGAATGTTGCTTTTAGTTTGAATTAATGAATGCAGGACTAATATAAGGCCAACCTCTTGTAGTTCTTAGTTTAAATTAATGAATGCAGGACTAATGTAGGGCCAACCTCTTGTAGTTCTTAGTTTAAATTAATGAATGCAGGACTAATATAGGGCCAACCTCTTGTAGTTGTTAGTTTAAATTAATGAATGCAGGACTAATGTATGTCCTACCTCTTGTAGTTGTTAGTTTCAATTAATGAATGCAAGACTAATGTAGGGCCTACCTCTTGCACAATCTAATCTAATTATATATTATATTCTTCTTATTAAAAAGAATTAGTTTCATGCATTATGTTCCTATTTATGAGATAAAATGATTGCTATTCAACTTTGTGCATGCGCTAAAGGTCCTTGAACAGATTGGACATTGATTTGCTTGCCTTCAATATTATTTGATCTGCCAATGTCGTCCTAGTTAGTCTCAACTTTTGAGCTACTGTACTGTTTCTTTTTTTCATACGATTCTACACCATTTTTGTGTGTAGATCGCTGTGTATCTCGATTTACTTCAACATCTTCCAATGCTTCATATTTTGCGCCTAAGACTTTCAGTGTGGTGCTTTAATGAGTCCTTGTAGCTTTTCTTATGGTCACCTTAAGAACGCCTGCACTTCTGCATTTCACCAATACAAACGTGATAACTCAGAACCAACTAGGGAATTCAAAATTTGTAATCTCATATATCCTGATATATACAAAATTAACTTAACATTCGCGATTGAAAAGATATTGCTTCACCACAGAGAGGATTTATTTCCATATGCACCAAGAAAATCATCAATTTTTTTATCAAATTGTTTGGTAATCTAGTTTTTTTCCCAACAGATACTTTACCCCACAAAGATATTAAAATTTGTTGGATACTATCTCCATCCCTTTTGTACACCTGGGATTGTTCTAAAAATTCACAAATACTATTGTTTAAGAAATGCATCTTTAGAAAGCGTTTCAACTACTTCAATAATATTTGTATCTAAATTGAATTTTCCTGTGATGTATGGTAGACTTTGGTGCCAATTTGATTGCACGCCTTTGTAATCTCAGTTATGTTTTCATATAATTTACATATATATCGCAAATTTTTGCTATTATTAATCTGATATTGAAGATTTGTTATCTAATAGATCTATTTTTTCCTGAATCCCGCCAATTCCTTGAATGGCACCCATGTGACTGTGCTTTCAGTATGATTAAAATGTATATTTAGCATTACTTTCCTGGAGAGATTGATAAGATTAATAGTTTTACAAAGATAAATCACCAGGGTAAAGAAACTACCAGTCAGACCACCATTCAGAAGTAATCGTACTATATTATTTACATGTTTTCATAAATCCTTTTCTATGAATTGATATTACTAATAACTGAATCCAGTATTACGATCACTTATTTGAAAATCAAATCCGTTGACATAACTTTTATGACACTGATTACCTCCTCACTTGCATATTCCAATAAGCAACAATTGACAACAAGGTAATGAAATTTTATTAATCACCGGAAACAAACAGCAAAACTCGAAGAGCCGACGTTTCAACAACAAGGCATTCATCAAGAACTCACCATAGGCTACGATGGGCGTTCAATTACGCCTTTTTCAACGATCATACAACAGGGATAATCCCTGTATTTCAGAAGTTATGCAGGAATAGTATCAACTCTTTGTGTTCTACCTCCTTTCATTGTTTGAAAATTATCTTTAACTATTTCACTCATTATTTTAGCATTGCCAAATTTTCTGTTGTAGAAAATATTTCTCATGTTTTAGTATTTAGTACTAAAGATTGTTTAACAACAACATGTGCAATTATTTTTGTTATTTACTGATTTGATGTGTTGGCGTATTTCTATTTTTAGTCTGTTTACACATTGCAAACACCAGGCCTCGAATTTCCCTCTTGTTAAGCATCGCCGATTGCTTGACGTTGATGAGGCGCGCGGAATAGAACGTGCAAACATCGACCACAAGGTTTTATTATGAGATGGTTTCGTTCAAAATCAGCCGTGATTTGATGTGAATGCTAGAGAAAACGATGTTTGCAAGGAAGTGGAAGCGGATGAGTGAAAGGAAAAGACGAGGAATAGGTAGGAAAATAGCATATGCACAAGAGAGGTAGAGAGGAGAGCGTGTGGGCTATACGTACACAAGAAGAGTGGATTGATGCATGTTAAAATATTAATTAATTTTATTTTTTTTAGTGATTTTTTAATAAATAAAGTGGTAAAGAAAACATTGGCATCATAGTACCAAGGAATTGTCAGGACGGGATATTTCCACAGTGACTTCCGCATGACTGGGGTTAGGAATATTCGACATATTTTCTTCTGCTGATTGTTCCAATGTGGTTCCTATACGGCCTGCTAACGGATTGGAGATTGTCAACTAATACTCTAGGCAATAATTGCATTCAGTAGTTTGTCATTACTTTATAAACCTTCCGGTCATAAATTACCGGCGGCAAGATGTGAACCCAGCATCTTGACCATCACAGACATTTTCTGTACATCGCTACAAATAGTTGGACTTTGGGGCTCAGATATATATTTTTTTTAAACGGACAACGAGACAGAAAACTAAAGAAGTTCATAATTTGGGTTTTCTTAGAACAGACTGTTACAAATATCATGAACCGGTTAAAATTCTGAAACATTAGAATGAGGACATAACACCATGGAAATACGACTGTAATTTGTGTTGTATATTTCATGCAGTGGAGTTCTGCATATCAGCTCTAGATTAGTGCTTGTGGGTCATCGATTTGATGGATTCCAGAATGTTTGCTTGTCTCAAATGACGATTTTGTGCTATTTGACGCAGTACTGCTTGGTACAGTGCTACTTGGTGCAGTTCTATTTGGTGAATGCTATTTGACGCAGTACTGTTTGGTACAGTGCTATTTGGTGCAGTTCTATTTGGTGAATGCTATTTGACGCAGTTCTGTTTGGTACAGTGCTATTTGGTGCAGTGCTACGAAATGTACTTCTGATGCGAATTGAGAGATTGACATTACTTTCTCGAAATATATAAGCATCTTGTAGATAAAATAGTTGATTACCCTCTCGGGAGTTCATGGTTAGGTCTTCATCAAGCTTCAGCACTGCGGAGATCATAATGCAAGGATGCCAACTGTACGTTCAATTTCCTTACTGACGCAGTCATCTCATATGTTATTCATATTTGTTTGTCCCAGTTACATGGGCGAGAAACTCTAGGACAGAGATGGCTAATCCTATTGTTTGTCCCAGTTACATGGGCGAGAAACTCTAGGACAGAGATGGCTAATCCTATTGTTTGTCCCAGTTACATGGGCGAGAAACTCTAGGACAGAGATGGGTAATCCTATTGTTTGTCCCAGTTACATGGGCGAGAAACTCTAGGACAGAGATGGCTAATCCTATTGTTTGTCCCAGTTACATGGGCGAGAAACTCTAGGACAGAGATGGCTAATCCTTTTGGTTCAGTGAACTGGAATAAACATATGTCTTGTAGTATGGGGAGGGGGGGCCTTAAAAGTTTCTTTTTATATTCCTTCGGATTTAGTAGCAGTATGTTCTTAACTCTGGGGACCAGCGTATCAGCATGACAGACCAAGAAAAAAAGATTCAGCGGACTGGGCTTGTCTCGCATGTCATATTTTGTATACCACTGCTCTGGGAAAAAATTTACACCACTAAAGATCGCTAATATGTACCCACAGCAATAAAATTGAAATTATTTCACGTCTGACCTTCTAGTTTTAATTCCTCCGGGTTATGTCTATATTTAGCTCTGCCGTGTTCAGCTTAAACAGTGCCGTTCTTACTCGTTGTTTTGTGTTGTAAATGTAATCGTGATAAAGGTCTTGTGTTTAAAACGTCAATGTGTGTTACTATGTGTGTTACAATATGTGTCACTATGTGTGCTACTATGTTTGTTACAATGTGTATGTGTGTTACTATGTGTGTTACTATGTGTGTTACTATGTGTGTTACTATGTGTGTTATTATGTGTGTTCAAGTGATTAGCAAAACAGCATTAGACTGTTCCAAGTTTTACCTGCTGTACATCAACGAAGACAAAGCTTACAAATCGACATCAAAGACGAAGGGACATATATGAAGAGATGAGAAAACATTGCAAGATAAGCATTAATCTACAACCAATCACAAAGAAAAGAATTGCAACCCTATATAAGAAATATGCATAAGAAAGCGAAAGGATTGACAATATTATCTAATGACAGGAAATGAATGGTGTGTTTGATTTAAGAAATTTATTTCACGAGGAATAATTTAAAGGCGAAACAAGTAGATCATTACCAATAACTCGGACACATAATCACAAATGATGGGAAACAAAAGTTGAAATGAGAATAGAAATGGCTAAAAGAACCTTCAATGATATGAGGAAAATATTTACAGCTAAACAATTTACAAAGAAGACAAAAATGAGAATAATAAAATGATACATCTATTCTGTACTAATGTATGGCTCAGAAACATGGACAATGAAAAAAAGAAGACAGAATGAATGCCATTGAGATATGGATATATAATAGACTAGGAGAACTTCGTGAAAAGAAACGAGCAACGAAGTTCTAACAACACTTCATATGAAAATATAACAACACTTCATATGAAAATATAACAACATTTCGTATGAAAATATAACAACATTTCGTATGAAAATATAACTATTTACAGAAATAAAGATCTAATAAAATAAAGCATGTTGAATATATTCTTCTTCTTCTTTTGCGTTCGTTCTCAAACTCCTGCAGATGAGCAGGATGTAGTCCGGAGAACGGAATGCGTTGTGTCATTTTTCACAGCATTGCTGCGATATATGCGCCTTTCGGTCTGACACATCCGACTTCAGCATGGCTTTGGGTCACTGACCCTATATGGGATGAGACAGCCAACTCCATCTTATAACTTCCTTAGTCGCCTCGTACGACATGCGTGGAAGGTAAATAGTGTTGCTATTCTTTGCTCCCCTTTCGGGCCCCGGCAACACACGGGAGGTTGAACATATTAAAAGACATTCCATCTTGCTGAAGACCTTACCTGGGGGTAAAGTTGAGGGGAGGCGAGCAGGAGGTAAGCAGGAATACAAGTGGGTTCGTAACATCACTAGATGGACAGTTTACAGTATAACAGACAATCAATATAAGGTAAAACTGCTTTGAAATGGAACACCAATTGTGCTCAAGTAGAACACATGTTTTTCATGTTTCACTTGAACACAACAGACGGACTAAGACTAACAGGTTATGAGGTGAAAACACAAAAACACACAAATGACAATACACTAGACATTTTCAACGTTTCGATCCATTAGGTCTTTCTCGGGAATATATTGTTTTTAAACTGAAAAACAATGAAAACAGTAAAAACAATGTTACCACCACAGGGGCACTAGATACACAATTAACATGTAAACAATACGTTTATGTGTCCGACCGAGTTAGTGGTATCTAGTGCATCTATGGTGTAACATTGTTTTCCACTGTTTGTTTTATATATTCTTGAGAAAGACCTAATGGTTTGGAACTTTGAAAATGTTTTGTGTATTGTGATTTGTATGTTTTCGTATTTACACCCCATAACCCCTTAGTCTTAGTGATTGTCCGTCTGTTGTGTTCAAGTGAAACATCAAAAACCTGTGTTCTACGTACGTATTACAGTCTAACATAGTGCACTACCAAGGCAAAATGTTGGAGCTCCGTTACAGCCAACTTTCGGGTGAGACGATTATGAAGAATATACGTCGTGTCATAGACACCATCTTGAAAAAAATGTTATGATCAATGAAACAATTAATCTTAGTTTCTTAGTTTCCTTTATATCCTGTTTGATATTATTATATTCTAATCTCTTGTTCACTTTTATTGTTCTCAGAAATGATGACAGTTTCACGATTGATTAAAGAAACCACAATGTCAACCAAGAAATGTTCGATATCTGGTCATCGATTTCATCAACAAGCAATTTCCATTTGAGGTGCTTCTAAATGATGTCAATCTAATAAAGTTCATACCACAAATCTAAAAAATAAAACAGCTTCGGGAATTCCCTGGTGTTTTATATAGTATAAACTTCATCAAATGTAATTTAAATCGACTAGCAAGGACAGCACTGAACATGTCCCTTGAGAGCCATATCGTTTATAGCGTCAAGTGGAACAAATATGCAAATTGAAATGATTTCGTATTCATTCCTGTAATCATGAAAAGAAAATCAATGATGGAACGAGCCTATTTATTAGATGAAGTTCAAGAGGCAAAACACAATCTTTATCGTTGTCTTCTTAAAACCTGCGTGTGGTATTTGTGATTTGTAAATAACGTTTATGAGAAGAATTCATATATATTTTTTTAAAGAATAGAAATGTAGACTCGATTAATGCCATTTCTGCATCATAAGTAAAATATCAAAAGACGTATTTATAGTACAAACTGAAACTGACAGAATCGATACTGATTAATATCAAACGTTCAGAATGACAATTAAAAAAATAGACTGATAATTCTAAAACACTGCCGATAAGAGATACATACTGATAGATAACGTATAAATTGACAATAGATTATAAACTATACTGTTTTTAAATACAGACTAATAATAGAGATACACAATTGCAAAATATACAGAGAAAAACAAAATATACACATACTCATAATAGATATACAGAGTCTCAATTGATGACCATAATAGTAATAAATATACAAACTAACAAGATATACACACAATAAGAGTTGATATACACACATACAACAGATACACAGACTTACAATAGAATACAAACATTTAATCTTTATTGATATACAGACCAACAGTGGAAACACTTCTTAGGGTAAAGAGAGGAATATAGACAAGGAATAGATACACTGAACATCAATATAAATAGATATATACAGACCGACAGTGGAGACACTACTTAGTGCTAAGAAACGAACCCAAAGACAATCAATAGGTACATTATAACAACATCAGTATAGATAAATAGTTATAGAGACAGAACAACAGAGATTATGAATATAGAGTAGCAATAGAATAACAGGCTGAATGTACAACTATAGACACACCATAGAAATATAGGCTGATAATAGTCATCTATAGTCACATAGAAATATAGGCTGATAATAGTCATCTATAGTCACATAGAAATACAGGCTGATAATAGTCATCTATAGTCACAAGGAAATACAGGCTGATAATAGTCATCTATAGTCAAATAGACATATAGGCTGATAATAGTCATCTATAGTCACATAGACATATAGGCTGATAATAGTCATCTATAGTCACATGGAAATACAGGCTGATAATAGTCATCTATAGTCACATAGACATATAGGCTGATAATAGTCATCTATAGTCACATAGAAATATAGGCTGATAATAGTCATCTATAGTCACATAGAAATACAGGCTGATAATAGTCATCTATAGTCACATAGACATATAGGCTGATAATAGTCATCTATAGTCACATAGAAATATAGGCTGATAATAGTCATCTATAGTCACATAGAAATACAGGCTGATAATAGTCATCTATAGTCACATAGAAATATAGGCTGATAATATAAATACAGAATTACTTTAGAAAATTAAATATGAATAATGTAGATTGATAGTATAGTTATGATCTAACAGGGTAATCATGGTCAGAATAACGGTACAGATAGCGAGAACAGTGGGAACAGAAAAAGAAGATATAATATTACCAGTGAAAATATAAAATGACTTCACAAATACAGAGATCAAGACACAATTATAACAAACATATAACAGTGTACAATGCATTGCATAACACACACACGGCATATCCACACATTTACTATACAAGCACAGACTGAAAGTAAACACATATTCAGTACAACATAGACAGTCATTACAAACATAAGTTGACTGTGAGTACACAGAATGTCAATTAAAGTACAAACATTACAAACAAAGTAACAGTAGGGCCTACACACCAGAACAGCAGCACAAACAGACTGACTGTGGTATGCATACATTGAGGAGACTGATATCCGAAAATCAGACATTACAAACATATATTAACATTATAACCACAGATTAATAGAACAAATACAAACATTCAATTACAAATAACACAAATATAAACATTCAAATACAGATATTACAAATGAAGATCGGATGTACTTCTAGCTTCCTGATAAAAATTTGAAGTGTTACCGTTTAAGTAAAATCAATAAATCGGCCATATTTTAGTCACTTTATATTTATTTTAAAGACTATATTACTGGAAGCAGTGTTGTATGGTAATATCCCAATAAAGACTTTAGTTGAAGTCTATTCGATAAAAAGTTCAAACATTTACATACGATTCAGAAATCCAGACAATTTTAGTAATGAAATCGTCATAGTGACTATGACATAGAAATTATTAATCTACTTTAGCAGACGTTTCCATTTTGATTGCAACATAAAGCAGCCAGAAATGTTAAAAAATGTCGTTATACAGAATTTTAACGAGTCGTAATTGTTATCAGTTACGGTAAAGTACATTATAAACAGATCAACGACATATGTGTAATGTCTGAACTTCGTGGCTCCATATTTTACACGCCAATAACAAATGGAGACATCCTTAACAACAATGATACAATCAGCATTGACACATTTTAGTACTTTAGTTCTAGCCTACATTTTCTGCATCAAATATTTAGCATGACAAGTATCAGTGGTATACGTGCGTAGTGATTTTAGTGATACTTTATGGAAAATCAAGATCAGAACTTGAAATCATTTGATATGACATCAACTGAAGCTAGTCCTTCTGTAACATATTTGGATCACTCTAAACCTGACCGAATCATCCTTACTTACACCAACGAATCCTGCTATTTCGACTACAACACCTCTTTAAACGCATGGATGAACGATACCTCATCATCAAAGACAACATCAACTTGGTCCTGGTGGTGGTCGCACTATCCCAGCGGTTACTCTTGGCCTCACATCATCGGAGGTGCCAGCATCATCACAATTATCATTCTGATGATCGTTATTGGAAATTTTCTAGTCATCTGGGCAATTATCCACGACCGTACTTTGAAAACAACCCAGAACTTATTCATATCTTCCTTGGCCTTTGCAGATTTCTTTTTAGGTCTCATTGTTATACCGTTTTCATTGACTAATGAACTGATGGGGTATTGGCTCTTTGGGGTCATCTGGTGTGAATTATACAAAGCTATTGACGTACTTTTATGTACAGCTTCGATTATGTCTCTTTGTCTCATTTCTCTGGACAGGTATTGGTCAATCACTAGAGCAGTTCACTACGCACGCCAGAGGACACGGAAACGGGCGGCAATCATGATCTTCACAGTTTGGTTTATTTCTGCTGTAGTCAGCATTCCTCCACTCATTGGTTGGAAGCAACCCACTCGTGAATCTCTATGGCCTTTGTGTAATATTAGTGACGACATAGGATATGTTGTGTATTCAGCTTTTGGTTCATTTTTCATACCAGCGTTTATTATGGTGTTTGTGTACTATAAAATATATCAGGCAGCTAAAGAACGAGCTAGAAAAAGTGTGAAAGCTCCAACATGCACTTCTGATTCCAGAGTTGATCATAAACATTCCACAGAATCTAGTATCACTGAACATGGAATTAGAGATGAATTCCATGACATAGATGATGCCGTTGCTGTACCAGAACATAGTGATGGTGCTGGAAATATAACAGAGGAAACAGCGTGCGTTAATGTTCGAGAAAGTGTAGCCCCTACAACGTCAGAAGATGAAGCATGTCTACAAGTCACAAAGCCCAGGGACGTTTTAGTGAACGAAATCAAAGAAGAGTACTCGCGGCTTCTGTCCACAGACTCTGACTCAACTGACCCTGCTGTTAGATCCGTTAACAAGACGTCACAAAACACACAAGGATTCGAACCTTTACCTTTAAGTGATACTGAATTACATGGTACTAAACTAGCAACAACAACCAGCTCTACCAATACACTTGCCTCACAAGAAGATCATAATAACGGATCTCTCCGACGGTTCAAAATCTTAGAAATCCGCGCAAATGGTTGTTCAACAGTTACAGACGATAGTCAACAAAACATTTCAAGAAATGCAGTTCTTGAATCAATAAGAAGACATCTTTTACTAACAGAAAAAACTCATCGGAAAAGGAAGCAACCTGTGCCTCGTTCTGACGTAGGAAGAATTGTTGATTTTCAGAGTGCCGAACGTCAGAAACGAAAGTTAGCTAAAGCTCGCGAACGCCGGGCAACCGTAGTGCTTGGACTTGTTATGGCGGCTTTCATCTTATGTTGGCTTCCATTTTTCGCCTTGTACCTAGCGTCTGCCTTCTGTGCAGGATGTTTTCCTGATATGGTCTTCACTGTGTTTTTTTGGATCGGCTATTGTAACTCGGCGCTCAACCCAATTATCTATACGGTCTTCAACCGAGATTTCAGAAGAGCTTTCCATAAAATTATATTTGGCAGACGTCAGATGAGACGATAATGTCATCACGCTATTTGTTAACTTGGTCTAAGTAATGTTACTTAATTCTGCAAACAAAAAATCTGTATAAAATATTTCGTTATATTGATTTGTTACTTCCACGTTATTGATGTTAATATTCCAGGAATATCAGTGGATGCATATAACATAAGTAACTTTTGTTATGCAGACGACACTATTCTGATCACCAAATGAACAAGATCAGGAAGATGTACAAGAACTAAACAACACAGTAGTAACAAAAAGCAATTTAAAAATTATGTTTTCTAAAATAAGTTACAAGTGATTGTTGTTTGTCAGACACAACCACCCCCCCCCCCCCCCCCAGGGTTCATGATCAAAGTGAATGACGCAATACTTAAATTGTTCCACTAAATTCATATCGCAAGAACTACACTGATATTTTTTAGAATTAGTTCAACAGAGTTTTAAAAATAAAGGAAAAATAGGTACTCGAAGACCGTATTTCTATACATAGAGGGCCTCAAAAGGGGTAGAGAGCTGACTTAATTGTACTTAGGTTATCCAATATGTGCTCTTTCCCTAGAGTACCACTCAAAGCAAGTAATTCAAGAGCATCAAGCGATAATCTTCAGAGATCTTAGAAAAAAGATATATTTTATCAACAGCTTAACCCAGGTTCCAGTATAGATCTCTCAGCATAACGTAAACATGCTTTCATTTGTGACGTTTTTGACTATTGGCTTGCATTTCGTTGATCACTATTTAAATACTTGGAGTCGCCAGTAAAGAAAAGCCTGAACTGACCAACAAAAATTACGAAAATAATCAAAAATCAGCCTTCTAGTTCATATTTACTTTCTACATAGAGATCTCACGGCAAGTCGAAAGTCCCGCTCGAAAACTTCGCCAGGGAGATATTATTTAAAAAGGGTTCAAAAGTCGTAGAGGATTTACTTCAGTGTACTCGGTTTCCCATATGTATCCCGTCACTCTCAACGAAGCGGCACGATGCTTGTTGAGAGTACCACTCATAGCACGTAACTCCGTATCTTCAAGCTATAATCAACAGGGATCTCCCAAAAAATCCACCTTGTAAATATATACTGTCTAATGCGTCATCGGCAATACACAAACATTACCGTGGAAAATTATAGATAACATAGATGTGATTTTATACAAGAATGATGTGGCAACTGTGGACATCCAGAAAAACTTAAGAGGACGTGCTCAAAGAGTCAGATGTGAAGCGAGGGATACTAATAATATCGAAAAGAGACAATTTTTAGTTTTTAAACTTGTTATGAGTCTTGGAGTTCTGGAGAAAATAGAAAGAACATGCAAGATAGGTCAAGAACAGGCAAAACAGAAGTCAAGAGAGGTCAAGAACAGCAAGATAGAAGTCAAGAGATGCCGAGAACAGACAAGATAGAAGTCAAGAGAGGCCGAGAACAGGATAGAAGTTAAGAGAGGTCGAGAACAGGCAAGATAGAAGGCAAGAGAGATCGAGAACAGGAAATATAGAAGGCAAGAGATGTCGAGAACATACAAGATAGAGGTCAAGAGAGATATTACATAGTTTAACTTCGTTGCATAGCAAGCAATATCTTTGTGGATACATAGAAACAGAATGTTGTGATCTGAATATAAGATCGTCTGCGTCAATTGGTATTGCACCTGATGATGATTGATGTCAATATTCAAAGTATGTTTTTGCGAAAAGATGTACTATTTTCACAGCGGATGATTTTAGCTATTTTAATAAACAGCTTGTAGGTTTACTTCTTCTTCTGCGTTCGTTCCCGTAACCTCCTACAAATTTGCAGGATGTTGTCTGAAGATCGATATGCGTTGTGTCGTGGTTTAAATCTTAGCTGTAGTATCTACTTCTTTTGGCCTGACACATCCGACTTCAACATAGCTTATATCTCAATTTGATCCTATATAGGATGGCATAATCAACTCCACCCCATAACTGTTTCCAGTCTCCTCCCCTCTACGGCAAGAATTGAATGCAAATATGGTTGCTAGTGTTTTACACCCTTTTCACAACCAGGTATCACGCAAGAATACATATATTCTATATTAATGTATGGCTCAGAAACATGGACACTAAATAAACAGTTAGAGGACCAAATTGATACCTTTGAGATATGGGTATATAGAAGAATAGGGAGAACATCATAGAAAGAGAGGAAAACAAATAAAGAGGTATTAAAAACACTTAATATGAAGAAAGAACTACTAAGAGAAATAAAGATCAGGCATATACAATATTTTGGACACATTAAAAGACATGACACCTTATTGAAGACCTTACTTGAGGGTAAAGTCAAAGGGAAGCGAGCAAGAGGTAGGCAGAGATACAAGTGGGAGAATAACATCACACGATCGACAGGATACAGTTCAGCAGAGTGCACCACCAAGACAAGAGACAGGGGATGTTGGAGATACGTTGCAGCCAACCTTCGTTGCAGAGACGGCACTTAATGATGATGATGATGATCACGCAGTGGCTTGTACGTCTGAGATATTATTATTATTTTTTTGGTAGTGTATCCCATTCGGGACGTAGTCATCAACCCAGCATTTTTTGCTGTAGTGAGATTCTACGCAATACAAATACGTTCAGTAATTTGTCATTGCTTTCTGAACGGTCCGGATGCACAATTGCATGTGGCGGGAATCGAACTCGGTACCATGGTCGTCATATACGTGCTCTGTACCATTCCGTCACAGAACTGAACCTATTGCGTCCTGAGACATTAATGTATTGAAATGCACTTGATGACACTACATGCACAATGGATATGAGTTTTGTGCTGAGAGGCCTGGCTGAAGTTATATGTTTATATGATTATATGGGTATATGTTTATAGGTGGAAGAGTTTTTGCCAAGAGTAGCGAAGCATACATGACAGTTAGATCAAGTGGTGGGGGGGGGGGGGGTTGAAGTTGTTACTGAGAGCCGTAAGTGGGTCTCTGGTACTCCACTTGCAAAGACAATTACTGCTTCACACTCCCATTGCATGCTTCATAAGATTAAAACTGGGTCAAAGGGCATGAGCCCATGGACCGCTGGATCAGCAACCATAAACGTGGTTGATAAGAGTGGTTGATAAGAGTGGTTGATAAGAGTGGTTGATAAGAGTGGTTAATAAGAGTGGTTGATAAGAGTGGTTGATAAGAGTGGTTGATAAGAGTGGTTGAGATCTATAGCTAATTCCAAATTCCTAAGTATCACATTGTTCTACTGAAATGGAAACGCAATCATGTATAGTAATGGAAATCAGATAGAAGTTCCTCTATAGATGCGAATTTAACATTAAATAGGGGATTCTCTCTACATTATGTCAACAATTATTTACCAATAATTTCGACCCCTCTTTCCTTGTCAACAACAGTCAAGAATTCAGGGGATATACCCCCTCCTTGCTTTATTATGATTTAAAATGTTTTGCCATACACCATCTCCGTTTCTTAAACATATTTAACGGGGGGGGGGGGGGAAATGAAACTACATAACGTTTCTGATTTCTATAAAAAAATTTTCAAATTACACAATTTAATTTATGTATTGGTAGCATATCATATCCAGGACGTAGCTATCAACCCAGCATTTCTTGGCTGTGGTGATTTTCTAGGCAATATAAATACGTTCAGACTTTATACTTTTAGACTTCAGGATTTATGTATAGAAAACTATTTTTAATGTTAACTTGTGTTGAAAGCTTTTGTTGACGACTTGTCGACGACTGTCTGACTTTTTCAGAGTACCTTCTCTCTAATTTTGACGTTATTTATGGACAGTCCATAGATCCTCACAGGACCGATAACACACGACAGTATAGTCCTTTTTATGATTTCAGCTAGAAATCGCAGCTGCTACCTGGCTAGGCGCGGCACGACAACTCTAGCGACAATCAGACAGCTATGCCACAATAATTAAATACCGCCAGAAGTTCTGATATAATCAAATAGAATTTATTCCTAGGTTGAAAGAAGCATGCCTTGGCCATATGTGACAAACCTACCAGTTAACAAACACATAAGGTTTTTCTCACATTACTTCATGAGCGCCTGCTACGTGGGAACATTGCCACTGATGGCATATATTCCTCCGACAGAAACAACTTGTAAAAAAATTGACAACTAAACCAAATAATAAAACAAGAGCAGTCACCAGCCAAGTAAATTAATCACTTCTCGACAAGAGACAAGAACTGTAAAACGTAGAACATTTTTTACCACCACACATATGTCTTAAATTGCCAGAAATCAAGCGACAATTCAAATAAAAAATACAACAGGTTCGGACCCAGTAAGTCTTATAAAAGCAACACAGAAAACAAGACACCTACCAAGAACAATGGATTCATGTCTATACTGATGAGTTTGCTTTCAAAGCCGCCATCAAAGCAGGTTATGGTATCTATATAGAATATCCAGACAAAACATCTGATGAGTTGTTTGTTGCCTGTTGGGAGATATGTTCAATCTATGAACCGGCAACACACGGAAGATGGCTCTATTTGACTCTATTCGAGTGTTATTATGTCTTTTTAGAATAATCAGACTTCGCTTCATAGTGTGTCTTTGTTCAGTCAGAGCTGGTGTTGTGTGCATCAGCCTTCGCTTCATAGTGTGTCTTTGTTCAGTCAGAGCTGGTGTTGTGTGCATCAGCCTTCGCTTCATAGTGTGTCTTTGTTCAGTCAGAGCTGGTGTTGTGTGCATCAGCCTTCGCTTCATAGTGTGTCTTTGTTCAGTCAGAGCTGGTGTTGTGTGCATCAGACTTCGTTTCATAGTGTGTATGTCTTCTTGCAGCCAGAGTCGGTTTTGTGGGCATCAGACTTTGGCTTTGCATCAATCGTAACATCTTCTCTTATGGTCTTCCCTTACCCCTCTTCTTCTTCAACTTGCCTGTTGTCACAATGGACTTCATCTTTCCTCTTTTCCTGAAGTGTCCAAAAATATGGACTGTATCTTTCTGATTCATGTAAACAGCTCTCTTTTTTAATTCAAGATATCTTCATTACACTTTATCTATCCATTGTGTTCTTAACATTCATACATAAAACCATCTCTGCTGCCTTTACATTATTTATTTCATTCACTTCCATAACCTATAAGAACGCTCTCATCTCATTTGACAAAGATATATTAAACTGATATTAATAATAACAATTTCATTTGAAATAAAGTGTTACAGAAAGATCCTACGAATATCAGGGACCAATATCCAATATCATGGATAGAGAAATATAAGAACATTGAAGTTTTGAAATTACTGAAAATAAATGAAGGGTGGCTTCTAAATACCATCATAAGAAGGAAGCTACATTATTTTGGACATTTCAAGAGACATGGTGATATCAAAAGGCTGATGCTGGAGGGAACGTTGCCAGAAAAGAGAAATTGAAGACTAAAAAAAAAAACGATGGACCAGTAACATCGACGAATGTACGAACATGTCTCTGGCGAATGCGGGCCTTCTTTCCCGGACAGAGAGGCGTTCAGCGTGTACACGACAACAATGTTCTGGAAAGAATATATCACTTGATACATGTTACATTGGTGGATGTTCTTCATCGTGTGAAAATTTGCCTGGGCGATTATAAATTTGACTTCCATAATCCTCATGCATTATGGAATTATGGAATGAAGATATTTGAATATATTAACTTGCTTCAAACTGGTCATATCGACTTGGATTTTGTTATTTGTGGGACATTTGTTCTTTGATATTACATTACTTCAATTTTTCAGCTTTCAGAGTAAGTCTATTGTTACATACAACATGAAGGTTTGATATGAGAAGTGAAAGAGAAATTTTGATGCTTCTAAAAATGATATGAATAAAGTAGATAATCTCTTCTAGATATGTGATGTTATGCATTGCTAGAGAACAGTCGGGTTGTCTTCTCTTTTTGCTTTATTACCTTTTTATGCCTTGCAAAGTCAGGAATTGAAGAGTTCTCTGGAGATGGCTTTATCGTGTGCTTCATATATGCGTGTTTTTATTGACTCTTTTATTTCTGTAATTCATCGTTTGCAAGGTCTTCCCCTGGCTTTGTATCCTTCGTGTCTGTATAGCAATGATTTTTGAGGGGCATTATCTGATGGTAGTCTGCAAGCATGTGAAAACCACTTAATCTTTTGTCTTCTGATGTAATCTAGGAATGACATAGTGTTTGTTAGTCTTCTGATGTTGTTATTCCAAATTTTCTCTCTTGTTATTACTCCGACGATGATTATAGATAGACAAGTCCTTTCTGTTGTAACCAATTTTCTTTTGAATTCTGTTAATAGTGTCCACATTTGACATTGGTAGCATAATGATGATATGATGATAGTTTTATTTAGAGAAATTTTGGTGTTCATGCTCAAATATTTTGTAATATTATAATAGTGGGGAAAAGGAACACAATAATGGAAGTCGAGACATATGACGACTGTGACAGTGATAGATAGCTGACATCTTTGCGTGAAAGAGGTCAGAAATTGATTTGATAAACTACTACTGCATAGACATTTTTGTGAAAATGCTAGAATATCTTAGCCAAACTGCAGACTGCGTGATGACACTCACAATGGTTATTGATATATTTAATTTGAGTTATCTATACAGGGGTTCTTAAACATATTGTTGTCGCAATCCATAGTTTAAGAACCGCTGATCTGTCATGTATTTCTTGTATAAATAACCAAAATGTCAGAGGATGTCCGTGGGACAAAATGGAGTGTGTCGCAGTAACCAAACAAATAAGTGATAAATACTATTATAAAGTACAACGAATACTATTAAAGTCTAGTTAGATTGCATAGACTTTAATGGTAACCTTGGTACTTTATGTAGTATTTATCATATATTTCTTGCTTTTTAAAATAAATAATGTTAGTGAAAAACACATATAGAGGTTAAATGGCAACTCTTTGACCATCAAAGACTTATGTAACGTCTGAAGAGTTTTGTAGCGTAAGCAGGTGAGACATCCATAAATCAATGACATATGCAAGAAATGGATTAAATGTTGTGTTTTTTATTGCTATAGACTCCACTCTTGTTATCCAAAATTCATTTTCTGCGCCATTAATGTTCCCTTCTTCTGCATTCTCATTGTATTATATTTGATTTCTCACTTTCGTCTACATTCCTTGCTGTTCTATGTTCTGCGCCTCACTAATGCTCTACGGCTCTTTCTCTCTCTTTCTCTCTCTCTCTCTTTCATTCTCTCAATGTTGGTTATCTTCGTGAATTACTTTATAATTGTGTTTATCAGAGATACAAGTGGGAGGAAACATCATGAGATAGACAGAATACAGTCTGTCCGAGTGCACCACAAAGGCAAGAGACAGAGGATGTTGAAGGCCCATTGCAGCATACCTTCGTTGTGGTTAGAACACTTGATGATGGTGACGTGCATTACGCTTTAACATCACTTTCTTCTGGACCAAAGAGCATGAGTTCATGGATCAGCAACCATATCTTTATCCTATAAACGAATTCCCAGAAATCTATTGTGTTCTATTCTTGTTTTCAGAAGCAGTAATAATTATAATCCATGAAATTGGGTGTCTGTGACCAGTTCAAAAGTATCCAAGCATCAACAAATAGTAAAGCAAAGATGACCGAAATTAACATTCAGATTGGTGATAGAGGTCAGAGTACAGTACAAGAAATGCTGATAAATAGATTGTGAAGAACTTCTAGTTTACTGGTGTTATGTTTACCAACGTCTAAATTTCAGTAGAATTTGTAATATACTTAATATATTAGATGTCTTACCTGAAGTCGCATTTGTCGGACAATTGGCTCAATAAAATTGATAATTTACAAAAATATTATGTTATGTATCAAAAATAAAATACAATGTGCTTCCATCCTCTTGTCTACAACTGATGGAAATCTGATGGGGTCATTGTCTTGAGGAAATAGATCGTCGGAAGTTGCAGAACGAACGCTCCTAAAACAATAAAAAATGTTGGGACTTTCGTAACAAACTTGATCAAAAGAAAGTAAAGCTGCTCTACAATCGAGAGTTCTCATTCTGGATATAAAGGTATTAAAACATATGTATGAAATACCTAGTCACTTTCGTTTTACAGTGATATACCTAGTCACTTTTGATCACAGACACGAGACCATCTAGGTTATTTAAGGGCGCAATAATGTTTTAAACATATTTTAGGTCGTAGCTCAAGTAATACTGTTACCACGACCTCAATTTCAAATATATGTCGACATAATCAAAGATTAGCACACACAAAAATAAAAACAGAGCAATGTTAAATTCTACAAAATGTATTATACAAAGATAAGAATATTCGTGACCACGGCCCGTGTTTTTGGCCCGTGGCCAGGGTCCGTCCTGAATATAGCTAGTAAAGACAAGAAACACTAGAGATATATGATCATAGAAATTATAGTGTTTGAAAAAAAATACAATGCTTTGGAAATATGTAGGTTGCAGTAACACTCGGAAAATACAGGTGTAAACATAAATTGGTTAAGTGTTACCAATTATGAGCACGACATGTTGCCAGCGTAATATAGCGAAACACAATGAAACACAACGAAAGACAACGAAACACACCGAAAGATGAACGAAACACAACGAAAGACAACGAAACACAACGAAACAACGAAATACAACGAAACACAAACACTGCGAAATACAACGAAAGATAGCGAAACACAACGAAATACTACATTTTAACTAGAAAGCATTCAGTAGGACGAAAGACACCGCACACAACAATAAACCTACATGTAAACACAAATAGAATATAGACCGAGGTGACGGTTTGATGGAGCAAACATCGGGACAAATAATGAACAGCACAGTCTAATAAAAATACAAAGGGTTAGAGACAACACACAAAAAACGAGAATAGTTAGCGGACAAATGGATAATGTCAGAGGAACAAGTTATAACTATTTAAAGTGTTCCTTAAACTAGACTAACTTGATGAGAACTGGAGACAGTGTATTGATGATAACCGGAGACAGTAAATTGATGAGAACTGGGTAAAGTAAATTGTGAGAACTGGGTACAGAAATTTGATGAGAACAGTGAAATGCTGAGAACTAGAAACATTTAATTGATGAGAACTTGAGATAGTGAATTGATTAAACTAAACAAACGAGAATACTTGCTTATATATACATTTACTTGCTTATCTAATATTATGAATATTATGCTTTACTCACTGTTAAGTCTCTCAACATAGACTGTGTGTCTCTAGTAACATGGTAATCCCAGCATATAGACTGTGTGTCTCTAGTAACATGGTAATCCCAGCATATAGACTGTGTGTCTCTAGTAACATGGTAATTCCAACATATAGACTGTGTGTCTCTAGTAACATGGTAATTCCAACATATAGACTACGTGTTTATAGTAATATGTTAATCCCAATATATAGACTACATGTCTTCCACCTAAGTGTTAACATAATGTATAGACAGCTCCCAAATGTTAACATAATGTATAGACAGCTCCCAAATGTTAACATAATGTATAGACAGCTCCTAAATGTTAAGATAATGTATAGACAGCTCCCACATTTTTTAACATAATGTATTGACAGCTCCAATGTGAATATAATGTATAGACAACTCCTAAATGTTAACATAATGTATAGACAGCTCTCAAATGTGATATCTAATATTTATTAACAAATACATTTGTCAGCTTCCGCTGTTGACTGATTTGTGAATAAAATGGCATACTCGCCCATCATGCTTGCTTGAAGATCTGCTGTTTTACGTTGCACTGGCAATTTTTCTCTCAACTATTAGCATTGTCTAACAATCTCCAATTCGTTGACAGAAATGTCCTGTATGATATGATTCGCTTATTTCTTTTTATTCAGAATACTTTTTATTGAGACGTATGATAGTTTAATAGGTGGCTTACAACAACAGATTACAGTTGTATAGGTGGCTTATAACAACAGATTACAGTTGTATATGTGGCTTATAACAACAGGTTAAAATTGTATAACTGGATTACAAAAACAGATTACAATTGTATAACTGGATTACAACAACAGATTACAATTGTATAACTGAATTACAACAACAGATTACAATTGTATAACTGGATTACAAAAACAGATTACAATTGTATAACTGGATTACAACAACAGATTACAATTGTATAACTGGATTACAACAACAGATTACAGTTGACGCAATGTCTGTGCGTGTACTCCCAGACTGATTTTAGGTTTCATGTATTTTGTTAATTGATTTTTTTTAGAAAACCTAATCCATTTCATTAGAATTGTGGGAAGCCCATCACCGATAGTTGTAGCTCACCGACTCTGAAATTAACTTCTGTCACCTCCTTCAATGCGTCTTAGACCTTGCATGGTCCACATTTCCATTCTAACGATACGTGTCTCATCTGTTGGCATTTCCCCTACGAAGATTTGACACTGCAGAAAAATTGTCTCAATAGATGTGCCCCATCAATTGCCGCATCAATCAACTAGTCGAAAAACCGTCGTGCGTGTAGACAACACATTTATTCACTGCTAACATTCAGTGTATCTACTAGTAGAGTATCAACCATTCTTGATCTGTTTTTGGGGTATACGTCGATTGATAATAATCACACCATC
Source organism: Meghimatium bilineatum (assembly GCA_034231615.1). NCBI lineage: Eukaryota > Metazoa > Mollusca > Gastropoda > Stylommatophora > Philomycidae > Meghimatium > Meghimatium bilineatum. The sequence goes on along the minus strand of CM067299.1, from coordinate 110,839,306 downwards.
AAATTATTGCTCAACACCTGATACATAGATTTTTTAAGTTGATCAGAACACGCTGATCTGCATTTCTTCGCATCCATATGAATTTTTGGATATGAGATAAAAGTAAGATATAAAGATAAGATAAGTATTTTATTTAACCGATGATGTATCCTGAATGTTGACAGAAATTACATGCATTCATAATTGTTGATAATCAGGAGCGTACATACGTCGTCAGTTGTATGGAGGGGAATCGTTTACCTAAAAATTGTTTGCCTTGCGGCGTCAGGGGTAGAAGAGTTCTCTGGAGATGGCCTTCATGTGTGTTGTTTGTAAGCTTGTACCTTTTACTTCTTTGATTTCTGTGATCCATCTTTTACATGGTCAGCATCTGGATTTATAGCCTATATATCATGACCATCTGTGACATGCTGTCTGTTAGTAATCTGGAAACGTGTGAAAACCATTTGATCTGTTATCTTTTGATGTGTTCCAATACTGGTATTGATTTGGTTTACTTCCAAAACATTACTTTCGGTCGATTGCGGTTTGCTATCTCTACTTGCCGAAAAGGAAGTAAAGTTTCTGTTTCAGTGTTTTCTAGATGGACTATGTGATTTCTATTCTTAATGGGATAGATTAGAACACGGTTTAACCATCTGGAGTCACTGAAATGACACTGTAACTGGCTTAGCGAACCGATAGTGTAGAAGCTAGTGAATCAATGATGAAGAGTTTCTCTGAAGAAGTCTTGTATCCTATTGTGATCAAATTGATTTTATTGAGCTTTTTTGTGACCTTGTTTTGGGAAATCAGTTAACTTGCTGTGGGGGAGGGGTGAATCACAATCTTTTGCTCATTGACGTGCTTCCTATCAATAAATGTCATGTTCTGATTTATCTGGAACGGTGTGTGGTTTGAACCCCCAAACACTCCCACATTAGTCTCTGTCCATAAACACAACCAACAATGTTTGTGTCGTTGTTTTAGTTTCGCCTCCTACCTTCCACCCATCCCATCTTATCAACAACTATCAATAGTATAGGGACATCCACTCCTTCATCATCATCAAGTGCCGTCTTCGCAACTAAGGTTGGCTGTAACAAACCTCCACAATCCACTGTGTCTTGTTTTGGTGGTGCACTCTGCTAGACTGTACCTGTGAATCTTGTTATGTTACTCTCCCACTTGTATCTCTGCCTACCTATTGCTCGCTTCAATTCTACTTTACCCTATACTTTACGTAAAGTATTACGTTATAACAGGGGGAAATATAATATGAAAGACAAAACAATAGATCTGACTAAACATTATTGTTATCTTATTATTTGTGTCTTTACATAATCATAATAGTCTGTCCAGACAAAGTCCTAGATTCACATTTGCTGTGAGGATACACCTCGTACAGATACTTCATGGCGCTGGTTAGATGAGTGGATCTATATACCAAGGTTGTGTATAGGTTAATATTCTAACTCTGGGGTTTACAACAGAGCATTGAGCGCCAATTTGCATCTAAAAAAAATTAACCCCATTTAGCCCAATAAATAATATGTGTAAAAGATTAGCCCAATAAACAATATATGTAAAATATTAAGCCCAATAAATAATATATGTAAAATATTAGCCCAATAAATAATATATGTAAAATATTAGCCCAATAAATAATATATGTAAAATATTAGCCCAATAAATAATATATGTAAAATATTAGCCCAATAAATAATGAATCTCTCATTTAGCATAGAATATAATAAGTCCGATATTTAAGCAAATAAATCAGATGTCAAACTTTTGTCCGATAGATATTACTAACATTAACTCAAAAATAATACATGAAAAACACAAGAAAGACATCAAAATTTTTTTTTTTTAAATGCAATATATAATACCTGGTTTCAATAGGATTTTTCTTTAAGAAATCATTTAGCAAATGTTTTAAAAAAATCACGAGTTTGTTCTGCTATCTCTCATGTACGTGACAGGAGATTTCTCTATTGCTTTCATAATATCGAAATGTCTGATGGATATGAAGTTTATGTGTTATTTTTTATCCTGAGTTATGAGATAAATTATAGATTCTCATCATTGCATCCAGGACTGGCCCATAGTTGCCAGTTATTTCCCAGAAAAAGTTAAATGGTATGTATGTCATCGGTATACGTGACTCGTTTCTTCCTTTTTTTTCCTCTTTGGATTCCCAGAAATTACGAGCTAATAGCTCTTACAGCCTATGTGCATCGGGGTAGTTTACCAGAGTTTTACTTCATACCCAAAAGATTCTAAAAATTGCAGCAATGTACAATGCTTTAAGAATAAGTCTTCTACTCAGAGGGGGTAAAATTCTAGAAGTTTTGTTGTTTTTTATCTGTCCACAACGGGCGGTGTTGGAATAATGCGCTTTTGGTCCCCTGCCAAGCTTATTTTCAGTCAGAATTGTCCATAGCAACCAAGCCCTGAGCCATGGTCACTGGGATGAGCGAGGGTACCTGTAAAACGTTTTCTGCCATCCAATGTGGCTCTCCAGTCCTGCAGGACAAAAATACATTCGTGGTTCTGGGCTCGTTCAGGGAAGTACTGCGCCTTGCACAGAGTTGTCTGCCACCGAATTATGTGTACCACATGTTCACAGACGGGACATTGCAAACACGTTGGCAACTATGTCATGGTCAGTATTGGAAACCATCTAGTTCCCGTCTGCGTGGAACACTGCTAAGTTCCCTGAATAGTTCATCACAAAGAAAAACATTATTGTACAGATGAAATATTGTAGTGCTTCCACAAAAACATAATTATATTTATGAGGCCTTGAGAAAGGCGAGCTTGAAAGTGGTTACATTTATTTTCGTGCCGGGAAATGTGGGCGTTCGAGGCAATGAAAGAGCGGATCAACTGGCATCGTGCGCGATTGTGGCAAAGGGCGATTGGGGCAATGGATCGCGCTGACGTTTTGAACTCCTCAAGAGATATAACACGCGAGAGTGAGACTAATGTGGATGATGATTCCTTTTCAATGGCTAGGATTAAAGATCAGGGATTGAAATGCGGTGTTGCTAGAGGTGAACATTTTGGAGGGCGCAGAAGAATGATGGTCAGCCAGCATAGGACCGGTACTGTCAGCAGAAGTGTAATGGCGGATACACTCAAGGAGAGATCGGAGCAACTATGGACGTGTACAGTTTGCAGTGATGATGATCCGACGACTAACTAACTAACTATAAGTATATTGACATGTCATCTGCTGAGAGTTTAGTTTATTGACATGTCATCTGCTGAGAGTTTAGTTTATTGACATGCCAACTGCTGAGAGTTTAGTTTATTGACATGTCGTCTGCTGAGAGTTTAGTTTAGTGACATGTCATCTGAGAGTTTAGTTTATTGACATGCCATCTGCTGAGAGTTTAGTTTATTGACATGTCGTCTGCTGAGAATTTAGTTTATTGACATGCCATCTGCTGAGAGTTTAGTTTATTGACATGTCGTCTGCTGAGAGTTTAGTTTATTGACATGTCGTCTGCTGAGAGCTTAGTTTATTGACATGTCATCTGTTGAGAGTTTAGTTTATTGACATGTCATCTGCTGAGAGTTTAGTTTATTGACATGTCAACTGCTGAGAGTTTAGTTTTTTGACATGTCATCTGCTGAGAGTTTAGTTTATTGACATGCCAACTGCTGAGAGTTTAGTTTATTGACATGTCGTCTGCTGAGAGTTTATTTTATTGACATGTCATCTTCTCTGAGTTTAGTTTATTGACATGTCATCTGCTGAGAGTTTAGTTACATAAAGATTGGTCTCATAGGCCAAACTTTAGACCTTCCGCGTGCTGGTAACAATTTGTGTGTAATCTTTTTTTTTTAAATATTTGTACGTATATCCTTTTCTATCGTGAAGTAGTTCTGGTCACTCTTATTCTCTTAACCAATAGGACACGCGTTAGTACAATGTCAAATCATTATCCCTACAACCAGGAGACCCAGGTTTCAGGTCTACTTGTTATTCGCAGTTTGAATTTAAAAAACTACTCCAGTGGAATATGATTAAATATGTGTTACTCTCAGTCACCAGTAAGTATAGTACCAAGGCTCAAACTCTGGGAAGCTCGTGACATAACGACATCGCTGCTGAGCAAGTGCCGTAGACGATGTTAGTCAGGCGGGCTGTCTTGACAGTTGAACACTGATGGAAAAACTGTGTACTGTGACGCGAGTTCATAACTCAGCTGATCTTACCGTGTCTATGTTAAAGCTGCGGATGTATCCTTAAGGATACCATGAGGGGGTTGCTGCCATGTTACAGAGATCTTCTTCTTCTTAGTTTCCCAGGGAAATAATTCGTCTGAATGATTTATTATAAGCATACATACAGATATATTTCCTTGGGAAGCTAAGAAGAGAAGGAACTCCACAAAATAGCGGTGGATTTTCATCATATCCTTAATAATGCATCAGCAGCTAAGGAGTTAACTTCTAGTTCACATCTTCCATCTTACCCAAGATGTAAACTATTTAAGTACTTGCTGTAGTATAACTTCCTACCAGCGAATTTACAGATGTAAAGAGGAACGATCCAGGTGTTCTGAGGTCGAGTCCTAATGTTCTGTAATTTATAAAGTCTACGCTGTTATTGTGTAGTTACAAAACCAGAAAACTGGGCATTCGTGTGTTGTCGGAATAAAAAAAATTGGGCAAAGAATAGCAACATCGTAACTTGTCACAGATGTCGTAATAATCGACAAAGTAGGCTTCAGATGTGGGGATTGACTGTCCCGTCCCATAGAATTTAAGTAACTCAGAATACAAGCTGAAATCGGATGTGGTCAAAAGGCGCAGATATCGCAGCCTATATGAAAACCAGAATGCGATTAATCCTATTCTCTGGACCACATCTTACGAATTTGCAGAAGTTTGAGAACGAGTACTGAATAAGCAGAAGAAGAAATTGGATATAGAGAACTGACCACCTTTCTCTCACTCTTCATTAAATTCAGAGCGCTTCCAGTGTACAGCAGTGAAAAACCATCAAAGTACACAAACATACGCTAGTATTTTTCTTGGAAATATCTGCTTTCAACAAATAATAAATTATTATTACTTTCAGTAATCTTAAGTGTAGTCCTGTTCTGTGTCGAAGTGGTACAGAGCGCGTCTGTGACGGGCAAAGTACCGAGTTCGATTCCTGCTACAGGCACTTGAGCATCCGGATAGTTCAGAAAGCAATGGCAAATTACTAAACGTATTTATATTGTCCAGAAACTCCTTACAGCTAAAAAATGCTGAGTTGATGTTTACGTCCTGAATTGGATACACTACCAATTTTTTTAATCTTAAGTTTAATGTTTATACTGATTTTCCTTCACAAAGGCCATACGATTGAAACGTTCGTTTCTCCGATCTTTTACACTAGTAGTTGTAATTGTTCATACCATATAGTCAGATAGTCTGATTACTCACTGTAAAACTGAGCTGACTTGTGTTTTGTGCAAGTACTACAGTGTTGCCACTACAAAATCGTGTTAGATCACTATCTGCAATATGTAGAAAATACAACATGAAGATCAGTACACAAAATACGGAAACTATGAAAATATGCAGAACACCGAGTCCACTAAACATACAGATAGACAATATAGGAGTAAAACAAGTAACAGAGTTCAAATGTATCGGTAGTATTTTTACAGAAAATGGAAGCCTCGATAGAGAAATACCGATGAGATGTCAAAATGCAGTAACATACCAACTGTCACCACTATTTCTTCACCCCAAGATCGAGATGGAAGTTAAGAGACAAATGATCTACAGTATATTCCTACCAACACTGTGTTACCAGTGCCAAACCTGGTCTCTCTCATCTTCACATTACAGAAAGATAGTGGCATGTGAGATGAAATGCTTGAGGAAAGCTGCAGGGGTCACCAGGCTTGATAGATTGCGAAATGAATATATCAGGGAAAGAATAGTTATAATATCTTGTACAGATTATATATAGAGAGAACATATCAAGTGGTTTGGCCATATTATGAGAATGCATCACGAAAAGTTGACCGTACAGGCATATAACTAAATGAGATCAGGGTACAAAGCCAGAGGAAGACCACGGAAAAGATGGATAGAAAACGTCAGGGACATCCTGTACAGACACGGTCATAGCACAGCCGAGGCCACACATCTGACTTTAGAACGCAAGCTCGAGCTCCAATCACGCCCACGCTTAACGGCAATAATGAATCACAAACCACCTGGGAAAAGACAATATACAAAAGATTACAGAAACAAACTGTCAGATTACATGACATATTCGTTTGTAATCCCACCTTTCTTATATTCACTAACAGCCACAAAAAATTACAGGCATCAGCGCACAGTATAAATAATACAACGAAACGAAACAAACATAAAGTACGCCGTCTCTGTTTCCATTTGAGAAAACACGCAAGCCGTTTTTTTCTGCAGACTGCCAGCGGGAGTTAATGTCGAGTATTTAATGTGATACAATGCAAGATTAATTCGGTTGCACTGGTTGATTGTAAAGAACTTAGATTTAAATTTGATGAACATTCTGATTGTTTTTTGCGGATTTCTCTTCCCTTGTGTGTTCTTGGATAATGGATTGAATAATAGTGTAGTGCAGGGTTGCCATATTGTTGAAATATTTTTTTTCCTAGTAAAATTACTAGGTAAAATATGGTCAAAAATTACATAATTTCATAAAACATCAAACGTTTACTAACTGATCAATAATTTTTAAAAATGGTCTAACATAAATTTAATTGCCAGTGAAATTACTACTTATTATTAATTTAAAAATGGTAAAATATGTGAACTTTGGCCACGAAATCGGCAAATTATGGTAACCGTGGTTTTGTGAAAGTAGCATTTTTTTTAAATTTCATCGCAAACAAATAGTTACAGAAAACAAATCTGACTTCATGCCAAGTTCATTAATGCTAAAAATGTCTGTGGCACTTGAAATGTCACAATAATTTTATAAAAATTGCTAATGTTTATGTCGTATTCACGATACATTTCTTTGTTAAATTTTTTCTGAATTTGTTTTGTCGTAGCTTCCAACTTAGTATAGTTTCGTACATCACATCAACAATTTTTTTAACAATTGTTGTACAAAATATGAAAAAAATACTACATGAATTGTGTTAAATTATTAGAACATGTTTGAAATTGAAACAATATCTTCGGTGTATAAGATCAGTTTTGCTGAAGTCAACTTATCAACCACACCTTCCTCTTGTCAATAACTGTCAAACTTGCTCAGACCCTGCCCTCATGCACCTCTAATGGAAACAATATCTTCGGTGTATAAGAGCAGTGTTGCTGAAGTAAATTTATCAACTACACCTCCCCCTTGTCAATAACTGTCAAACTTGTTCAGACTCTGCCCTCATGCACGTCTAATTATGGAAGTATTTAATAACAACCCTGTAAGTTGTTTTACTTTCACGCACATTTAGGGTTGTTAATAATTTAAGGTATAATAATCAGGCAACAAATGCGATTTGAACCAGGTTCGTTTAGCTGTAGTACAAATGCTACAGACGTGTGTTAAAATTTGCATTCGAGAACATACAACAAATATACGAGCGCGTATTTGTCTAAACCAAATCTACTGAACGTGTATGTCGACAGGAACTACTTATGAAATGGCGTAAACTTGCGTGATTTGGACAAGTAGCGAGGCACAATTCGCATGCAATCAGTGTACGGCAGGCAACAGTTGAGGCTCGAAAGAGATGAAGTGGTGAAAGAAAATAATAGTTTTATAATATCAAAGAATAGTCAGGGCGTAATTTTAAACACATTGTGTCCCAAGACGTGATGTTAGGCAGGTTATTTTTTAGCGATGTTCACAATTTGGCGTCTCTACGAAACTACCGGTTTGCGGGTTTTATTATTAATATATTTTTGTCCATTATTTTTTCATCTTTATTTTTTATAAGCTATGAAGGTTGAAAAATAGCCGTATATGAAGTTGTTGAATTGAATGGGTTCAAATTCTTAGTAAACTAAGAGCATGATATTTAAAAATATAAGTAACAAAACTGTGAGTAAACAAAAAATATAAGTAACAAAACTGTGAGTAAACAAAAAATATAAGTAACAAAACTGTGAGTAAACAAAAAATATAAGTAACAAAACTGTGAGTAAACAAAAAATATAAGTAACAAAACTGTGAGTAAACAAAAAATATAAGTAAAAAACTGTGAGTAAACAAAAAATATAAGTAACAAAACTATGAGTAATCAAAAAATATAAGTAACAAAACTGTGAGTAAACAAACAATTTAAGTAACAAAACTGTGAGTAAACAAAAAATATAAGTAACAAAACTGTGAGTAAACAAAAAATATAAGTAACAAAACTGTGAGTAAACAAAAAATATAAGTAACAAAACTGTGAGTAAACAAAAAATATAAGTAACAAAACTGTGAGTAAACAAAAAATATAAGTAACATAACTGTGAGTAAACAAAAAAGATAGAAAGATAGAAACTGCTTCCTTCCTCTCCCTGTTCGTATACGATCACATAAAATGAACTTCCCCACACCACCCACACCACCCACACCAAAAAAGGCATCCAAAATGTTGGGATTTTAGGAATTCCTCCCTATTTCCTTTACAAATTCATATCTACGGCCCTAGAAGTGAGCATATCTACGGTCCTGGATCTGTTTAAAATCTTAGCCACACACAAAATTATTTTTTATATCCATACAGAATATATTCTTCCAGAGCTTCAAGACGACTTTGAATTTTAAATCAGAAAAATCGATCATCGAAGATTTGAGTAACGTTCTTCACCAATTTCCACATCTCAATATCCTTAAGTTTACTATCTGTCACCTCCAGATAACCAGGAAACTTGGAAAACCGAGTGAATTCTAACTCGTTGACTTGACTGAGTAGTGAAGGTTTGACTTGGATTTTTGAATATTCTTTATTTATTCAGGTGACATTCTTTCCAGAACGTAGTCTTCTGTATTGATTATTTGAACTCCTCACGTTTCTGGACGAGTTGACCAGGCGCAGCTAATTTAAACAATCTTAGATATCTTATATCCATCATCGTCTTGTGCGGTTTTTTCAGTGTTACCAACAGCCATCCGTTTTTTCTTTTTTTTTCTTTTCTAATGCTATTCAGTCTCTTTTTGTGGCAAAAAAACCTCAGCTGTAATAATGTTGTTTAGAAGTCAACCTTCGACATTTACTGCTGATATTACGTCCTGATTTCTTTTTCGCTGTCAACATTTTATCAAAATTAGTTTTAGCATCTCATTTCGAACTTAAAAATTCTTGCTGCCACTGATTTATTCCGACTCCATGTTTCATAGTCGCACATTGCTTCTAGAAATATGCGTGCCCTAATCAGCCGTAATTACTATAGCTTTACAGCCGCTACATCGACAACCAAGTTCCATTTGCGATAGTTTGAAAGTCGCTATTGCAATTCTTCTCTTGATTTATGCTGTATAAAAGCTTGAACTATTTATGTTTGTATCTTCTTCTTCTTCTGCGTTCATTTTCAAACTCCTACATATTAGCAGGATGTAGTCCGGAGAACGGTTGTGTCATGGTTTACAGCATCGCTGCGATATCTGCGCCTTTCGGTCTGACACATTCTACTTCAGCATGGCTTTGGGTCACTGGTCCTATATGGGATGGGACAATCAACTCCATCCCATAACCTCCTTAGTTGACTTTTACGACATGCGTGGAAGGTAAACAGTGTTGCTATTCTTTGCTTCCCTTTCGGGCCCCGGAAACACATGGGCAATGTTTGTATCAAGTTAACAATCACAATAAAAAACATCTTCCTGTTCATAGTTATCAGCTGATTACTGTATATACGTACACTTTCTAATTAATATTCAATTTACTTTATATGCCCGATTCCGTTTGTTTACTTGCCTCGCCATATTATTCAGAAGGGAAAAGATCTCTGCTATAACACTTACATGTTTTTGGACAACAGTACCGATGTTGTGCTAAACGAGGGCTCAAAGCTAATATCCATGCGATAATAGATGTGGCTATCGAGAGAATATCTGAACCATAATCAGTCACATTATGAGCCACAATTAGTCACAATCTTAACCACAATCTGAACCCCAATCTGTCACAATCTGAGACACAATCAGTCACAATCTTAACCAAATTCAGCCACAACCTGAACACATTCAGTAACAATCTGTACATTACATTTTAGAACCACAGTGACATGCCTGTGCTGCTGTGAGTTTTCACAAATGTACATTCCTTGAACTATCAGCTACCACAATCTCCGTTCTTTATACCATTCCTGATCTTTGCACTCCATGCAACACAATTATGTTCTTATAATGTAATATCATGGCCTGTAGCATGCATATCCCGCCTGCATACATTTTTGCCACGAGATCAGTTTCTCAACTTTAATTCTCCGTAGTGATTACCAGGCCGTCAATGTTCGATTTCGATACATTTTTAATGAATATAGTTTAAATAGGAAGTACGGACGAAATAAACTACGCATTTGTATCGTATACTAGAATATCAAAATCACAGTAGTCGATATTCTGGTTTTTTTTAAATCCATAAACGGGTGGTAAATTATTAGTGCATGTCCTCAATCCTATTACAAAACAGACAATTGACTTGTTAATTCCCTTTAGTGACCTCATCAGCTTTGCAATTTTTTGGTTGAGTTATGGTTCGGTTTATGGTTAGAGTTAGGGTGCATTATGTCAAACTACGAAATTGAAATCCGCATAGGTCACTAAAAAGAAGTAAATATATTCCTTGCTCTGTTGGTGAATTGGGATTAAATATTCCCTGAAGTGTTGGAGAATTGGGATTAAATATTCCCTGAAGTGTTAGAGAAGTGCGATTAAATATTCCCTGAAGTGTTGGAGAATTGGGATTAAATATTCCCTGAAATGTTGAAGAATTGGGTTTAAATATTCCCTGAAGTGTTGGAGAATTGGAATTAAATATTCCCTGAAGTGTTGGAGAATTGGGATTAAATATTCCCTGAAGTGTAGGAGAATTGGGATTAAATATTCCCTGAAGTGTTGGAGAATTGGGATTAAATATTGCCTGAACTGTTGGAGAATTGGGATTAAATATTCCCTGAAGTGTTGGAGAATTGGGATTAAATATTCCCTGAACTGTTGGAGAATTGGGATTAAATATTCCCTGAAGTGTTGGAGAATTGGGATTAAATATTCCCTGAAGTGTTGGAGAATTGGGATTAAATATTCCCTGATGTGTTGAAGAATTGGGTTTAAATATTCCCTGAAGTGTTGGAGAATTGGGTTTAAATATTCCCTGAAGTGTTGGAGAATTGGGATTAAATATTCCCTGAAGTGTTGGAGAATTGGGATTAAATATTCCCTGAAGTGTTGGAGAATTGGGATTAAATATTCCCTGAAGTGTAGGAGAATTTGTTAAATATTCATGAAAACTCTCCTACATTTATTTTTCAGGAAAGTGCTGAACAACAACGTCCTGTATAATGAAGTGACAGAACAGAAGAATTCATAAAACACTGTGTCGCATTATATTTTAAATATTTTTACTGAAGAAAAAATGTCATTTCTAACATCAAATAAGTCACTTCTCTATCCAGTTATTGAAATTGCACCGTTTTCTTTACACATAAACCATTTTTTCAAAACTTATTTATGTGTGTCTGGTCTTTCAAAATACAAACCACAAGCAATTCTGTCAGGAATTTTTATATTAGTTTCTCTCGTGCTGACCGCATCCTAATGAACCTTCTACATTACAATAGGTTGTACTCTGGTGAACGAAGTGCGTTATGTTAGGTTTACAGCTTGGGTGACGTATCAGCATATTTCTAGCTGACACATCGTACTTTAGTAGGAAATGTTTTATATACGAAGCTATCCTCTTTCTCGCATCTACACTCCATGATAAAACTGACCTGGTACAGTGTGTTGTTCAGAATAACAACATCTATATTCCATGATAAAACTGACCTGGTACAGTTTGTTGTTCAGAATAACAATATCTATATTCCATGATCAAACTGACCTGGTACAGTTTGTTGTTCAGAATAACGAGATATTTTGTTCCTGACCATGCAGGTGTTCCGAGCAATGAGACCAAATAGGCTGACGAGTTATGTCACTGTATTGAGCCGTAGAACAATGGACCTTACTGACACTTTTCTGATGAATCTTACCTTCGCAGATGATATTGCTCTCCTGAGTTCAACACGCCAAGATCTCCACGAAAATAAACCAGAAAGACTTACATTTTTTGCACAACAGATAGGCCTTCAAATAAACACACATAAAACGAAAATCATGGACTTTACAAGCCTGACAGAACAATTAAACTAGATGATAATATACTAGACAACGTTTCAAATTTCGTATATTTGGGAAGCAAGATAACAGCTGACGGGGATACCAACTCAGAAATGAAGATTGGAATCGTTCTCGCCTCCAACGCCTTTAACAAACTTTCAATCATCTGGAGATTGAAGATATCAAATAAACACATCAAATTGTGACTATTCAATGCAAGTGTGATTCCATCATTGACATATGGATGCGAAAGTTGGAAATCTACCGCAATAATGGATAAGAAGTTACTTGCCTTCGAGAATAGATGCCTCAGAAAAATCACAAATAATAATTGGAAAGACTTCAAAACAAACGACATACTAAGAGAGGAAACAAAACAAGACTACGTGACGAACATTATCAGAAAACGCCGCTGGACATGCATCGGCCACGTACTTAGAATAAAGGAAGACAGAATTTCACGACAGTAGTTTCATGTTGACACCAGACGGGAAAAGGAAAACAGGGAAGTCTAAAAACAACGCTCAGGAGAACATTTATGAATGACTTAAAATCAACAGGCATAAATGCACAAGACCTGCAATCTCTAGTAACTGACCGACAGGCATGGAGAACTATGACATCCGCCCTATGTGCCAAACTTGACAAAAGAGGAAATGACTGACAGTGATATTATTACAAGAAACCAATATCGTATGCGGTAAAGAAGATTTTTCTACAGACTTCGTTCATTAAGCTGTAAATTATTGTCGTGATTTTTGTTGAACAGTATTTATATACTTGGAGTGAATGCCACAAAATCCAAGGACAATCAACGAAATTCGCAAAAATAAAAAAAATCAGCTCTCCAGGTCATGGTTACCTTTATGTATACAGGTATTTTTTACCGAACTCGGTCATGCAAGAAATAGTACGGTCAAATTAAAATGAGGATAATAATTTGGTGTCTATGTTGAGAATAAGGAGCTGAGCTTCAAATGTATCTTGACCAGAAATAGGTCTGACTGTCAGCTTATAAGTGTGTTTGTCAAACAACAAAGAAATAGGTCTGACTGTCAGCTTATAAGTGTGTTTGTCAAACAACAAAGAAATAGGTCTGACTGTCAGCTTATAAGTGTGTTTGTCAAACAACAAAGAAATAGGTCTTACTGTCAGCTTATAAGTGTGTTTGTCAAACAACAAAGAACTGGAACTGACAGTCGCTGTCATTTAAGATATTTTCAAGAGCAGACCGGGGCATCTACGGACGTGGCCTGTGTGCGACGACGATGATGATCTGACGACTAAACAAGATGATACTAATACAGCATAATCTTGGCACAGTTTATGAATATATTTAAGACAACAAATAATCAGTGTACTGAAATTCAATTATTCAAACTTCTTTCAAAGAAATAATCCGTGATTTACCTGCAACTTTTCAGGTATGCTACTTTCAAACAAATAATCCGTGATTTGCCTTCAACTCTTCAGGTAAACTACTTTCAAACAAATAATCTGTGATTTGCTTTCATTTACTCAGGTAAGCTACTCTCAAACAAATAATCCGTGATTTGCCTTCAACTCTTCAGGCAAACTACTTTCAAAAGTTGTGCATAAATAATAATAGATACTCCAAAGCTTCGTTGTAAGATTTAGCTATAAAGTTTTCACAAAGGCAACACAATGAAAATGAAGAATATGCTATGCAACATGTTCCAATCATTAAGGTTAGAAAGAGAGTATTTAGGGCTATATAATACCGATACTAACCTATGGATGCAAGTTTTGGATAATAAATAATCGAGTTAGTTAATAATTAAAGACAATGGAGATGTGATTCTAAAGAAGAATGGTAAGAATACCTTGGAAACTAGAACAGTAATCGAAGATGTGATTCTATAGAAGAGAATGCTATGAATATCTTGGAAACTGGAAACAGTGTGCTGAAAGACACAAATAAGAGATTAGGTTTGCTTAATAATGTCAGAAAGAGACATACAGGAGGTCTGGAGAAAATAGTTGCAATGGGTAAGATTGAAGATACGAGAAATCGAAGATGACAACGGTATATATTATTATATGGCTGGTTGGTTACGGATCCAGCGGTCCATGGGATCATGCCCTTTGACCCAACGCAATTAAAATGGCATTATATATAATATTAGATAATATAAATATAATTAGACTTGTAAACACGACAAAGAATCAGCAACACTATTGATAAAAGTTACTGAAAATAGAGAGTTTTACAGATCCGTGATCGCCAACTCGAAATGATCTGTGAATGTCTACAGGAAATAAGCATAGATAGAAAAGACATCAGACTGATACATCAGACTGATACATCAGACTGATTAGAAATATATATTGGGAACAGACTGCATCAATAAGGTGTGAAAACAAATACATAGAAATAAGAAGAGGGATAAGACAAGGATGTATTTTATCACCCAGCCTATTTAATATCTACCCAAAGAAAATCTTTAAACGTATGGAAAAAATGCAAGGACTCAAGATCAATGGGAAAATAATAAACAACCTCAGATAGGCAGATTACACTGTTGTTTTAGCAGAAAGTGAATATGAACTACAAAGACTAAACAATCTAGTCAATAAATTAAATAAAGAATATGGACTAAAGAAGATGAATATAAACATCCGAAAAACAAAAACAATGATAATCAGCAACGTTACAGAAGAACAGATGCTAAACATGCATCACTAGTGCATGTCATGATGCGAAACTACAACGAGTAGAACATTATCAATATTTTGGACACATAATCGCAAATGTTGGCAGATCTTAAATAGAGTTTAAAATGACAATAAGAAATTGTTAACATCTAAACAAATTACAAACAAGTTAAAATGAGAATTATAAAATGCTGCATCTATTCTATATTGATATATGGCTCAGAAACATGGACAATAAACAACAATTAGAAGTCAGAATTGATGTCTTTGAGATATGGGTATATAGAACAATAGGGAGAACATCATGAAATGAGAAGAAAACAAATAAAGAGATTCTAACAAAACTTCATATGAAGAAAGAATTACTAAAAGAGCTAAAGAATTAGCAAATAAAATATTTTCGACACAATAAAAGACATGATACTGTGTTGAAGACCTTACTTGAGGGTAAAGTAGAAGGAAGGGAAGTGATCAAGAGGTAGGAAGAGATACAAGTGGGAGAGTAACATCGAAAGATGGACTGGTTACAGTCTATCAGAGTGCAACACCAATCAAAGAGACGGGAGATAATGGAGGGTACTATCAGCCAACCTTCTTTGCGGAGACGGCACTTACTGATGACGATGATCTCCAATGTCAGTCGGAATGATTGTTCAGAAGAGTATAATGATGATATATAGTGTTGACAGAAGAGTATAATGATGATATATACTGTTGACAGAAGAGTATAATGATGATATATAGTGTTGACAGAAGAGTATAATGGTGATATATACTGTTGACAGAAGAGTATAATGATGATATATACTGTTGACAGAAGCATATAATGATGATATATAGTGTTGACAGAAGAGTATAATGATGATATATAGTGTTGACAGAAGAGTATAATGGTGATATATACAGTTGACAGAAGAGTATAATGGTGATATATACTGTTGACAGAAGAGTATAATGATGATATATAGTGTTGACGACTTCTGCTCATGTTCACTTCACAAAAAATAGTTTTTGAGTCATTACTGTGAGAATACGAGGACATTCGCTCACCAACACTGCATCCTAGAGTATTTTTTATTTTATATAGATAAAATAAATTTATAGATAAAAAATAATATTACATGAAATTTGCTTTATATTGTCTAATGTTCCTATAGTACGTTCACAAATTCGTGTCCATCTTTGTTTTAAATTATCTGAAAACTTCTTTAATGTACCAAGTTAATTTTTTGCATGTGGCTTTGTATACGATACGTTTCAATGATATTAAAATTATCGAATGTTAATAATGATATCATGGAGACTTCGAATATATGCACATTCGCATATGTGACAGAGATGCATTAGTTGCAGAATTAATACAAACGTGGAAAACCTAGTATACAAGTTTATCAGGCACCCTGTGTTAAAACATTGCAAACCGAAATATTGCCAAAAGACTTAATAGTGTGGGTATATACATATACTCAGCATAGTAAAGTAAAGTAACCCACATCATTTATTAATGCCATAGGGGTGTGAGATATTAGCAAACTCACCTTTCAGAGGCTATGCAAATGAGGGCGGTAGCCATCTCCTCTCCCTCGCAGTCTTTCCTTCGCGGATTAATTCGGTACCCATTTAAGGGTCGACCTGGGAGCCGTTGCGAAAAACATTTCCGCCTCAACTGGGGAATGAACCCAGGACCACTAATATGCGAAGCCAGTGCGCTAACCACTGCGCTACGCGGCTCTCAGCATACAACCCATCGAAAAACAGATTAAAAACTCTCCAAATCATACAGAACAATGGGATGGTCAATCACATCAGCAAAATACTTCCAAAAAAAAATTATAGACATAAATGAAAAACGATGGAGAGAAAAATCAATATATTCCAGGCAGGCTTTGAATATAGCAGATGTAATATGATTAACATCTTAAACATGAGAAATATAAAAGAGAATACAGCATATGCACCTGTTTTATAGATTACTCAAAAGCATTTGACCGTGTAACACATCTGAAATTATACACCACAATAGAAAACATTGATTTCCCATACTACCTCTTATTGATCAGTAACATGCATATTTGCACTAAGTGAGAAACATCCGATTGGTTCGAGATTCCACAAAGGTGGCTGCACCTCATCACATCTTTTTAATATATCTTGTATTAAGGAAGAAAACGTGAAAACTGTACGAGGATATTTACAATATTTGTATATAATTATATATGAACATATTCCTTCTCTTAATATCGGAAGTCATGATATATCAGAAAGTGTATATATTGAACATATATTGCACCGATAATTCAAGAGCCCCTCCCCCCCCCCCATATTCTAAAGCACATAATTATGTCAGTTAAATATCGCAGTGAGCCTCGAATTCTTTGTGTTATTGTAAAGTAAACATAAATAACCCATATCAAAAGAAGTGGTTGAAAAGTAGGTAGACAATACTTAAATCATTGACTTCCTGGTACTCGGTGTACCCCATAAGTACTCCGCCCTCTAAAATGTGCCTGCGTCCTGACAAGAGTACTCCTCGTAGCATGAAACTCAGTAGTTTTAAGCCCTAACCTCCAACGTTCACCAACAAACTCTACTTTATAAATAAGCCGCTAGCGGAATTAGAACACATTAGCTCTTAAGAATAAAGCGAACGGCTTAACTACAACTTCAGCGAGATCTACAGAGATTAACACCTATAGTAACTAACAACAATGAACAACTAGAGAATGACAACTTTGAACATCTCGGGCTAAAAGACCAAAACATTAGGACCAAACATTAATGTATCATGAGATGATTGTTCAGCAGAGAAACAGATTAACAATTACCTCACACACAAAAAAACATCATATTCGAAAAATATATGGCGAGGGACCAACAAAAACAATATCATATACGAAAACTATATGGCGAGGGACCAACAAAAACATTATCATATACGAAAACTATATGGCGAGGGACCAACAAAAACATTATCATATACGAAAACTATATGGAGAGGGACCAACAAAAACATTATCATATACGAAAACTATATGGCGAGGGATCAACAAAAACATTATCGTATACGAAAACTATATGGCGAGGGACCAACAAAAACATTATCATATACGAAAACTATATGGCGAGGGATGAACAAAAACATTATCATATACGAAAACTATATGGCGAGGGATGAACAAAAACATTATCATATACGAAAACTATATGGCGAGGGATGAACAAAAACATTATCATATACGAAAACTATATGGCGAGGGATCAACAAAAACATTATCATATACGAAAACTATATGGCGAGGGACCAACAAAAACATTATCATATACGAAAACTATATGGCGAGGGACCAACAAAAACATTATCATATACGAAAACTATATGGCGAGGGACCAACAAAAACATTATCATATACGAAAACTATATGGCGAGGGATCAACAAAAACATTATCATATACGAAAACTATATGGCGATGGATCAACAAAAACATTATCATATACGAAAACTATATGGCAAGGGACCAACAAAAACATTATCATATACGAAAACTATATGGCGAGGGATCAACAAAAAAACACAATTATATGATCCTCCTACAATTGAATTTATCACTCATTGGGCATCTTCATACATTTACGAAGTTATATCTGTTTCCAGTTAATGACATGCACTTGTAAGACATAGGTAATGACATGCACTTGTGAGACGTGAGTAATGGCATGTACTTGTGAGACGTGGTTAATGGCATGCACTTGTGAGACGTGGGTAATGACATGCACTTGTGAGACGTAGGTATGACATGCACTTGTGAGACGTGGGTAATGGCATGTACTTGTGAGACGTGGGTAATGACATGCACTTGTTAGACGTGGATAATGACAGGTACTTGAGAGACGTTGGTAATGGCATGTACTTGTGAGACGTGGGTAATGACATGTACATGTGAGACGTGAGTAATGACATGTACTTGTGAGACGTGGGTAATGACGTGTACTTGTGAAACGTGAGTAATGACATGTACTTGTGAAACGTGAGTAATGACATGCACTTTCAAGACGTGGATAATGACATGTAATTGTGAATCGTGATTAATCACATGCACTTCTGCTACCTGGATAGTTACATGTACTTGTGAGACGTGGGTAATGACATGTACTTGTGAGACGTGGGTAATGACATGTACTTGTGAAACAGGAGTAATGACATGCACTTGTAAGACTTGGGTAATTACATGTACTTGTGAGACGTGAGTAATGAAATGCACTTGAGCGACGTGGATAGTGACATGTACTTGTGAGACGTGGGTAATGACATTCACTTGTGAGACGTGGGTAATGACATGCACTTGTAAGACGTGGGTAATGAAATGTACTTGTGAAACGTGAGTAATGAAATGCACTTGAGCGACGTGGATAGTGACATGTACTTGTGAGACGTGGGTAATGACATTCACTTGTGAGACGTGGGTAATTGCACTTGTGAGACGTGGATAATGGCATATACTTGTGAGACGTGATTAAAGGCATGACTTATGACACATGAGTAATGACATGTACTTGTGAGACGTGGGTAATGACATGTACATGTGAGACGTGAGTAATGACATGTACTTGTGAGACGTGGGTAATGACGTGTACTTGTGAAACGTGAGTAATGACATGTACTTGTGAAACGTGAGTAATGACATGCACTTTCAAGACGTGGGTAATGACATGTAATTGTGAATCGTGATTAATCACATGCACTTCTGCTACCTGGATAGTTACATGTACTTGTGAGACGTGGGTAATGACATGTACTTGTGAGACGTGGGTAATGACATGTACTTGTGAAACGGGAGTAATGACATGCACTTGTAAGACCTGGGTAATTACATGTACTTGTGAGACGTGAGTAATGAAATGCACTTGAGCGACGTGGATAGTGACATGTACTTGTGAGACGTGGGTAATGACATTCACTTGTGAGACGTGGGTAATGACATGCACTTGTAAGACGTGGGTAATGAAATGTACTTGTGAAACGTGAGTAATGAAATGCACTTGAGCGACGTGGATAGTGACATGTACTTGTGAGACGTGGGTAATGACATTCACTTGTGAGACGTGGGTAATTGCACTTGTGAGACGTGGATAATGGCATATACTTGTGAGACGTGATTAAAGGCATGACTTATGACACATGAGTAATGACATGTACTTGTGAGACGTGAGTAATGGCATGTACTTGTGAGACGTGGGTAATGACATGTACTTGTGAGACGTTTTTTGTTGTTTTTTTTGTGTTTTCAGGAAGCAATGCTCCTGGTTTTTTTAATTTCAGGAAGCAATGTTCATGTTTTTTATTGTGTTCAGGCAGCAATGTTCATGTTTTTTATTGTGTTCCGGAAGAAATGTTCATGTTTTTTATTGTGTTCAGGAAGCAATGTTCCTGTTTTTTTATTGTGTTCAGGAAGCAATGTTCATGTTTCTAATATTTTTCTGAATACCTCTATGTCCAAGAAATTCTTACAACCTTTCTATAGCTATTAATATGTTTTTACTTCTGAGAATGCTGAGAATATCATGGACTGCCAGAAAAACTAATGTAAAGGCGTTGAAAGAGTCAAATGCGAAACGGACCTTAATCAACAATATAAGAAAAATGGAATCTTCTTTTTTTTTTGCCACTTCATGAGACGGGCAGGTTTAGAGAACATAGTCACAACAGGCAAAATTGAAGGCAACAGAGAGGCGACAACGTGAGAAAATGTTAGACCGTTTGACAACCTGGTATGACAAGGAAAGAACAACGACTTCGATACATAATACTGTGGACAGAGAGCTGTGGAGAGCCATGACCGCCTACGCCAGCCGGCATGGCACCTCATGATGATGATGATAGCTATTAATGTCAAATGTTGATATTACTTTTCCATTCCGGTTGTCATTGC
The DNA here is from genome assembly GCA_034231615.1 of Meghimatium bilineatum. Taxonomy (NCBI): domain Eukaryota; kingdom Metazoa; phylum Mollusca; class Gastropoda; order Stylommatophora; family Philomycidae; genus Meghimatium; species Meghimatium bilineatum. The sequence continues at coordinate 110,818,398 of CM067299.1, read as the reverse complement.
TGAGGTCTCACTATGTATTTCCAATGGGGGAAATATATATTCCTATGCTATATATGTCCGGCTCTGTAACAAGATGGCGCAGAGCGCGTCTGTGGCCGCCAGGAGGCCAAGTTTAAATCCCGCTGCAAGTAATTGTGCATCCTTGCCGCTGAGATGATAACTGAAAACTACTGAACATATTTCTATTGCCTAGAAAATCACTACAGGCAAGAAAATGCTAGGTTATTGGCGACATCCTGAATGTGATATGCTACCTTTTTTCAAATTTCATCTTATCGCGTCGTACAACATTGTCGCATGAGCTACTATGCAAGCGGTATGTTACTGACGTGTACATGTAAGTGGTATGTTACTGACGTGTTCATGCAAATGGTATGTTACTGACGTGTTCATACAAGTGGTATGTTACTGACGTGTACATGTAAGTGGTATGTTACTGACGTGTTCATGCAAATGGTATGTTACTGACGTGTTCATACAAGTGGTATGTTACTGACGTGTACATGCAAGTGGTATATTACTGACGTGTTTATGCAAGTGGTATGTTACTGACGTGTTCATACAAGTGATATGTTACTGACGTGTACATGCAAGTGGTATGTTACTGACGTGTCATGCAAGTGGTATGTTACTGACGTGTACATGCAAGTGGTATGTTACTGTTACTGACGTGTTCATAATTGAGATGACAGGAAGCAGTAGAAACCGCTGGACTAGATGACCTATATTTTACTAGCGTAGAATCACGGTGCCGTTTCTATGATAAAGAAAGTACAAACCGATGAGAAAACGTTTCCAGAATTCCCTAGACATCCACCTTAATCACACCTTGACAGAAATGTGAAGTCCGTTTTCTGCTTTGCATCACGGAGACTCGACAGAGAGATTTGAATGTCTGGACACATACAATTCTCAAGGTTCTGTTTTAATTGATGACTATTCACATCAGTCTTACGTCGCTTACAGACAAAGCACATTTCAAGGCCGCCCGGTGAGAGAAATCTCAAGGGTTGAAAATAACACAGGAAAGTACTATTCGAAAAACCATTACCTCAAGCGAGAAAGTGTAAGTTACCACTTCCCTACTCTCGCCATCGTTATGTAGTTTAAGAAAGCAACACTTTTGCACTACCGATAAATTGATTCAATTTGCATTTCTAAATAAACTACTAGAATAAACTAGGAACTTTTAAGTAAAGAAACGCAGTACGACCTCCTCAAAAAAACAACCTCTCTTACTTGTATTGTCATAGGTTTGAGTTAACCAATTTCAATACACTTGTGGTTGAAAGAAGCGTATTTCACCATAAGAATGTGTTGTTGTTGTTGTTGTTTTTGCAAATGAATAATAGAATAGAACAAATTAAAATTGTACTTACTATAAATGCAATATATACATGGAACTTACTATATATGGAACAACGTTCTGGTTTTGTGAGATGCCGGTCTCACGATCGTGAGCTCTTGGGTTGTAAACCAGTGTTGATACTGTGTTTTATCTTTGACACTAATAAATATTCTTCTTGTATATTTATTGGGTGCCACCTGGAGTAAGAAGAAGAGGGAGACCTAGAGAAACTCTACGAAGAACCATTAATAGAGAAGGCATGTCAATGAACCTAAACAACACGCAACAATTGAAAGACCTGGCAACACAAAGACAGAAATGGAAGGCTATGGTTTCTGCCCTATGCGCCGCCTATGGCCCTGGAGGAACATAACATAACATATTTAGTGGCTCTTCTTATGTAAAATTTTAAATTTTTAAATTTTCCTGCATTTTAACGGCCTATAATATGTTTCGCTCATTTCAGGAACAATTCCTATCTGGCAACAAATAATGTATCGATAATATTGTAAATATTGGAGTCTGACACATAATCGTAAATAATGGCAGATGTGAAACAGAAGTTAACAGAAGAATAAGATTGACTCAAAGTACTTTCAATGATATGAGGAAAATATTAACATCTAAACAAATTACAAACAAAATAAAAATGAGAATGATAAAAGTCTACATCTATTCTATATTAATGTATGGTTCAGAAACATGGACAATAAACAAACAATTTGAAGAAAGAATTAATGCTTTTGAAATGTGGATATATAGAAGAACAAGGAGAACTTCGTGGAAAGAGAAGAAAACCAACAACGAGGTTCTAACAATATTTCGTATGAAGAAAGAATTATTAAAGGAAACAAAGATCAAGCAAATAAAATATTTTGGACGTATTTAAGACCTTGTTGAAGTCCTTACTTGAGTGTAAAGTCGAGGGAGGCGAGAAAGAGGTAGACAGAGATACAAGTGGAAGAGTAACATCACGAGATGAACAGATTACAGTTAGCAGAAGGTACCACCAATACAAGAGACAGGGGATGTTGGGGGTCTGATACAGCCAACCTTCATTGCGGAGACGGCGCTAAATGTTGAATGAACATATACTATGTATATATATATATATATATCTTTTGGTCAAAACGTTGAATCTGTAAATTCGTCATATTTGTAAAACTAATATTTAACCATTTTTGTGTTATTTTACTAATTTTAATTTACCACGTGATACCACTGCATTTTTTCCTCCCATGTTTACATTATCACACTAACTAATCGTGTGCATGCAAGCCTGCATAATTTACTGTCACATTGTTGTAAAGTTCACTACAATTCTGTAACCATTGACATAAATTATTACCACTAATATAATTGTCGCCCCTGGTGTAAACACCGGGAATGAGATACTAGTGTTTGACAGTGAACAAGACAAAATGTATTGTAAAAAAACAATTGAATGCGAAATGAAATATTATTCAATGTCAATCAAGAAACAACAAGATTTATTTTACGTTTCTTTGAATTCTTTGTTAGTGGAAGATTTAGTGTCAATATTAGTGCTGGTATGAACAGACAGGGAGCGCGGACGAAACAATATGTTGTGATTAATTTGTCAGTGTCGACAAGTCGCTGATTGGAAACCAATGTTTGGTGAATTGTCGTCTGAAAAACATTTTTTGGCAGCGTTTATTGTTTATCAATTAATTATTTGTTTGTGATTGTAACAATTTTAAGATGAAAAAATATATGCATGAAATGACGGAACACTTTCTTGTTGTGGTTGCAACGAGTGACAGAACTGATTAGTTCGGGTTGGATGGTTTGAATGCACCAATAAGAGTCAGTGATGCAAGAAAGTATTGATTGGAAAAATAAACAATAGAAAGTGTTCGGAACTATGGAAGTGTGAAATGGAGACAGTGTGAGTTAAACAGTATGGGTTAGTTGAGTTATGTTCCAAATATGTGATGGAGCAGCTAACCGATGGAGCTGCTCAGTGTGATGTTGGAATGATGAATCGGTTAAGAAATCATGTACTGAAAGAAGGTATAACCGTGCCCTTCGATAATATATAAGACCGGTGAGCAGAAAAAGTATGCATGATCTAGAAGGCCCATTTTAATTATTTCAGTGTATTTCAATGGTCGGCCTTAGATTTTTTGGTATGCAACTCCAAGTGTTAAATAGGGACCAACAAGAATAATCAAAACGAAACCAAGGAAGTCCTAATTAATTCTGTACACAGGTCTTCCTTTACAATTGTAAATGCTTATAAAGGTCTTGCGGCGATGAAAGTTATGGCTGCTGCTCAATGCGAACAGAGACTGCTATTTCTGCTGTATCAGGGATTGGTGGTGGCGGTGGTAGAGTACGCACTGGCAATTCTGATACTGAGTTAAACTCAAACAGAAAGATTGGATAGAATCCAAAATGAAGCAATGCGAATCATTTTGGGGTGCACGAGATATACGTTGGCTCGGGCTATACGATACCTACTTGATTGCCCAACTGCGGAGCAAAGAATACAAATGTGCAAGGCGCGGGACTACCTAAAAATCACCGCTGATAAAGAGCACCCTCTACACCCAGAAATTATCAAAGTGAAAGGAAGTCGACTAAAGAGAGGAAAGTCGTGGATGGGGCGTTATACAGAGTGTCTGCCAATTGGAGGATGTACTACCTGGTGCCGAATGGAGTATGACACCCTCGGATTACCTAACAGCCTTCGAAGGAGTAATAACACTCAATAGAGAGTGCAGGGAATGGTGTCCGACAGTGGTCGAGTCGGAGGTGCTCGCTCTGATCAGTGAGGATTCCAGGAAAGGTGATATAATTATATATACAGATGGGTCGGTTGAGAGACACATCAGGAGTTCCTGGGCTTTCACGGCTCAAAGGGTGGGGGGAGACTATCAGATAGGAAAGTGGTGCATTCGTTCAGACGACAAGCAGCTTGACAATGGAGATTTTGGCGGTGACCAAAGCTTTGCAATGGGTCTGCTCACAGACTGTCTGCGAGCATGCCTGTATCCTCAGTGACTTCATGAACATGATTGTGAAAGTTCAGACGGGGTACGTTCGAGAACAGTGGCTGGATGCAGTGAATAATTCCTGTGTGCGTACAGTGACTTTTATTTTTGTGCCGGGACACGCGTAAGTCCGGGGTAATGAAAGAGCAGATAGTTTGGCCGCCCACGCTGCTACTACGGCTGTTGGTGGAGCGATGGATCGGGCAGACATTTTGAATGCCCTCTTCTTTTTCTGCGTTCGCTCTCATATAACCACAATGAATATTTCGTGTGATTTCCGCCGGAGAGCGTGAAGTACGTTGTGCTGCAAGTTCCACAGTAGAACTGTGATTATTTGCACCCCGGTTGGCCACTTGTGGTCAGGACGTCCGAGGTCCAGCACATCCGTTTTCGTCATTCCTTTATTTCGGGTTTGATCCCTATTTGAATACCCTACGGGAAAACGCACGAACAAATGACTGTACAAGTGACGATGACTCTTGTTCCATGATTAGAATAAAGGAACTTGGTTTGAAAAATGGTGTCGCTAGAAAGGAGAGTTTTCGTGGGCGAAAAAGAATGATGGTCAATCAACAACGTACTGGGACTGTCAGTAAACGTGTAATGGCGGATACACTCAAGGAAAGATCTGAGCACCTATGGACTTGTCCGGAGTGCAATGACGATGATCAAACGACTAACTAACAAACTAACTAACAGGTCTTCCTACTGACGAAAGTCACGAAGTGATCCACAAAGCTTTTATGCATACATTTTGTCAACAATTTGTTGTCATTTTTCTAATTTTATTTGCTCCGATGGCCCGATACATACGATTTCGACAATATAATAGTATACTAATAGTTGATATGATTTGCTGAAATTGATTTAATCGCCAATACACCACATGATATTTTTTATCGATAATAATGGCCGGGTTACCTGAACGGCTATATTATTTTGTAGGATTATACACATTCATATAACCAAAACGATATAACGTTCCCGGTTGAAAAAAAAACGTGCTTCACCATAAAGATCGTTAATTTCCAGATCAGCAATCATCCACTCACCGGCGCTAGTTCATCCTTTGTTATTACATGAATTCCCTACTCCGCAATCATCCACTCACAGGCGCTAGTTCACCTTTTGTTATAACAGGTTATATAATCATTTTAAATTTTTGAGTTCGATATTTATGTCATCACTACACAAAGACTTCATCGATGAGATTTATTGTAAATATTTTTGTGAATTAAACATGTCACTATATTTTCGGTCGTGTCCTGAAAGCAGCCATTTTTCTTCAGTATCTCCTTGTATATTTTTTGTCTACAGTAACTGTAAAAGAAAATGTCATACTGCATTTGTCCTGTCAGGGAGTTACAGTGGAGTATTCCAGTGGCTTGTATGATAACGACCACATGTTCTTGCTGTCGCCACATCATGTTGAGCGTGAGTTATTTTTAATTTACACTCCGACAGAAAAGAAATCCAACCCTTACCGGGATTCGAACTCTGGACCTCACGAGTGTGAGACCAACGCTCTAACCTCTCGGTCATGCGCCGCACATCTTTTATCTACGAAGGGGAAATAGCAAAACGAGGTAGGTAGTAATGTAGTTAATAAGTTAGCCTCTCTTTTGGAGAGGCGTGCTACTTTCAACCAGCAGACAACAAGTCAAATTAAGTTATATCAGGACACACTACCATAAAATATTAGAGGTAACAAGGACCCCAAAGTTTTTATAACACAAAGAGGTGTTTGTTCTAGGAACAAGTACCTATCTATCATACCATTTACCACATGATACAGTCTTAGCTTATTAGCGTTATAAGACTATGTCGAATTCAGAAGTGATCTGATCACGTTGAAATATACATATTTTACCAGATGTGTTCTGGTACTCAACATAGCTGGATCAAGACTGGAATTCTTTGTCTTATAAAATTATCCCCCTGATCTGGAAATTATTCCAAGTACACCTGGATTAGGAAGACAAAGACTCCAAGATTCTTTAAACTAACTAATTGCATTGTAGCAACATTTCCTTTCTGTGACTACTTTTTGACATGGCAGTATGTTTTATTTCTATATGTCAATCCTGCGGTTATTTCTAGTCAACATTTGATACTCAGTACATTGTCATTGCTTTATAAATGATCCGGGTGCAAACAAAACAGCGTGAAGAAAAACGGAAATACGTATGTGTGCAAATATTTATAGACAGAACATATTAGCAATGAGATACAGAGATATTTGACGTTTCGGCTATAAGACTTTCATCATGGCTGTTGTCTTTCGACTTTATGGAGTCATTCTAGTCGAAACGTCGTGTGTCTCTGTCACGTTGCTAGTATGTTTTATTTATATATCTTTAGCTAAAAATTTCAGAAAATTACGTCATCAATAACTAAACTTGTGAGATCGGCGCAGATTATTTTAAAACTCTGATTTCCGATTGATTGGGTAGGTTCTAGATATGTGGTCGATCCATGCTTTACAAAAACTATTATTGATATTGACATGATAATAAAAATAATGATAAAATATAAGGTCAGTAACTTTTCAGAAGACCTTCCTCTGAACAATTTTTTTGGCTGTAGTGATTTTCTAGGCAATATAAAAACAATCAGTAGTTTACCCTTGCTTTCGGAACGGCCAGATGCACAATTTCCTGCGGTGGGATGTCAATCTAATATTTTATGCCACAGGCGCGCATTGTAACTCGCCGATACGTCAGACTAAAAATAATGAAATATTGATAAGAGTATTGTTGAAAAAAGAAGACTAACAATCTCCCGCAGGAAAGATGAATAATCTTTGAACCTTTTAGAGCCTTCTTTAATTTATATGCCTTGGCCTATTAGATGCCTTGGCCTATTACTTGTCTCATGTCTCACAGCCGCAGAGCTTGGCGAGATTTCTTCGAATAGAATTAATTTATTAGGGTCAATGTTCCAAACAAAATGGTTCAGAGGCACACCATGAAATCTCACGCCAACCAATAAAAGTCTCGTGTACCGCCTAGATCATGTTTGACTTTGATCTTGACGTGAAAGAAGAAAAATCCAGATGAATGCTGAAGTAATTGATTGAAAAATGGAAACAAAGACAGGATTTAATTTCAAGCTGTGATACTTCTTGCAGTTTGTGGGCCTTTCATAAATGTCATTATAGCAGTATGAAATTGATAATGAAGAACTGTACTCCAATGATTCCAAATCATTTGGTCGTGGTCCCTTTTTAATACACATTTTTTTCTATGTGTCCAACCCAATTCGTAAACAATATTCGTTGATTTTCTTTACACATTCCCACGGGTTTTTTTTTGTTGTTGTTGTTTTTTTTAAAAAAAGATTTATCGATACAATTTATATTGTTTATTACTCAAGTGGTCACCTTCATGTAACCCTACTGGGCTGGTCTATGAACCAACACAATTTCAAAATGTTTTCAAAATGTGGTCAAAATGAGGGGTGCCCCCTTAGGTGCCACGGAGTTTGAAGGGGTCTCTGCTGAGAGTCACTGCTGGTACTGCAGTACGTGAATACCAAAGTTTGTGTACAACAAATACTTTGTAAGACATTTCTATATATGTGTATTAACTGAAGCATATCCTCGTCTGTGTCATTGCATATCCGTGTCACAAGTGAACAAATAATAGCAGCACTGTTACTATATGCAGTGACTGAAGAGATTTTCATGTGGGAGATATTGGTTGTTTCATCCCATAGTGGTTCAAGTGACCCTTAAGGCATGCTGGTCCGATGTGTCATGCCGAAGGACGCAGATTTCGCTTCGAAGCTGTAAACCATGACAGAAAACTATGACAGAAATTATGACAGAAAACTATGACAAAAAACAATGGCAGAAAACCATGACAGAACGCATGCCAGACTACGGCCTTCGAGTTTGAGAAGTTTGAGAACGAACAGAAATATGAGAAGCACGTTAAATATAAAACAGTGCTTTTAAAATACTGTAGAATTCATGTGTGCCATTAACATGTATTCCAGGACAAAGTGAAACGACTCGATCTACTCTCGATCAGGTTCACGCTAATATGGACTATTTAATTATTTCCTGACCTCTCAGCCACGCAGACTGGCTTATATAGAAATAGGGTAATGCAACCTGAATATGATGATGGTGATGATGATAACGATGATGATGAAATAACCCTTTTTATCTGTGAGAATATAGCTCTTGAGGCCCATAGTCTATCTGACAAAATCACAGATTCTTCTATGTTATATAACCGAGGCTACACCCGGTCTCATGTAAGGTCTGACTGGCTTGAGTGCATGGGGGAGGGGGTAATGATGCCACTCGGGAGATAGGGAACGATACAGATCACATGTATACTAAAACAGTTATTGTCAAGTACATGATAAATGTGAATGATAAGATACAATAAAAGAGACTTAACAGACAATAGATTTTTACTAGTCTAGCTAGAACAGGCACCATAGCAAACAATAGATTGGTACTAGTCTAGCTAGACCATACACAAAACAGTAGATTGTTACTAGTCTAACTAGACCAGACACCATAACAAACAATAGATTGTTACTAGTCTAACTAGACCAGACACCATAACAAACAATAGATTGTTACTAGTCTAACTAGACCAGACACCATAACAAACAATAGATGGTTACTAGTTTAACTAGACAAGATTGTGTGGCTCAGCAACATTGACAATGAGAAAATAGAAGAATTGTTACCTTTAAGATATGGATATATAGATGAATAGAAAGAATTGCAAAGAATTGCAAAAAATAAAATATTTTGAACATGTTAAAAGACGAAGAATTGCTGCTGAAGACTTTAATTGAGGGTGGAGTTGAGGACAGGCGAGCAAGAGGTAGACAGAGACAATGCCGTAGATATGATTAACTTAAAGAGAAGTTTTTCTTAATTTTGAAGATTTTTTTGTGAAAAGTCGCTAAGGGAGAAGTTTTATAGATTTTTTGCTTCAGTTCCAAGTACTAAAAGTCATGTTCAGATTTGTTATGAGAGGGTACTCCTTCCTTTATCTACTGGTTTTGGCAGAGATATTAATGCGAGTAAAGCATCGTGTAAAAAACATCATGTAAAGCATCGTGTAAAAAGCACCATGTAAAGCATCATGTAAAGCATCGTGTAAAAAACATCATGAGATACTCCACACCCACAGAAAAAAACTGAGAACATAGAGGAAGGGTGAAATTGTTATGTTGATGTTTCCAGTGTGGCACCCCTGCGACCATGAAAGGTTATGGGTTTGATGATGATCATCATCATCATGAGATATGATAATACAGTCTATCAGAGTGCACTACCAAGTTAAGATGCAGAAGATGCTAGAGATTTGTGACAATCAACCCTCTATGCGGAGAATGTATATGATAATAATTCTCTCATGCAGAACAAATTTATATTTGTTTCGTGAGTCTTCTTAAAAAATTCAACTTTGTATAGTCGTATTTTTGTATTTTTCTACGAACATAAAATATGTAATTTTTTTCTTTTCTTCATTTCTTTACTTATTCTAATTTCTAGAGGTCATTTATCATCTGTTTTCTTCCAAATACTATTTTTCGTGTATGTGTGTCGGTGTTTGAGGTTTCCTTCAATATAGTTTCTCACTCTGTATCGATTACTTCCAGTGCTATTTGTTCGACTAATACTTGAAGTTCCAGAAAACTGTCAACTAACAATATATCAATGTTCTATCAAATATTGCATATTGTGTTATCCGTTGAGTGATTCCCAGACTAAAATTCAACATTAGATATGTGTGTGTGTGTTTGTGTTTTTGCAATATGTGTATTAGTGTTCATGTGCAGAACAATTATGTTTAGACGGAAAATGTCCGTGTTATTGTGTGCATATCGCAGTGTGTGTGAGTGTATATCGCAGTGTGTGTGAGTGCATATCGCAGTGTGTGAGTGAGTGAGTGTATATCGCAGTGTGTGTGAGTATATCGCAGTGTGTGTGAGTGCATATCGCAGTGTGTGAGTGAGTGTATATCGCAGTGTGTGTGAGTATATCGCAGTGTGTATGAATATTTTGCAACATGTGGCTGGACTGCAATAAAATAATAAAATTATCTTCCCTTAGAACCTGCATATTCCCAGTGGTAATATATGGGCGTGAATCTTGGACAATCATTAATAAAGTAAGAAACAAAATTTCAGTATTTGAGATACAATTCTATGGAATAATCTTCAGAATAGCATGTGCTAAAAATATCACCAATATGGCTATAAGGAGAGAATTAAAAGTAAAATAAAACTGGCTAAATAATCAGGTTCTCTCTAAAAAAAAAATATTTTAGCTATATAAAACGACGCAACAGCCAAGAAAAGATCATAACTAATGGTATGAAAGTTAGGGTCGACAACAAAGAAGATTAACACAAGATTTCTTCTTTTGCGTTTGTTCTATAACAACCAACATGGGAGTTCGTGTGAAACGGCCGAGGAGCGTGAAGTACGTTGTACTGCTTGCTTCACAGTATTGGTGCGTTATTTTGTGTCTTTACGGTCAAGCACATTCGTTTTCGGCATGCCTTTAATTCGGGTGAGCCTTCATATCCTGTGACTGCCTTTGTATCTGTCACCAGGAAACGGTGTGTATCGTCTCTACGCCGTGACGGTTATTTACACACTGTGCTCTTGGACTTTACAGGCCACAGCATGTCCCTGTGTGGCAGTCTCCGAGGAGGCTAAAATCTAGGATTTAGGCTTGTGTCAACTTGTAATTGACTGAGGCGTGGCAGGTCGGAACAATAGAACAGTAGGTTGGCTACTTAATCAAAATCCAGACAGAATATCCAACAACCAATGAACAAGTAAAGTGTTGTATCAATAGTGTTATAAACCTGCCTCCAGGGCACATTAAATCATATTAAGTACAGAAGTCTCCACGAATCTAGCAAAGCAGACGACATAAGTCAAAATGTCGACCGATGTAGGACGCTCTGACAATGGAAATTGTTCGTCTCCGCCAGCGGAGAGACTTATTCGCTCTGGTATTAACATACAAGATAGAAGGAATCGTTTGCCTTAACTATTTATGGTAAAGTACAGTGGCGTTTCTGTCACCTATGGTGGGAAACGATACATTCCAGTAGCTTAAACAAAAGAGTTGCAGACGGAATGTCTGGGATGTGCGAAACCCGACAGCAAATTGACCGGGGATAATTATATTCTTGTAAGTAAATAGCTCTCCTGAATTAAATGACGAAGAGGGTGGGACTTTAAAACAGATGTGACAATATCCGAGGGAAGCATTTTGTTTGGTTAGAAGTTTTTCTCAATTACTTGGGAACTCAACATTTTCAGGGTTCAGAGTAGGTTGAGAATTAGGACTAGGGCCAAGAAGCCAAGAGACTAGGTCCGAGACTAGGACGAAGGGCTCAGGTTGAGACCTAAGCTAGGAAGAACGCTTAGAGGTTATAGTTAGGGAAATTTAGTTTCAAAGGTTGTAGTTAGGAAATTTTAGGAGAGTTTGAAAAGCTCCCAGTTGAGAGACAGATGAAGTCTCTAGGAAAGTCTGCGAACTAAGAGATGTTTAATATTTCCAAAGATGTTATACATTGAATTATTGATGTCGTAACACTGGATTTCGTAAACTGGATGTTGTAAATTGGACGTTGTGATGAAACAATAAACAGGTTAAATATATGAGAACTCTGATTGTCGCTACATATTTGATATCATCGACAACAAAACACTGTCTAACTAGAAAGCATGACTCATTTATCACATGACGCTGCCATAGACTACGTCCATTTTGCACGAGACGTTCCGCTGCCAATGAATTTGTCTCGCGTAATTATACTCATTGTCCCTGTGCCCAATCGCCACTGAAACTGTTCTCATTTTTAGCATGATTCCGGCAAGTGTTCTAGCATGAAAATAAACCTGTGACACCAGCCATGACAGTGTCCTCGTCACAAGGTTTAGCTCCATCGTAAGACTGATCGTGGTTGTGGTGAATGCATTGCTGGATTCTTTGACAGTGTTCCCACCAGACCGTGCAGAAAAAGCTCAATTACAGCGTTCACAGCTAATGATTGCCCCATCAGTGTATATTACTACATCATTTTCTACAGTTTCAACTCCAGTTAGTGTCTTCGTTTCCTTGCTGTCTCCAGATTTTTTTTCAATTAAACGTGTGTCATGTGTGAGGACTATAGAGAATGTACCACATAATGCAAACAGGGTGAATATTATCTAGTCCCCAAGAATAATGTCAGTATATTCATATACTTGTGTGAGAATATATCCTGCCTATTCCAATCATGAACTGCCCCCCCCCCCTTTGAGACTGGAACATTTCACCTTACTGAGATTTGGATGCAATGGAAGAAATGTATATGCACCGATGTTATGGTATGCCCGAGCTCGCCACATTGTAAAGTTGAAATGACAACCTTTAATAATATAAAGAACATTCTATGTAATATATTGTGCCAATTGAGTGAGAAAAAAAGAACTTCGAAGTTGCATGTAGCCAATTCTCATGGACGGACGTGAATCTTGGAAAATCAACAGAATAGTAGAAGATTATGTTGAGGCAGTACAGAAGTGGTTTTATAGACGAATGTTAACAACTCTATGGTTAGGTAAAAACCAAAAAGGGACATCTTGAAAGAAATTAATTCTTCTTCTTCTTCTTTCGTTCATTTGAAACATGTCTATATCTCTAATTCTGTCTCCTTAATAAAACTCACTGTCTTTTGTAGTTCATACAGTCACATAGAGCTTTGATTCCAGTGTTGTTTCCTCTGGCCAATGTCTGCCACAGCGTTTCATGCTCTGAACACTCTTCAAGTATATGTTTGGCACTCTGTACTGCCTGTCCACATGTACACATGGCTGTGTTGCCAATCTTGAACTTTGTATACATGTGACTGCGGAGTCGGTTGTGTCCTGTTCTGAGACGTAGAATTATAACTTGTTCTGATCTGTTCATAATGTGATAATCATCTTGTGTTGGTGTTTGTGGCTTTCTTATTGACTTGATCATCTGTTTTTTCTGATGGTAGGTGATTGGTATATCTGGTTGGTCTTCGGCAGCACCTTCCTTAGCCAGTTGGTCTGCTTTTTCATTTCCTGGTATTCCACAGTGAGAGGGTATCCACTGCATGGTTACCCTATACTGGTAAGACAATTCGCTAAATAGTTTTTTCAAGTCTATTAGTTTTCCAGACTGGAGAGCTTGAAGCACTGACCCTGCATCTGTCAGGAATACCACAGGCTGTAGGTCAGAGTTGGAGTTCAGCAGTTTTTTTAGCTGCCACACTAATTGCCTGGATTTCTGCATCATAATTATTGCAGAATTTTCCTGTCGGTGTTCTGATTGTATCTCTAGGCTTGTGTGGATATTCTATATATACACCTGCACCTCCATTCCTCACAGCATTCTGTGCTGACCCATCTGTGTATACTCTGACCCATATATCTTGTGGATATTCCTCGTCCAGGAAACTGAGGGTGACTGTCCTCCGTTGCACACTGTTCAGTTCGTCCTCGCTTAGTATTCCTTTCACATGGGTCTGAATGTATATTGGCATTCCATTCCCTTCACTCCACGGGGTTTGTTCTGGTACAGAACTAAAGGGCTGTCAACTTCAGGTAATTCTGTAAGTTGTCTACGGAGTCATTTAGCTTTATGGATAAAGCTGCTTCTTTTCAGTCGCCTCATTGCTAGATTTTGGAATCTTTCCTTCATTGGATGACTTGGCATACACTGAATCTTTTCTGCTTGAATTAGTAAGAAATTAATTAAATAAGAAAGCTGTTCACTCGCATTAGATAGACAGTTCACATTTCTGGACATATCATGAGAAGAAGAAAGGTGGAAAGCATCGTTGCAACAGGAAAATTGAAGAACACGAGTGGCAGGGGATGACCTAGAGAGAAGACGCTAGACAGTCTATAGTTTTGATATTTGCGAAGTTGGATGGGCCTGTAGTCGTCCAATCAAAAATGTTCTCACAATGATCTTCATGCCAGCCTCCATGCCCCCAGGTCAACCATCTGGTCCAATTTGACAATGACTGGTTTGCAGTACCGTCGTGCCTCTCTCATACTCCTATTCTGTGAATGTCTGCTACCTGTGTGTATATATCGCCCCTCAAACTATATCACTATCTTCCATTAACGTGTCTTTCCTCGACCTTCCATCTTTACAATGGTGTTCTATCAAGTGCGCTCTCTTCTTATATGACAAAAATATTGGACTTAATTTATATTTGTTTCGTTCATATAATTATTTTAATCAAGCGACTTCAGTATCTGTATCCGTATTAAAAAGTATAACCAAATATTTTTGCGAGAAAACCTATTGGACAGCAGAGATGTCCAATTTCCTTGAACATGCAATATCACCGACAGTTTTTACACCTACGCTACTTGTCGATTTTTCGAGAGTTATTAAGACCAGTACAGAGTCGGTGTGGAAGTTTGTAAACTCAGTTTCCGGATCCGACAGTATTAAATATATGGATTTCCCAGATGAAGTCTGTAGCATTATGGTTGAAAATGTTTGGTGAGGAGCTAGAAGCGGAAGAAAGATTGGCAGAAATGTTTTTTACTGTTAAGCATATTTGTTCGTTGGCTTGATTCTTGATTAGCAACATTATTATTTCATTCAATAATTTGTTCTTATTGCTTAGCTTTTCTGGTTGCTATCTCATTACTGATTTGGAGAACTCAAACATGTATATTGCTGTCATGCGTCCTCACATCTATTGCTGCAGACATATTTCAGAACAAAACATTCACAACTATATTAATCCATATTACTAAATTCTTTCGACACCATTGCAACTGAACATCTAAATAAACACTTTCAGCATCCTCACAACCACACATCTAACTAAACACTTTCAGCATCCTCACAACCACACATCTAACTAAACACTTTTAGCATCCTCACAACCACACATCTAACTAAATACTCAAATACTTTCGACATAATTATATCCATGAAAAATAAAATAGCTGCTTTTGAAACAAATTTTTACAGAAAAATTATCTGAATGCCATGGACCAAAACAATCACCAATGTAGCCATCGTGAGAGAAATTAATGTAAACAAGATCTGGCTAAACAGCATGATAATTTATAGAAAACTACAATATTTTGGCCATATTAAACGTCATGACAGCTTAGAGAAGATTATATTGGAGGAGGGGATTATGCCAGGGTGATGAATAAGAGGCAGACCAAGAAAAAGATGGACATAAGATATCAACGAACACATAAATATGACAGTAACAGAAGCAGAATGACTATCTCAAGATCGACAGAAGTTTCGAAAGGCTGTGATGACTGCTACATCCTGTTCAGGATATGCGACCTGATGATGATGATGTGATGATGTGATGAAAATTAAAACTTAAACATTTGGTAGCCACCGGAAAGATCAAGGGGAGAAGAGACAGAGGAAGACAATTGAAAAATTTCTGGATGGGAAATATCTAAGTTAAAAGCTAAAGCATGATAACATACGCCACTCAATATGATAGTTGATTTATTGATTGAAATGACTAATAAGTCCTATTCGGGCCGCAAATGTTTTTGGACAGTTCAGACATGGAATGACCACTGTAGACTGGTTTTTATCTACAGTGACTTTCGAGCAGCTCTCCGCTATTGAGCTGCTGCACTTCTCTTTTCACAAGATAATGCGTCTTATTTTAAATGTAGATAGCCATATAGCTCTATTTTGTGCAAGTTCTTCCCATGCATCTTGGTCTATTTCAAAAGCTTTCAATGAAGTCTTTAATGCGTGTTTGTAGCTCTTCTTTTGGCCACATTAATGTCATATGCGCTTCTGCAACTCACCATAGAGAAGTATCTTTGGCAGGCGATGATCTTGCATACGTACCAGATGACTTGCCTAATAAATCTATATCTGTATCAGAATAGTGTCAATGCTAGGGATACCAGATCTGTCAAAGATAGTGGTATCCGGAATTATGTCATGTCATCGGATGTTCATGACGTTTCTCAGACAAAGTGTATGAAAGTGATTTAGCTCCTCATTTGAAGTCTATGCAAGTTTCATCAGCGTATAACATCACTGGAAGTACTACTGCTCTGCAAACTTTTAGCTTAGTATGTTAATGTCATTTCTGTCACGTATTTGCGTATAATCTGCTGAAAGTGTATCGAACATGTGTTATTGTCGAGAAGTGTTAATAAATCCCATGTTCCTGTGTCTATTGGAAAACCTTTTACCCTTCGAGTCAGTTTTCTTGGACGTAAAACTGGCGCAATGAAGATTTTGATTTAAGTGTGGAAGAGTTATACAAAGCGTCAACCTCAGTCTCTTGTTGCAACTCATTTGAAACCAGTGGCAAGACGAATCGAGAGGACTGGACATGAAGCTCGATGCAGTAGATGTCCATGGTTTTCTACGTGTCTCCCCATGCTCGATGCGTATGGAGATAATCCTAGTATGACATCACCTTCTTTTTGACTGCCTAACAGGCAGTCAGTCGAGCGTGAAACCTGAACATGTACTAGACAGTCCACTGGTGAGTGTGTTCGCACGATTCATTCAACTGTTGTAGTTACATAGTGAGCGATTTAGTGTGTTGATATTGAAGTAAATTAAGCCACCACATAAACATTTTTCAAATAATTAAACAGAATCGTTCTTTATAATCGAAAAATACATTTATTTGACAGCTTCAAATAGTCTGCTCTAGAATATTCTTGATGTTATCCAACGACTATGATATTAACGAATGTGGTTGCGTCTGTACGTATCACCAATCGCCCACTAGATAAACCAACCATGCAACAGGAAACCTTAGTGGATGACATGCTGTTATATTGAGGTTATATTCTTATAGAAGCTTCATGGCACGTCATCTATACAATTATGCTTTTATTTTGTTGTTGAAATGTGTTTCATGTTTACCTAAATATATATGTATGCACCCTCTGTGGTTGGGAGGGAGCCAGAGATGTGCCGTGCAGCACTGGGAAGGAGGAAACTGACAGCACTATTTTTTCCTATGACTTAGACCCATCATAGAGGCACAGTGACTCAGGACGTGACTTGAACATTTAGTTGTATGCCTAGAGCAATAGAGAAGCTCGGCATAACCAGTAGTCAATTGGTGGCGGGGAATGAGCACAGTGAATTCTATCTTGGCTACAGTGGCTAGGAGCAGTGCATACGTTGAAACCTACCTTCCTGGAGGTGTGATAGTTATTTTCTTGCTCTGTCCCGGGGTGGGCTGAAAATCCACAGACTACCCCAGCAATATAATGCCATATAATGGCATTTGGACAAAGGGCATGAGCCCATGGACCGCGTGATCAGCAACCAACTATGATATTAACACAGGACTTAAAACTAGTAGTCCACTGTTTAAAATTTAGTGAAACGGGAATGCAATGACATTGTGCAACTCTCTCATTCTTCGTCTTTTTTTTATTCCTGTCTTGTCAGTTTA
The DNA here is from genome assembly GCA_034231615.1 of Meghimatium bilineatum. Classification (NCBI taxonomy): domain Eukaryota; kingdom Metazoa; phylum Mollusca; class Gastropoda; order Stylommatophora; family Philomycidae; genus Meghimatium; species Meghimatium bilineatum. The sequence goes on along the minus strand of CM067299.1, from coordinate 110,800,579 downwards.
TACTAGGTGGCTAACATGTACTCTCCACTTGATTTTGCTGTTCATTTTTCTGTTTGTTCCTATCATGATAAAACCTTTTCGCCAAAACGTCGATGCTATCATTTTTATACCGAAAACTGCCATTTAGCAATTGTTTGGATTTGTTTTCTAATATTCACTCACCAATAGTTAATATAATAACAATTACTACATTCACCCTTATCAGGGGGCAGCGACAAAATGTAAGCGCTTTTGTGAGGATGTAGCAAAAGTCTGCGAAATAGGTATTCACAATTTTTTTTTAAATAATACCTTATTTGTTCGCCTTATTCCTTTAAGACATATTAGCCGTTAGCAAAGAAACGGTTGAGGCAGAATATTATATCACTCTTCTTTATATCAATCGCTACATCTTTTCTTTACAAAAATTGTTTCGTGAAGTATTCGCCTGGGGTAGTTTTCATTTTCATGTCTAGAGAAGAACAGGGAATTTAATTAATTTTATATTTTTATTTCTTTCGTTAATTCTAACAATCAAGGAAAGCTTTTGCAGAACAACAGAACTGTCATGCGAAATTGTTTGTTTTATGCCTGAGTTCTTAATGCGACTGGTGCAACTTTGGTAAATATTTATGCAGCTAAATTTGTTGCAAAATATTAATGTGAATTGCACCTTGACAGGAAACACTGAGATTTTAAGGCCATTGTTCCATAATATGAATTCTTGCTAAGAGAAGAATATTTAAACAGCAAATAACTTCAATGTTTGATCAGAAAAATGGCACCCAGACTAAATCTGAGACGGTAAAGACGACAAGTGTGATGCCAAAAATATCACCAATAACGTCTTGATGATAACAAAAATACACAAACATCGTATCGAATTTTCTGTATCTCTCAAAAGTAAAATATAAAAGAATGTTTAATATGTAAATAAATATATACTAAATTACACAACTGTATTGGCAATCAGTTCTTTACGAATTATTTCATTTTCTGACCTATCTTTGTTGTGACGTTCCGTGGACTACTGTATAAATTAACGCTTGCGAATGAAAAACATTATCATTATATTAACCATGTAATAAAACTGTCACACATATGGCACCATAATAAACAATGTATAAAAAATACAACCAATTTTTCATAAGGCATAGAGGATTTATTTCCTCATATATTTTTTTTTAAACTTGTCAATACTGCATTTTACCAGTTCAGGCGTTGCAGGGAGGGGATTGAATAGCTGTGTGATAAAGGCCGCATGTTCTTGCTGTCACCACGTCATGTACAGGGTGAGTTTTTTAATTTACCCTCCGACAGAAAAAAACCCAGTCCTTACCAGGAATCGAACACAAGACCTCACTCGTGTGAGACTAGCGTTCTAACCTCTCGGCCATGCGCCACACTCCTCGTACTATGGTTACCAATATGTACTCCGTCCCTCTCAGTGAATCAGAACGCAATATGTTGAAAGTACCACTCACAGAACGTAAATCCGCAGCCACAAAGATACTCAGAGATCACCAAACAAAATGCACTTTATAAACAAGACATTGAAAACGAAATTATAACTCCCGACCTCTTGAACACAAAGCGAAAAGAACACCGTGACAAAGTCCATTTCCTCATTAACAGTCATTTTACAAAAAGGAATCTCAATTTTAGCCCAAAAGTAGTATTTTTGCTGATGGTGACAAACAAAGGGATACCGCACGGCCAGTAGAAATGAACCGTAACGATCTTAGACTGACCACTAGCTGTAAAATTATTATATAAATAATATAAAAATAAAGGTATCTAGTTCAGGCGCAGCCATCTACCGAAGTCGTTTTCCAGTATCATTCTTTACGCGAATCCCAAACGTCATTTATCTTTGCTGAGCCAACATTTCCCAAGATTTCAGTGGCTGGTGAATCAAAGTATACGCAAAGTGGCCATTGATTAGATGCATTAATGTCAAAGGCGCTGTGTGATTCAGTGCACAGTAATAATTAAGAGAAGGGATTCCCTTCTCCAGAGCATGCATGTAGTGTGAATGTTAACCTAGAAACCACTTTTAATGCCGAGTTAATTGTGCGAAGATTTGGATTAAACCTTGTGTAGAATCTTGAGTATTTAGATAATACAGGGAGAACGTTGTGACCACAAGGATAAGTTAAAGGAAACAATAATGCTTTTTAGCCAAATATTGAACTATGTAAAGGTCCGTTTCATATTCCATTTTTTAAAATTAATATTACAAATTTTAATGAAGTCATTAATTGTGCTTGTACGTGTTATAGGCATAGGCATTGTACGTGTTATAGGCATAGGCATAGTGGAGGGGTGTGTGTGTGTGTGTGTGTTACCACTAAAAATATTTTCATTCTAAGCGTATACCCACCTTTCTCAAAAAAATAAAAAAGTATATATGCATATACATATATATGTGTGTGTTAGTATATATATATAATTAAAATTGCATCAGGAACCTTTTGCTGTCCGAGATGCGAACACAATGCCATGTGTGTGTGTGTGTGTGTGCATGAGCGCATTTGCGTATGTGTGGGTATTTGTAAGCTCATATATCGGTACATACATGAGCAATCTCTCATACATGCGCAATATATACACACACACTTGCAGACATTATTACATACACAGACGAACGGACATGCATATCCTCACTATATAGACAAAATCAAACACGACGCACGCACACATGTCCACATACAAAAACCAAATGCACAAGAGCAGGTTCTCACGCACACACGAGAAAATACAGATGGTCAATGCACACATTTCGCATATATACTTGAAAACACACATGCAGACACTCAAGTACACACGCACACAGGGATGGTACACACACGTGCACATATGCACTCAAACGAGATTATTCTCAAATAAACTCTATCAGATACTGACAAACACACCACTCGTATTCATATTCACATTGAATCACGCTTATATACCCACACACATTCGAGAAAACATCACATGAGGCGGTTTCTAGAATCAGGAAGGGAGACTGATGTTGACATTGACGGTTTTGGGTTGTCGATCTTTGCAGATGTTGGCAGCTTCGGTTTGCTTTGCCAATCCACGAAGCTCACCTTTCGATCCAGGTCTAGACACGATCGGATAAGGTCTCAATTTACCACTAGAATAGGTGAGCAAACATACTCAATGATACTGATTTAAATGGAGTTTGGATGTTTGAGCAGTTTTCTATGAACTGGAGATTATGGGGCTAAGCAGGCCATATGGATATTTCAATGGTGACTGTATATGATTGTGTACTTTCTAAGAAACTCTACAAGTCAGTAAGCAATCTTAGCTTTTGAGCGAGTTTATAGTTCAATATCCATCAATTACCTGACCTGCTGGCGTTGGCGATTATGTCTCATAAAAGCATTTAGTTATTCAAGTTTTTTTTTATCGGTGTTACTGATTTTCTACCGTGTCATTTATGTGACTAGAAAACTTAAAATAGTCCCAGTATGTGCTCTCATGGTACCCACTCAGTGAATAGAAAACTTAAAATAATCCCAGTATATGCTCTCATGGTATCCACTATGTGACTAGAATATATAAATAATCCCAGTATGTGCTCTTATGGTACCCATTCTGTGACTAGAAAACTTAAAATAATCCCAGTATGTGCTCTTATGGTACCCACTTTGGCTCAATAGACTTTTGTAGATAGTGTCCACAGGGACTGTGTGATGTACATATGTGAGAGGCGACAAAATTAAGTTTTTGCACAGAGAAAGTCTTTAGAAATCACAGATTTATTTGAATGGTTGGCTAAATGACCGGTTGCAGATTCAGTGGTCCTTGTGTTCATTCCATTTGACCAAATCCTGGAAAACACGTGGATTTTCTACATACGAGTGACCACAGCCAGAAAATAGCTCTTTTACCACCTGTTTGATAAGTTTGTACCAATGTACTGCAATAGTATATTGCAATCAATATATTGTTCACAGCGCTCATTACCCACCATCCCATGCCGAACTTAGAGAGAGAGCGAGAGACAGAGAGAGAGAGAGAGGTATGACTTAGCTTGTTTTTTTTTTGGAAGTGTAATATTAATTCTGGTTTGCTCGCTGGTAGTGCACATAGTGGACCCTGCCGCATAAACCAAACTCCAACAAACCAGACCTTAGTTCAAAAACCGAACATCAACATCTACTAGTGATACTATTGGCGATACGTGACCACTCGCCAATTTCCTGGGGAAAAAAATAACGTCAAAAGGCCTGTTTCAATTATGTTTGTAAGTTGATTTACTAGCGATCCATCGGGATTATTAGCGCCGTAAAATTTAAGTATTTTAATAGCAATGTTATATACATTCTTCACTATGCTACCAATGCCAAACGTTGACATTAACATAGGTTTACAGGTTCAAAAGTTGTAGAGGATTGACTTCACTGTACTCGGTTTCCCAAATGTATTATGTCACTCTCAAACAAGCGGCACACCGCCTGCCGAGAGTATCTCTCAGAACATGTTACACCATTGCTTCGATCGATAAGCCGCAAGAATCTCCGAAAAAAATTACCATTTAAACAAGACGACACGCGCGGAATTCGAACTCTTGAACAGAAGCGAACAGCTTAAACTACGCGATGGAGGTCCCCTAACAACAAAAGCAAATAAGAAAGCTTTGTACAACAGAAACGACTTGCTTACGTAGAATCCTTTAAGTAACAATAAGAGATGGAATCAGAAAAGACAACAGAAGACTACCAAATACAATGCCAATCCTGGATTACATCAGAAGACAACAGATTAAGTAGTTTTCACATGCTTCCAAATTACCATCATATAGTGTTCCTAGATACCTGGTACTGGTCTTGTTTGAAAAATGTGTGATACAAATTCATTTTAAAAGTAACTGTCAGCTTAAGATCGCTGTGCCTGATTTCTACTCCCGGCGCGGTTTTTATGTATTTGTCGCCATCGGCATTACAAGACTAGTACGCTAAATTGGAATTTATCCTTATAAAGTGATGCATATGACTTATCAAGATTTTTTTCCTCTGCTTACACAAATTAACCAATGAAAATCACGGGAGATATCACATGTGTCAATTTAGAAAGATGAATCCCGATTAGACAGCAGAACTGTATAAATAACGAAATACACTATTTTAATTGTTTAGTCGCTGTCAAAGGTGAAATCAGATATCTCTAAACGAAAAAACTAGTATTTTGTTATCAATTTCACTACCTGGGAAAATGGTCAACTATAAATCGAGAAACCGATATTTTAGCAGGGCAGACGTATACCACGAGTAATATCCTTGATCGTTTAGCAAAAATTGACAAAAATAGATGAGATGACCTTTAGAGTGTTTCACGGTTGATTGTTTTTTTTTCTTTTCACGTCAGGATATTTCTTTCGGTTGATACATGTACTCAGAACAAACAAAAAAGTATAAAACATGTGGGGATGCGGTGTATCACTAGAAAATAAAACACTGCATAAGAGTATACAAAAATTAAAATAGAAAGACAGAATGGAGACATGCATACGTACGAGAGAGAATGTATGTAAGAAGGAAATTAATTGATGTGTGCAGCACACTTCAAGAAGAGAAACAAATTGCCTGCACTTGTCCTCTTCAAACCTCGTCACAGTTTCTCATTCATTCCTTCTGGAGTAGGGGTCCAAGGCAAAATGTCTGCTTAAAAATGCTTATTTTGCGCTGGACCATTATGCGCTGCGGAACTCGTTTCATTGGAAGCTGAATGGCTTGAGATCTAATCGTGCAGTCGTAAACGCACTTGTTTCGACATTCATGAAAATCACGTTGCCACGTTTGCAAGGAAAGGGTTCAAATGTTATCGTATTAAAGCGGCGGTTCTCAGACTTCGTATCCCACAGACTTGTTGAACTCCTTTGACATACTTTAGACCTTTCTTAACATTTTGAGCTATATTTGACACAAAACTGCCGACAAATCATAATAATTTGAGTCGTTATTATAACATCTCATTGAATACTTCTATCACTTTTTCTTACCAAGATTTCAGATTCTCAATAAAGATTTGTAAAATATTTTGTTCAAAACGTGTTAATTATTGTGCAATGTGTTACTTTTGCTTTTATTATTAGTATTATTATTTTTAAATACTTGGGCGCAACATTCTCTTCAGATGGCAGATGGACGCCGAAATATGCATTCGTTGTAGCAAAGCGTATCAAATATTGGGACAATTAACCCCTTTATTGCAACACAAAATACTACCAATGACAACAAAAAAACATCTTATCCAAAGTATCTTCATTCCAACTATGTGTTACCAATGTTAAACATGGTCCTTAACAACAAAACATAAAAGGCAGCTGGTTACAACAGAGAAGAGATGTCTGAGAAAAGTCACAGGAGTGACCAGAAGACCCAGAATTAGAAACGAGGTCATAAGAAAAAGAGTAGGTGTCATATCAATTCTACAATACATACAAAATCAACAAATCGAATGGTTTGGTCATCTGGAAAGAATGCAGTGTGATTCATTGGTTTATAAATCATATATGAAGAGAGGAGAAGCAGAAAGAAGAGCCAAGAGTAGACCTAGAGTACGCTGGATCGAAATCATCAAAGAGACATTACACGAACACCACATGACATTATCTTAAGCTGCCAGAAAAGCGTGAACAAGAACATTGTATCTCCCTCGACACCCGTAAAGGGTAAAAGAGGAAGGAAAGATAGATAGATTATTATTTGTCAACTATTTATATTTCAAAACAAATAAAAGTATAATTTCCATAACAGTTTTAAAGACATGAGACAGTAAAAATGTCAAAGCAACAGGCTCTGGTGACATCTATGCTGAGTTTTTCAAAGAAATGGACAAACTTCTACATCAAGAACTATGCTTTCTAATCAAGACATTTTTAGAGAAGTTCCCTGATGAAATGCCTGAATCAATATTAATCACAAACGTCATACAAAGGGGAGATTAATGCATATGCTAAAAACTATCACAAAGAATTATTGCTCTCTACAAGCAACAAATATATATTAGTTTGAGCAAGAAATCAGCGTTATAGCACAACGGTCATATCCAGAAGTGATCTGCTCTCCGTTGCAGCAGCTATACCATTGCATAACTTTTATATATATCTATCTATATGTAGTCCTTTTTGTAGGAAAAAATATGGGTGGGTATACACTTAGTTTGCGAAATATTCCCTAACATTTAATGGCAACACCCAACTTTAAAGTGATTTATATAAACTAAAGTTTACGCAAATCGACACATGATCTATTGTATCATCCAACATGGGTGACGCTGTATGAGATCAGCACGCATGACTATACTGAGAAGGACTTAGTAAATACTATACAGGAAACTCTCGGCTATTTATTTATCGTGTGGCGTGCGTTTTTTGATACTTTGTATTTCTAGAAGTCATTATTAAAACAAATTAGACCAATTCCCGCCATTGAAATAGCGTTCATGTTATTCAATTTCCTTTAACGATGAATTTAGCGCACAGGGAAGAGGTCAGATCTCTCGAATCCTGTCTGTTCAAAGCTATTCTGTGCAGTTCTAGAATAGTATGAATATTGTTTGTTTTAATTTATCTAAGTATTGTTCTTCTAATTGTTTCCTATGGTCTACCCCTGGCTCTTCTGCCTGTTGGTATCCATGCAAGATATTGATGGTGTAATATGTTATTGTCTGAGCGCTGGACATGTCCGATTTACGACCAACAGCGTTTTCTAATAACATCTGTGATGAAGTTTTGATGTGTCTCTTCTCTGCTTTTTTCGTTCCGTTTGAATTCGCTCCAGTGGGTGTTAGTTATCCTACGAAGGCATTGGTTTTCGAAACTCAGTAGTTTCTTTTCTGAAGATAAAGACCTTTTCCAGATCTCACATCCATATGGCAACACTGGAGTACCTCACTATTATGTGCATATTTATTTTGTGGGCATTTCTGTTCGTAAACATCAAAACTGGTTTGACCAAAACGATGTACAGATCAAAGCTATCCTGGACAACAAACACAAACAGTACAAAGCTAATTTAAACGACCCCACATTAATAAGCAAAAGACGCTGTACGAAAACTCAAAGAAAAACGCGCAAAAAGAACTAAGGAGGATGCAAGACTCTTGGTTTAGTACCAAAGCCAAAGGGATACAACATTATGCTGGCAGCAATAATATGCAGAAATTTTATTCAGCGCTAAAAGCAATTTATGGCCCTCAATCTTCAGGAACGTCTCCTCTTCTAAGCGCAGATGGAAAGCATACCATCACTGACAGAGAGAAAATTCTCAAACGCTGGGCTGAACATTTTGAAAATGTACTAAACTGTCCCTCCATCATCAACGAGGAAGCGATTTCGCGCATTACGCAAATACCAATCAATAAATCATTATCGGATCCCCCTTGCATTGAGGAAGTGGAGAAAGCAATCTTAAATGTGTCCGTAGGAAAAGCGCCAGGCTCAGACTCCATTCCAGCCAAAGTTTACGCTATTGGTGGCCCTGTCATGTCTGACAAGCTTACAGAGTTCTTCCAAGTAATGTGGAACCTGGAAGCGATACAACTAGACTTTCAGGATGCTTCCATCATAGATCTATACAAGAGAAAAGGAAATCGCCTAGCTTGCGACAACAATCGATGCATATCCTTGCTCTCTATAGCAGGCAAGATTCTGGCTAGGGTCCTGTTAAACAGACTGCAAGCCCATCTTGAGACAGGTCATCTCCCAGAGAGCCAATGTGGCTTTTGACAGGGCATAGTTACTGTTGATATGATTTACACTGCCAGACAACTACAGGAAAAGTGTCGTGAACAGAACATTGGTCTCTACACATTTGTCGACATGTAATAGTATCGGGTATGGCAGACGGATTGTTTGTAATATCCAGACGATATGGCTACAGGCAAGCGGTGAGAACAAGACCGAAATAGGTGTTGTTTGCACACATGCCAGACAGAAAGATCTGACACAAACTAGTACGCTTTAGGTAAAGGCAATATTATTTATCACAAGTATGCATCTTACGCACTCTGACACGGGAGGCAGACATAACGAAACTACAGAAGCAGAAAAACTATTGTGACACTGCTATATCATACCTCAGGAAGGACAATGGGATGTTTGAACTAGGAATAGACGAGTGTTTACAAATTACAGAGTCCGACTGAAATTGTTGCTACGCACAACAACAAGACAATAGAATCGGCAAGACGATTAAGTTACGTAACGCTAGGGGCATAGACTCTTACCAGAGAGGAATATCTAACGTTACGCATGGTATAATAAGCGCATACAGGAGTTTGACAGGTGATAATGTAGATGACATTCCCAAGTAGAGTCTGCATGTCGTCGCAACGGTGGAGGCGGAGTCAGAAACAGCAGAAGTGCGGACCGAGAAGAGAAGATGATTGGTGACCAGTAAGAATAAAGGCGGGGTTGAGGACCTCACCGGAGCACACAAAAAGAGGGTGAAGCAGTGCTAGGTGGTCAGTCTCCATCAGTGCTTGTCTCGGACAGTTTAGTCTCGCAGCTGAGACAGTCAGTCTTTGGTCTCCCAGGAGAGACGACAGAGAGTCAGATAGTCAGTCGGACAGAATGCTTGCTCCCAGGAGAGACAAGCAAGTCTGAGTTTTTAGTCTCGCAGCAGAGACAAGAGGATTCAAGTCTTAACAGTCATGATCTCGAAGACTTAGCTTATAACCCGAGTGAAACAATTCCTGGATGTGTTAGCGTAAGTTGTAATCGGCGATTATTTATATTATTGCCCAGTTGCAGACAATTTAGAATTAGTATACAGAGTTGAGGACGGACTCGAATAAGACTAGATTGGGACTTGTGAGTTACAAGTCAAGTAGATTCTAGCCGAACACTTGAACCCAGAAATAGGGATTGAGAGAAGTGGTTATTTGCCTCTCTTATGAGTATGATGCTATTAATTGATGTATTTCAACTTGTGTAAATAAACTTGATATTCTTGTGAGACAAGGATTGCTTTGGATTAATTGATTGATGTCGAGCAGTATTACACAGATTTAGACCTGGTCACAGCACCAGTATTCCAGTAAGTCCTAAAAGGCATTTTCTTCCGTCGAAAATTATTGCGACGCTGCAGATCTTCTTTCTGTCACACTAGTCTGTCCAGGACAGACAGTTAACTATATGTTTTCGGTAACAAGTTTGTTTCTGTCGCACCAAGTGCAGATCTTGTTACTGTTACAGACCTAACTAAGGCATTCGATACTGTAAATCGTGAAGGACTATGGAAGATCATGGCCAAATTTGGATGTCCTTAAAAAGTTACCAACATGGTTCGCCAGTTCCATGATGATATGACAGCCTGTGTACAAGATGACGGCGCACACTCAAACCCCTTTCCAGTAACCAACGGCGTAAAACAGGGTTGCTTCCGAGGCTCTTCAGCATGGTGTTCTCTGCCATGTTAAATGATGCCTTCCGGAATAACAGTGCAGGAATTTGTTTTCGCTATTGAGCTGACCATTCAATGTTAGTAGGTAGAAAGCCAATACCAAAACTAAGACGGACATTGTTCGCCGATTGCAATGCTGTTTCTGTGATCTTTTTACACGGTCTGCCTCTGGTTTTATAGACGAGAGATGAAAACGACGGACCACAGAAATAAAAAGAGATTACACATTCCACAATAACTCTGCATATGATGCTGAAAGGCGACAGTTAAGAAAAAAAAATCACCTCCGACGGGACTCGAACCCGCAATCCCCGGCTAGCTTTCTAACATTCGCTAGGAGGCCGATGCCTTATCCATTAGGCCACGGAGGCTTCGATGAGCATATAATATGTACATTATTTATATAAAATATTGCTTGTTGTTATATACATTGTTTAATATTGGTTTCATATTTTGACAAATTGGTCTCCATTTGGAATACCCTCCATTTAAATAACAAATGCTGCAATATAAAATAGGCTATACATTTCTTCAAATAAAAATTATATTTAACAGGAAGTTCAAATGTGCGCCGGTAGTTGCTGCCCTTTAGCAACAAGCAAGTGGTTTGTTTTTTCTTAATGGGAATTATGAACATTTATTTGTGTATAATATAGCCCTATATTCAAAGCTTCTTCACACTCAAAAAGAAACATCACACACACTATTCCATGCCTAGAAGTAGAAGTAGAACACCGCCATCAAAGAGAGGTAACGTAGATTTAAAATTAGTTAGAGTAAATTAAACTAAAATTTACTAAATATTAACGAGGCAATAAATAAATGTTGTCAAACGTTGTTTTCCTCCTATCCTATATTCATCATCTCGTTCTAATTCAGAATGGACGGTGTGTTGTGCTCGAGTGTTAACAGTAGTACAAGTACAACAATTAGGTCAAACGCTGACCTCGTGAACAATGTGGAACGTTCAAAACTGCTAGTCGCTAAATGTGTGTTTAAAATCGGCTTTTGGAATGTAAGAACGATGTTCCAAACTGGAAAAACAGCCCAGATCTGCAACGAAATGAACAATTATGGCATTAACATCTTAGGTATTAGTGAATGTAGATGGCCTGGGTCAGGCAAAGTATTCTTAAAAGAGGAAGATAAACACATAATTTATTCAGGCCGCACAGACGATCACCATTCAGAAGGTGTCGCCATTATTATGTCTAAAAACTCAGAAAGATCACTCATTAACTGGGAACCTATCAGTGAACGAATTATAACGGCCAGATATCAAACTCGCTTCTTTAAAATGTCAATTATCCAATGTTATGCACCTACAAACGACAGCGACAACAACATCAAAGACACTTTCTATAATTCCCTCCTCAATACAATAAATAAAACGCCAAATCACGACATCCTAATTGTGATGGGGGATTTGAATGCAAAAGCTGGCGATAACAACGAAGGAGTAAAAGAACACATGGATTAGGAAATATAAATCAAAACGGAGAGAGGTTTATAGAAACTTGTGTAATGACCAACCTTGTTTTAGCAAGTACACTAATCAAACATAAAGATATACACAAAACCACTTGGAATTCTCCAGACAAAGTAACAAAAAATCAGATAGACCATATATGCATCAATAGAAAACACCGCACCACGACCCAAGATGTTAGAGCATACAGAGGCGCAGACGTGGGCAGTGATCTTAACTTATGTATTGCCAAACTAAAAGTGAAACTAAAAAGGATCACTAAAGCTGAAAAACATAGAAAAATAGATTCTAATCGCCTGTTAGAACAAAACATTCAAAACGCATACAAGCTGGAATTGCAAAATCGTTTCTCCGCATTGCAAAATCTTTCCACTGACAATTCTGAAGATCTCATAGATAATAGAACTACATCTTGGGACAACATAAAAAATGCTATGAAAGAAGCAGCCGTTTCAGTTGTGGGTTATACTACTAGTGAGAAAAAGAAATTCTTAAGCGAGACAACATGGAATAAAATCAAATTAAGAAAAGTGGTTAAATTACAACTTTTATCTACTAAAGAACCAGTAAAATATGACATAATTAGAGGGAATTATAATCTGATGGACAAAGAAATAAAAAAGAGCGCACGACAGGACAAAAGAACACATATAAACGAATTATCATTAAAAGCAGAAAATGCCGCAAAGAATGGAAACAGCAAAACATTACATCATATAATCAAGCAATTATGTAACACAACAGTCACAACAAACAACGTACCCATCAAAGATAAAAACGGAGAACTACTATCAACCACCCACGACCAAACAAAGAGGTGGGCAGAACACTTTAATGAACTATTAAATAGACCTCAACCAACAGCTACTCCAGACTTTGTCAATGACACACAAATGACAACCATGCCAGTATCATGTGAAATTTTCTCTATCACCGAATTAAAATATGCTATCCATAAACTAAGAAATAACAAAGCCGCTGGCGTTGACGAAATAACAAGTGAGATGCTTAAAGCTTCTGATGATAACACATTACAAAACTTGCTGTCTCTTATGAATGATGTCTGGTGCAATGAAAATCCACCTCAACAATGGAAAGACGGTATCATCGTCAAACTCCCTAAGAAAGGCGACCCCTCAGACTGCAACAACTGGCGGGGTATCACCCTATTATCAGTCATAGGCAAGGTCTTCCTAAACATCATATTGGAAAGATTAAAGAATGCTGTTGATAAACTACTCAGAGAAGAACAAGCAGGCTTTAGATCAGCTCGCTCCTGCACAGACAACATATTTTCTCTTCGCATCATCATTGAAGAATCACTCGAATTTCAATCCCCGCTCATAATCAACTTTGTTGACTTTGATAAAGCATTTGATAGTCTTCATCGGCCTACGTTATGGAATATTCTACAGCAATACGGTTTTCCTACTAAAATAATCAATGTTATAAAGGCATTCTACACCAACTCACATTGCTGTGTTCAAACAAACACTGAGAAGTCAGAATGGTTCCAAGTTGTTACGGGCGTTAAACAGGGATGCATCATGTCCCCATTACTTTTCTGCGTCGCTATTGATTGGGTCATGAGAAAGAGCACTGAAAATGAGCTGACAGGAATAAAATGGATTAATAATACTGTTCTCGAAGATCTTTACTACGCAGATGACCTAGCCCTTTTGAGCGCAAACCACACAGATGCTCAATCTAAGTTTGACAATCTCCAACACTACTCACATCAGATAGGGTTGAAAATCAACACATCAAAAACTCATATGCTAGATTTTACGAGATCCAACGACAACATAGAAATTCAAACCATTATTGAAAGTCAACAATTTTACATATTTAGGCACCAATCTAGCATTGGATGGAGACTCATCAAAAGACATTTTACACCGTATTGCCCTTGCAGCGGGTGCTTTCAATAAACTACGCAACATCTGGACGTCAAACACACTAAGAAACACCACAAAACTCAAGTTGTTTAACTCCAACATCATCCCTATTCTATCATATGGGTGCGAAAGTTGGAAAGCCACAAAAGCCACAGATAAAAGACTTGACTCCTTTGAAAACAAATGCCTACGTACCATTCTGAACGTTAAGTGGAGTGACTTTAAATCTAACACTACTATAAGAGAGGAAAGCAAACAAACCTATATATCTTCCTTCATTAGACAAAGGCGTTGGACTTACATCGGCCATGTTCTCAGAATGAACATCCTAAGAATTCCCCAGCAGTCACTATATTGGGTGCCACCTGGAGTAAGAAGAAGAGGGAGACCTAGAGAAACTCTACGAAGAACCATTAATAGAGAAGGCATGTCAATGAACCTAAACAACACGCAACAATTGAAAGACCTGGCAACACAAAGACAGAAATGGAAGGCTATGGTTTCTGCCCTATGCGCCGCCTATGGCCCTGGAGGAAGTATAAAAATAAAAGTGACGACCATCCAATTTTCATCCCATAGCCAGATAAGCCCATAAGCATAATAATTAGTAATTAATTAATTAGGTTCTTGACTTGGCTAACTTGCACATCTGGGATTAACAGCGTGTTTGGAAATTTTGCTTATTAGTAGGTACTTGGGGTAAAAGTTGCTTTTGATTCTTCACTGTGTGCTAACACAAACTGGTTACTGTTACAAACTTATGCAATCAAATCTATTTCTTTTCCAATTTACATATTTTAAAGAATTGTCCAATGATTAGTACTGAGTTTTCATTATTTCTGCACTGAGAGCAAGGTGCGCACACATATTAGAGATAGTATTTCTAATAAGTACTTAACCTTAAGCTTGCCAAATCCTACAACAAAGGTTAGGTAATACCTTGAAACTAGAGCAAATGTCACAACGAAGAATTACAAGCAACTTGCACTGGTACTTGGATATCCAGGATTTGTGCATACAGATAATATTGCTTAGGTTATATATTTCTTGTGACTAGGATTTACATTTAGTGATGTCGTCGATTGTCATTTTTGCAACTAGATTTATTAGTTTCTTAACCAAAGGATGCAGGACGTTGCAAAAAATACTTAGCGGTTTTTTTTTTTTAACATCAGTTGGCTGTAAAAATATTTAGTTAACAAAGGAAAAAAATTTTTTTTGTGTTTAAATAATGTTTTTAATCAAAGCTTAAAATTTATTACACTTTCCATTTTCAACAGACAGGCGGAGGTCAAGATCTCGTTCAAGAGAACGCAGGCGTAAGTATATATGACTATGGGTTGTGTCTTTCATATCATAAAGAGTTTTAGGTAATATATTTCAAGGGTAATATGTCATGTCAAATACTTTGAATGTTTTTTGACTAACTTTTTATTTATTAACAATGTTATGCTGTCTTACATACACATTTTGTCACAACATTGTAATGATGTACATACTTATTTTGGTACTATGATCACAGTCTAACCCCTGTTCGAGTTCTTCTTTCCCATTAGTGTCTACATACATATTTTGTGGTTAATTAATCTAAATATTATATCAATAAATAATCAATAATTAATTGAAATATGCCTATTCATTTATTACGGGTTAGGGTTAGTTATGTTTTACATACCTAATCTTAAATATAATTTTTAATTTTATTAATATTATTTATTACTATAATTTTAATAATATTAATTTTAAATTAATAAATGATAAACATAAACTGTCAGAGCATATCTCATAGAATTGATATGTGGCATACCCATGCATACCTCTGAGTGAGTTCTGACATTGACCACCTACTACACAGCGAGCTCCCTCGTCTGAAGAGAAGTAGGTTCAAGAGAGACAAATAATGGATGGGTCGGGCTGAGGATACCATTAAACATATTTGTGTCCCAGAAGACATAACTCCTGGCGAGGAATGGATATCTATTCCTACGGTCTTCAAGAGGTAGTCAAGGGCGTAATTACACTCAATAGACAGTGCAGGGAACACAGCCCTGTGAGCGTGGATGCCAAGTCAAGGCACTAATCTGCGAGAATACCTATAATATAGGTGTAGATGTTGTGATTTACATGAATGGCTTTTTTGATAGGTTACTGCAAAATTGTTATAGTTTACTAGTCTGCTCTTTCAATAGATAGACAACTTCTAAACTTTGGTAATCTACTCTACTCTGATGGAATGCTACAATTTGATAATTTACTACTGGACTCTGATACACTGCTGCTAATTACAACTTGGTTTTAGTCTATACAAATACAAGTAGTTACAGTAACAGCATGGGTGGGCGGAACAACAAATAAACCTGTCGC
Source organism: Meghimatium bilineatum (assembly GCA_034231615.1). Classification (NCBI taxonomy): domain Eukaryota; kingdom Metazoa; phylum Mollusca; class Gastropoda; order Stylommatophora; family Philomycidae; genus Meghimatium; species Meghimatium bilineatum. The sequence continues at coordinate 110,784,425 of CM067299.1, read as the reverse complement.
AAGGTCCAAGATGTGCCCTGATGTCGACGTCTGTTTCATAACATTAGACTCGAAACACCATTGAGTTGATTGGCTGCTGGAACAGAGGGCGGAGCACTTATGGGAATGCCCCATGTGCTGTGAAGCCTATTATCAGAAATCTATACAAACATTAGGCACATAAGAATATGTTGTCTTGGACTGTGATCACATCCCACTGCCACGTACTGTTTACACATTTGTCAATCTCATATTCAATTTTTCTTGTATAATACTCAGATCGCAAGAAGAGAAGTCGATCCAGATCACCTCTAAGACACAGATCCCCCCCTCCACGGCACAGATCAAGATCGATATCTCCTAGAAGACGGTCAGTATATAATGAAAATCAACTAAGTTCTCAATTTAAAGATGTATTGCTTTCATCCTTTCGCAACTTGTAATTATTATTGTGATTATTATTGTAGTGTACGTTGTTTTTATAAAGACATAATTGTTTGTTAAACTATTTATTTTAGTTAATGTTGTCATGGAGCAAATTCTTCCACAATCTCCCACCCATGTGGCCATCTCGGCCTGAACTTCTAGTTCAGGGTGCAAACAATAGTGTCACTATCTTCTTTCTAGGCATTTTGTAGGAGATGACTAAGGAAATTTGGGGTGATGGGCTGACAACCTGTCATCTGTCGAGAAGTTATTGCCACTATATGTCTTGTCTCGAATTCGTACTTCTGTCATATGGTTCAAGATTGGACGGAGATATCCAGGCCAGCTACCATTGCACCGTTATCATTTAATGACAGACTTCTAAGGGACAGGGAATGCTAGGTGTGCCATCACTGCAGATGGGTCAACAGATCTGGTGGAAGAATGATGAACTAGTTGGCCCAGATGTATATTCAGTATTCCTGAATTCTTGATAGCTTGTTGACATGGGAAGGGTCAAATATTGGCACACATTGTTGACTTTATGGACAGTCCATAGCTACAGGATTTGAAAATTTCAGGTTAATATTGTGCAAATTGTGGCAGAAATATCTAGCTAGTTTGGCCTATAAAGATTGTATCACATGTGCATATTATGGTTTGAATAACATTGCAAAATGAATATGTATAGTAATCATGTGGTTTGGGAAATGATACATGACTGAATAACATTGGCATATGTGTTGCATTGCAGCTGACTGTAATGATTAGTATTGAATAGGCTTGTGACAGTGTTAGTAAGACATCTTTGAACTAAGTTACAGTTCTCCATTGTCCAATTTGTTGGCGACCAAAGACTTCAGAAAACTGTAAAACAGGACTATAAATATTCTAAAGAAGCGGATGAAAAATTTAGTGATTTTTTAAAATTGGAGAATGAGAAAGTACTATGATTATTTGTCCTCATAAGAGAGGAAACAATCAAAGTGAGAACACTCTGGGTATGAGCATCTCTAGTAGAGGTCCATCATTTAATCAAAGTTGTCATCCCCACAACATAAGTGAAGAAGTTGACACAATGGTAAGAAGTCATAGAATTTATTGTAGAGGAGAAAACTAATGCATATTAAGTATGTAGCACACTGATGTGCTAAGACAGGGCAGATAAGCTATACGGCTTGTGCTAAGAAACCTGTGTAGTGTGTCAGATTTTTGTTTAAAATTGATATCATATCCTATTTAGGAAGTAGCCATCTACCCAGCATGTTTTTACTGTACAGATTTGCTTGGCAATGTTTATGTTCAGTAGTTTGCCATTGTTTTCTGAATGGTCCAGATGCGTAATTGTCTGCAGAGATATTTTAACCTGGTACTTTAGCCATCGTAGATGTGCTCTCTGCCTTACCACCAAAGATCCAAAAATAATGTGTAAGATAGGCAAAGTATAAATTGTACACACTCTAATGTGATTTAGGGGTTCACATGCACGAAACTAATTTATATAAGAAACTGTGGTTGTCGTAATGTGAGATATAAAGTGATTAAGAATTTTCTTCTTTTCATTCAGTTCTTTGTTTGTCTGATGCCGACACTTTTTTAATCGACTGACATTAATTTTCATGTTTTGTTATTTCCGTGACATTGATGTGTTGTCATATTTCTTCATTTGATTCTCCATATTAGGTCTCTATCACCTCGCAAGCGGTCCAAAGAAAGGTTAGTATTTTTTTTTAAATCTCATTGACACCATTATATTTCATTCCATCAGAGGTAGCTATATTTAACTTTCCAACAGAAAACAGTTTGCGGCTTTTCTATTTTCTGTGTTCATTTTCAAACTCCTGTACATGAGCAGGATGTAGTCCGGAGAACAGAATGCAGTGTGTCATTTTACAGCTTAGCTATGATATATGCACTTTTTGACCTGACACATCAGATTCAGCATGGCTTCTCAATCACTTTGACCCTAAATGAGATGGAACAGTCAATCTTCACCCCAAAACCTCCTTAGTTGCCTCTTTAGCATGCTCAGGTGAGCAGCCTTGCACATCATTAGAAGGTACCGCTTTTTTAGGTATATAAAACCATACTCCTGCTATAATACAATATCTTCTCTGTTCACATGGAAATTTCACCAATCAAACATCTTCAAATTTGATTTTGTGAGAGAAAAAATTGGAGGGAATATTACTTCCAGGTCCCAGCAACACATGGGTGCCAGTGTTTTCATGACCTACATTTGCAAATAGATAAAATATTATCTGCATCAAGATAGTTTCATTTCTGACATATATTATGGGCATGGATATTTATGGTAAAATGCCATTATAACAAATTAGTCCGGACCAATGAGATGTTGGTTATAGTCAAAATTTGCTATACATAATAAAGAATAAAAACTGATAAGAATAATAGGACCCATAGCTTGTCATAGTTGTAGGGGTGCCACACATGATACATCAAAACAAAAAACCCTCCAAACATCTCTATCCTCAGCCAATAACAGATGTGTAGAAAAATCATTCCGCTGTGTTATCAATCCAGGATTTTATTTTATCCACCTCTTCTTCTTCCACCTCCACTGTTCCTTGCAGAATAACTTTAGAAAGTGAGTCATGTCTTGTTACATTTCCAAAACTGTAGGAAATTTTGAAGTGTTCAGTAAGAAATTTTGTCTTAAAGGTATGCTCTGTAAAGGGATTTCACAACCGTATCAGGCACATTTATATTATGTTTGAGCAAGGATCTCATGTGATCAACGTTTATATAATGCTGGTTGACTTTCCTTTGGCAAACATTGAATGTCCAGCTCTGTGGCAAAGTAGTACAGAGTGCTTCCGACATGGCCAAGGTACCGAGTTCGATCCCTGCCACAGGCAATTGTGCATATAGACCGTTCAGAAAGCAGTGGCAAACTACTGAACGTATTTATATTGCCTAGAAAATCACCACAGCCAAAAAATGCTGGGTTGATAGCTACGTCCTGGATAGGATATGCTACCAAAAAGACATTGAATGTAGACATAGTCTAGTTGCTTTATCATGATTATCCCATGAAACTACAAAGTTATGTGATAGTGGTACTTTTTGTAGGCATCATGCCACTTCATTGAGAGGCGGAGAGTACATATTGGGGAAACCTGAGTACAGTTAAGTCAAACCTCTACACCTTTTTTAATTTATATATACATTTATTCTTACATACACACACCTACATATATGGAAATATATTGGGGGAAAATATCAGTGTATCACCTTTCTTTTTAATTATACATGTACATTTAGAAAAATGTATTCTCTAGTTGTTGTTTTTTTCGTTATATAGAGAACCAGCCAAAGTAGATAAGAGGAATTCTGTGACTGAGAGCATAGAGATTGATGGTATGTTTCATGTGTCAGGTTGCTTGTCTATTTGTATTCATTTGTTTTCTATACCATCACTCTTGATTCCAAGATATCTTCTATGCATATATAAATAACCAAAATATCGGAGGATAACGGACAAAATGGAGAGTGCCGCAGTAACCAAACGAATAAGAAAGAAATACTAAATAAAGTAAAAAGGTTACTAAAAAAAATACCTAGCCATCAATAGTAAAAAAATAAATGACTAACAATAAAACATTGAAAATTGTTCTTGTTCTAAGTTTTATTGTTAGCTGAATGCAAGCTAGAGTTCAGGATAATGGAGTAAAACAAGGATGTGTATTAGCACCTACCATATTTAGCATCATGTTCTCTGCTATGTTGGATGATGCAGAGAACATTCCCTCGTCTTATGAGGGAAGGAAAGGTGCAGCGGGGAGTAGCTAGAAAGTCACGTATAGACCAAAATCCATCTACAGTAGTCATTTCATGCCAGAACTGTTCGATGACATTTACAGCTCGAATAGGGCTCATTAACCATCTACGAACTCATAATCAGGGACGTAACTCAAATTGAATTTTCAAAAGTGGATGTAACAAATGGTCATCATCACCTATGATGGACGAACAACATAACATTGTTAGCTATTTATTTATTACTATTGATAGATTGTAAGGCATTTTTTAGTAACCTTTTTACTTCATTAGTACTATTTTTTATGCAACCTATCAGTGAATATTTTTTGACATCTTTACATATGATTTTAAGCAAAAATGCATCCCATTACGCAGTTTCTCTTATGTTTGATTCTTCTTCAGCATTGACATTTACAAATTTGCATTTACATTACCTTGACTTAATCTTAATATCATCACATTCCAATATAACAACTTGGTCTGAATTTACAAAATATTTATGTAATAACAGAAATTTGATATACACAATAAATAAGCAATAAATAAAACATATAATTAGGGGTTTTAAAGTGTTGTTAAATGGGGAACTTTGTTAAAAATGTATATGTTACATTAGGTAAAGTAGAACAGGATAAACCCATAACTCTTTTGGGATCATTGTAATATGAATTACCTGTTTATTTATAGCCGTGGGCTCGGATGTAACAATATCCACGAACATAGTTTTTCTCATCAAAAATTGAGTTACATCACCCCCCACTAGCCTACCCTGGAGTAGAATGAAGATAATGAATTGTGTACACAAAATGTCTTTCCATAAGACTATGTATCCTGCCTGATAAAATTGAGTGAATGTGAGAATGAATTTAATATCTTATATATGATCATTTTTTCCATCTTCCTTAAACACATTATGTATAAGAATACAATCATTTGTAAATATGATCAATGTGTTAATAATTTCTCTGGTGAATACACAATTTTCTTAATTTTTGTTAACAGAATCCAAAATGGATGGGCTTGATGAAGAGCAAATGAGTATGATGAGGCTTATGGGTTTTGCTGGTTTTAACACCACTAAGGTGAGAATATTTAACATTGCTAAGGTGAGAATTTTATATTTAACACCACTAAGGTGGGCATATTTAATGAATATGATATGTCTGCCATCACCAAACTAGGTAGGAAACTAGTTTTTAAGCTGGTCATTTCAGTCGTGGCACACAGAAAAGGCCAGATAGCTAAAAGTTTTGTTCTGCTGAGGCCTTATCAACACAAATATGCACTAGCATTACACAAGGGCATATGACTTCGATAAGCTACTTTGTGCTTTTCAATGGCCAGCTACACTTCAGTAGCCTCTCACAGTAGCACGCAATTAAAATTAACTTCACAACTCTAATAAACCATTTCATTTTTAACCAGAAAAGGGGATCAAAGGAGGTAAAGAATTGACTTCATTGTACTTGGGTTACCCCATATGTACTCCATTATTCACAACAATGGTGTACGATGCCTGCCGAGGCTATCACCCATAACATGTAACCTTAGATTAACCGATTCCCCCTTAGAGCGTCGTCGCGTAGCTTCTACTTTTTGACCCCTAAAGTGCCGTCAAGTCGCTTTTTTTTACTTGTGTGTTTACGATCGATATTAAATTTTTTTTGTGTGCCGAGTTTATTAGAAACCATGACCATTGCGTAGATCCGTGGTTTAGCTTCTGTTTTATGTTTTAATTGGAGCAATTGGGCATACAAATGATTTATTACGATTTTTTATAATTAACAGAGGTTTAACCGATTTTCGAATCGCTGCGCTCGCTTTTTGTTACTTGTTTCGTTGCGATCGATATTACATTTTTAGTTTGCGCCGGGACTATTGAAAACCATGACCATTGCGTAGATCCGTGGTTTAGCTTCCTGTTTTTATGTTTAATCTAAGAGATCGTAAAAAATTGATTTATTATGATTTTTTTTTAATTAGCGAATTATTAGACCTAGTTTTGGAAATAGAAGATATTACTCATATGTACACTGATGATGACAGGCGTAGTTACGATGGAAATATGCACGATGTAGGTAATTTGCATATCAAATATAACGTGGAAAGTGGCAGTGAAGTTCTTGTTATATAGGCTTAATGTTTCCAACAAAGAGATGGACATGCGTGGCACTAACTGTGATATCGCAAATTTCGCCATAGTGATGTAGTTTTTCGAGTAGAAGTTGAAAGTAGTGTACAAAACATTGGGTCTGTACATAATCTTGATGAGATTGCCACACGATATGAATACTTTAGTATCATTGTCAATGATGAGTTTATCAATTTGCAGCCGATCTGACAAATTTGTATGTAATATAACGTAAAGAACAAACAAGGAAAGCAGACACGCGCTGAACATCTGCAACCGCCATTGAAATAAAATGTCATTTTTTAAATTTATATTATGATGGACCTGTGTATTCTGTTTGGGTATGTCATGTACTGGAGTACATATGACAGGTTCAACGTTTTGGGCATCTCACCCTGTTTGGAAAAAAGGGAATTTGAGACTATATCTCAATATTTTTGTCACAATATGACTCCTCTACTCAACACACCAAAAGTAAAAAAATAATTTTCCCCACATTATGTTGGGTTTGACAGTTTATTATTTAAAACATATATGTATACAATTATCTTTGATATAGGTTTATAACAAGACTATTCATTTTTCTGTTGATCTGCCAAGTCTGAGTGTGATATGATGAATAGTTTGAAAGAAAATGCAATTTTGTCATCATCATATCCATATTTTGGAGGAGTTGTGCCCCTTGCCTTAGGGATCAGGGATTGACAATTGGGAAATCTCATAAGGGTTAAAGTGACAATCTCTAGTAATCTCTGAAAACATCATCTGAAGTTATAATTGTATTGTAAACTGCCTGAACTATTGTTTTAAATGAAATTTATTAATAAGACCAAAGATGGTAAGAATGTTTTCAAATGTTATGGGTTTTGTGTCTTTACCAGGGAAAGAAAGTTGAAGGAAATGATGTCTCTGCTGTAAATTTACAGAGAAAGCGAAGATACAGGTAATATTTCTTATATCTATTGTATACTTGACTAATGTGATTCTTTGTTTTTGAGCAAACTTTAATCTTCTATCTGTGTTCTTTATTCTTTTGTTCTCCATTGTCATATTTATTTGACTTTATAATATTATGAAACTTTTCATCTGTGATCAATTATACATGTAGTCTGATACTGGTTATGTATAGAGTGATTTGTTGTGAGTCAAGGGTTATCCATAACTTTTGTTTGCAGAGATGGTCATGTGGTCTAGATTGTCATTCTGTCAATAATGAAGTTGGGACAGTCTTGTTTAATGTGTTATGGTGTCTTTGTTATTGCTTTGTACATGCTTGTTGCAGATGCTGGTTCTGGTTGTAAGTGTGCCTTTAGACAGCAATGTCTCATTCTTAGTTTAAAATATTTTGATCTGTTTATTTCTGTTACAGTTTGTTGATGCCCTGTCCAGGTTTGTAGTTTCCATTCAGTTCTTGTGAAATAATGTACCTGTTTGTTCAGGTCTAGTAACTTTTAAGTTCTTGTGAACTAATGTTCCAGTTTGTTGTTATCTTGCTCAGATCTGTAGTTTATACTTAGTTCTTGTGAACTAATGTTCTAGTTTATTGTTTCTTGCTCAAATAAATATTTTCTGTATTGTTTATTGTAGTTCTTCTAAACATGGCTTTAGTTTCTATATTGTTTATTATAGTCATTGTAAACATGGCTTCCATTATTGTAGTAGGAAGAAGCACATTTATATGTGAATCCTTTAGTATATTCTAACTCCATTTAAAGCTATAATGTAACTTTTTGTTAAACATATTTCTGTTTTATTGACACATTTTTATCATGAAATTCCTCAGACAGTACATGAATCGTAGAGGAGGTTTCAACCGTCCACTGGATTTTGTTGCCTGAGACTGGATGATCATGAATGCACATGTTGTTTTGGTTTGTGTATGTTTTCTGATTATTATCATTTGTATAAATGTGTTCTTATGAATATAAACATTGCGAGTGTGTTTGTATATTCTGCGTGGCATGATGAGAGAATTTGATGATATTAAATTAGCATTGAGAGATGTATAACTGTTTAATGTTATCAGTTTTACTTGTTAAGAAATGAAAATACATAGAAATAGCTCTGACAGGCAGTCTATGGCTTGCCTCTAGGCTGGTAACATCAATTCAGTGAGGAAATAAATATCAGTGACTGTGGCAGGATAATGAGGAAATTGTCACACAGACTTCAATACCACAGAGAGATTCAATTAACTGCACATGGTACATACAACATTCTAGTAGTGAATCACATTTGTGGTAGACATCTTTTCGTCCTCTTTGTTCATTTATTGTCCACTATTCGCATTCATTAGATTGTATTGATTCTAGGTAATGCATGATTCAGCTGTTTACAATATATGAAAATGTGTAAGATGAAATGATGAAACTTCAAATTCATTCTTTCCTTATAGAACTTTTCATTAAACAAGTTAGATACTCATGTTTTGTTGGTCACTTCATTATGCATCTGGACTGCAATTGAGAGACTGATATCTGGCGCACGTGGAACTTTGCACCTCTGGTAATGAGTTGAGAATATGTATAACCTGCAAGTCCTGGAGACTACCAACATGAATACGTATTGTCTGCTGATGAGTAATTATAATTATGTTCGGAATAATAAATTGGTTAGAATGTCTTTCTCACAATCCAGACGACTAGCCTGAGATCATTGTGAAGACTGTTTTTCACTTTCCAGAGTGAAATTTCAAATCTGACCTATAGATGTCTGTTACCTCAACAATCAGATCAACAATTGTGCAACAGTAAACAATCAAATCAACAATTCTGCAACAGTAAACAATCAAATCAACAATTGTGCAACAGTAAACAATCAAATCAACAATTCTGCAACAGTAAACAATCAAATCAACAATTGTGCAACAGTAAAACTGTTAGTAGATGAAATACATTTTAGTGTATCCATAACTGCCATAATTAACTCAGCTATGTCTCTTCTTATCACTGATTCATCCATTATAGCATTGCCAGCTAATGCATTAGCTCCATCATTGCCTCTAACTCCTGCATGGTCTGGACAGTGGATCCATGTGATACACTGCAGATGTTGCTGTGAAGAGTAGCCCATTCCGTTCCTATCTTGAACATCCTATTTTGTGTAGCATTCTCTGAAAGTCTGATAGAATCGCTGTATGAGTCTGTAGTTGCACATCATCAAGTGTGTGGGGTTTCTTCTTGTGAAAGCACTACATAATTTCATCTGTACAATTACATTTTCCTTTGTGGTGCAACATTCATAGAACATAGCATTACATGTGACACTGGTGGGGCCAGATGAGCTGTAGCCCTGACCATGGTCCTAGATGCCAATGTGTACATTACCGAACCTGGCTATATGAACCTGGCTATAGGTGGCATTTAAAATATGGCGAAAAGCAACTCTGTGCGGGAGTTTTCTCTGCGAACCCAGAATCAAACAAAGTTGTTAGCACTACATAATTGGGAAGAGCCCTTTGATGACAAGGAATATATAGTTGCCCCAGTTGCCATGGCCCAGAACTGGTTTGTTATGGATACCTTTAACAGAGAAAGGATGCAAGGTCAGTTGTACCTATTTTGAATTTCATGCACAGGTGATGTCTCATTTTGTTGTGACCTGTTCAGAGACACCGCTATTGGTCTCTTCTGGATAGTTGGTAATACCTGACATCTGCACTATATTTGGTGTAGTCTTATTTCCATTTTTTCATGTAGTTGTCCTTGATGATGGTCTTTACTTCTTCGTAACTGACCAGATAGTCTTCTTGAGGCAAGTTCCCTCCTTTTTTGGCCAGTCTATCTGCAACTTAATTCCCTTCGATGTTGCAGGCTATAAAATCTTCTTGTTTCTCATCAGAAAAATGCACACTAACAAAAGAAAGATTGCCCAGTTACCGTCTTTATATCAGAACAGACCTGTATGGAAATGCGTTGTGTTGCCATTTTATTTTAGCCAATGGCCCGACATATCCGTCTTCTGTGGTTTTCTTCAGTATGATATGTTTAGAGATGCCTGGTTGTAAATTAACTTTGCTTTGCCTGTATGCCTTATGGTCTGTGTAGTCATGACATGTATGCCTTATGGTCTGTGTATTCATAACACATTTATATTAAAATCTGCTTTATGTCAAGGAAATAAATAGTTTTTGTGGCTGTTTCATTTTTATTAAACATTATTTGTGCTTCTCTGTGGCCAAGAGGTATAGTGTACACGTTCAGTCTCCCCTGCAGACAATTGTGCATCCAGACTGTTCAAAAGGTAATGGCAACTAATTGAATGTAACATATTGTATAGAAAATCACTACAGCCAAAAAATGCTATGTTGATCGCTACATCCTAAAGTACTGAACACGTATGTTGTAATTGGGCCTTAGCAGCTTATTGTGTAAGTAATTAAGATAGAAGAACAGAAAAAAACACCAATATATATATATATATATATATATATATATATATATATATATATATATATATATATTGTGAAAACAACAGACTTAACCAAGTGACAGGATTCACATACATAGGAAGTAATATATAACAACAGGCAGCAAAAGCAGCAAAGAAATACACAATAGATGTAGTAAAGCATACCAAGCCCTAAGGCAAATGACATCAATTTTCAGAAACAAATACGTAGATTTAAACACCAAGTTAACACTATTCAAAACGATTATTATGCAAATGCTATGCTACCAATGCCAAACATGCACTAATCATCATAGAGTGGTGTATTTCTATGACAACAATAAGCATGACTGGAGATTATGGGAATGAACACAGCTTTGATTCGGATCCTTAGTGACAGAAAACTGTTAATCGACATGAAATGGCAGATACATAAAAGGGAGATGGGTCAATGGATGTGTCTGGATTGCAATGATGATGGCCTGACGATTAACTAACCTGCTTTCAGTAAAGACATAACACCACTTCATATGGGGACTTGAACTTTGGTCTCAATATTTTTTATTTTGAGACATGGTGATAGGATTTCTAGGCGGGTTTTTATGTGGGGGGGGGGGAGCCATGTTAAATTGGCAAAGAAGAGCGTGGTAGCCTAGTTGATAGTGAGCTTGCTGTCACCTGGTTTACAGCGTTCCTGGTTCGAAACCACATGCAGACAAACAAAAAACATCTGGGTCGTGATTTCTCGCTTGAGACAACTGTTCCTCAAGTCGACCCAGCTGTAAATGGGTACCTGGTGTATGGATTGGGGAAGGTAAACACAGCAAGGAAGGGAACTGGTCACCCCCACCTAAACATTGCTGCAGCTTAGTACATGAAGATTTACCTTCACCGACAGCAGGTTGCTGCCATGGGACATACCTTTACCTGTAATGTTAACTGCTATATAGGAGATGTTTCTCTGGGTGTAATCAATTATCGCAGTCTAGTCATTCCAAGATAGACACCTAAAGCCTTAGCCAGAGATACGCACTATATTAAAACTATATAAAATGTATATTTAAATCTACATGTTGTCAGGCACCAATGATGTTGGCTAACTATTGAATCTGTGCAAAAGGTTTGCGCGTTTCTTTGCATTCGTTTTCTTAGTCTTCTTTTTGCTTCACGCAATGTCATCTGTTTTTTTAAATCTCCTATTGTACTTAAAATTGTTGTTTTTGTCCATGAAATATGTTAATTTGGTAATAATTGCATTCACAGTGTGATGAAATTTTGAAAATCACTGGAAACAAAAAATAAAAGTACATAAATCAACATTTCGACCAAAAGACCTTTACAGAAAATAAAACATAGCACATAATGAGTAAAAGACGTCACTTACTGTGCTCACTGCAAAATGCTAATTGAAAACAAATGCCAGAAGGGAATGAATAATAAATGGTAATACGGATACATAAAAATGACAGACCACAACAGGATCTATACAAGAATGAATGACAGGTGTTAACAGCCAAAGGTCGTATACTGCAAAATGGGCGTCAGGTGGTCTGTGCTAAAGCTCTTAATTTCCAAGTGATTAGTTGAAACCAACAGGAATAGTCTGTGTCATTGAAGTGTGAAGCTACCCAAGTCCCAGACCGGTGGTTAATTGTGTGCGGGTGCTGACAGAATCAGTCTCCAGTATATTACCCGTTTTATTTATGTAGCCAAAGTTATGGCACAACTTTTGCTGCAAATAATTGCATATATAGTGTTACAAGGCACACATGTATCATTAGTTAGGTAGTTGTAAATTCTTCTTAATGGCATTCCGCACACGTTCATAGGTGCTCCGATTTCTTATTCAGTATATCCTTCAGCATGTGGTAACTGACTGTCCCGGTTGCATGTTGGTTGATAACTTCACTCATATATGCCGCTCATTTCTTGCAACACCATGTTTCACACAAACGTCCTGATTTCTAATGCCATGATCATGGAAGAAGAAATACACGACATATTCCAACTTGTAAACTCCTTGATTGCATTCAAAATATCAGCGCGGTCTATAAGTTCAATAGAATGTTGTTTTTTTTTAAAGTCAATACTAGGAATTTAGTAGGCCTACCAATGTGTGTGAAACTCCTCACACCTCGATTTTTCCACAAGAAAAGTATATAATTTCTGATCCAAAGAAAGGAAATTACATAAGAAAATGGACAAATGACATTTTTTATGTAAACCCGCTCCTTACTGAATGTATACCACGATGCTTTCTCGGGCACCGAGGGTGAAAAAAGTTAAACTGCCTAGAATACAGGGCCAACACCCAGGATTCTGATGCACATAGCAATGAAGGCAGAAAGACTGCACGGTGTATATTAAGTTTACTTTCAAGGCTCAGATAACGTCGAATTCAGACATCGCATGAAGGCGGTCATACCGTGCACTAGCTCGAGCAATTTCGAGGGGGGACATCCTTGTGACTAGTGCGGTAAATATTTTTCTGCGATCAGTATCATATGTTCAGACAGACTATACAAGCAGAAGGGCAGTCTCCGTGAATTCAGGAGTCCTCATAGTTGCCCCACAGATTCACTTCCAGATGTCTCCTGTGGCCAGATTTTAGTCCTCAATGCGCCAAAAAATGTACATGCAGAATGTGTTCTGAAGTCTAAGGACCCTTTTGACATGAGTTTTGGCCAGTTTCGATACACTTTATTTTGTGGAGATATGCTTGTAGTATACAGTGACATGTACGGAGCCAAAATATCGTAGTTTGCTGCGATTTGTGCAGCTTTAGGTTGGGATCTTGCGACACGAAAAGTTGCTGTCTTTGATGTCTATTTGTATTTTCTTTTCATCATATTGATTCAGTTAATGTTAAGCAGTAATAGAATAGTTTTTTGTTTTCTTTTTTGCACTTGCCTTTGTCAGCTGACTCAATTCCAAAAAAAACATGGATCCCAGTATGCAGGGATCCTATTGTAGTATTTGCCAATTGCTGCTGAGGTACACAAACGTATCTGCATCATTGAGTTTGTTTTTTTAACCTTGAACTATGATGGAGGGTTCAGCTTAGAGAACTCCTTGTGCTGGTTGATGCATGACAACTGTTTTCGTGTATTGACAGTGAGATACATGAAAAGTACAGCAAGCCGAAACCAAAAAGACCATGCTCTCCTGCATATCATGCACACTGGTAACTTTGAACGCACAACGTCCGCAAACGATGCCCGTCAGGATTTTCGTCATTACTTTCAACAATCTGCAAAAATTGAACACCCACCATCTATACGGAAGTGAAAATCGATTCCTACTCTATTGCTCTGAAAATCATCACATAACTTGTCAGAGAACACCATTCTAAACAGAGCTTTGAAACAAGGACTCACCCTTATTTATTTAACATTGTTGGTCACTGGAAATAATTTTTAGTGTTCGTTCGTCGGAATCTTGCTTTCATGTCCTTATGGAATTTGAGATAGATAGATGGAATTTGTGAATCATAGAAATCAATTTATCTAGACATCCAAATTTGGATATCATTTTCCTAAGCCCCCCCCCCCTCCACCCACTTCAAAAACATATCCAAAGATATTCGTGGACTAATCATGGAGCCAGTCAGAAAATACACAGATGTAGCACTCTGAGTATCCATACATATGTAGATATAGCATAAAAAGATGTAGCATTCGGAGTCTCCCTACATATGTAGATATGCCAATAGACAAATGTAGTACTATGAGTCTCTATACATAGTAGATATATCAATAGACATATTTAGCACTATGAGTCTCCATACATAGTAGATATATCAATAGACAGATGTAGCACTATGAGTCTCCATACATAGAAGATATATCAATAGACAGATGTTGCACTATGAGTCTCCATACATATCATGGTTCTTGAAACAGCCATCATCTCCGCCGTCATGCCATTTGTATAATGCATATAAAAGTCGCATTTTTCCATAATATATGTTCCTCTGCATTGAGCTGTGAATGCCCAACCACTTAGCACATGCGCAAAAACGGACTCATAAATATCTTTCTTTATTGATAGCCTATCCCATTCAGGACATAGCCATCAACCCAGCAATTTTTTTCTCAAGTGATTTTCTATGCAATATAAATATTTGCAATAGTTTGCCATTCCTTTCTGAACGGCCTGGATGCACAAATGATCAGAGCTTCTGGATCTATAGTTAATGGAATATCACTGTCACGTTTTCTGGAAAGTTCGATGACACTTAAATGGAGCTTGTAAACGTGATAATCTTACTTTCCTACCTTTCTCCATGTTCTATGACACCTAATGCGCATGTACGTCTAAGAATCTCCTCTGCCAAGTCAACGACTGGCTCCTTTTTAATCTATTTCTTTTGATAGTTTCAATATTATCACGTGATGGGTGGCTCTTGACTGCACTGATCCTCAGGTATGAATGTGTGCAATGTATCGCTACTCTTGCGCCGTAAGATAATCCAGCAAGAAGGGCATCACCACTATTTCTGTATCTCTGTGACATCCAAGAATGATACAAATAGCTTCGTTTTTTGATCTGATCAAGATTATCGATCTGTGTTTGGCTAAGAGTCGGGATAGCCAAAACATACCATATTGATAACATGGTTAGCCCTCGATAGAGCAGTGCAAAAACTGTTAGTCACCAAATACAAAAATCCGCTGGTATCACCATCAGCGATGTCAACTTCTTTTGAGCTCTTAGTGTAATTTACTTCATCATTAACAGTTTATATTCTGCTGTCTCTCCACAGAGATCGGTATGTGACATAAGTGCATGTTTTGAAATAAAGATGAGAAAACATATTTGAAAAGAAAGGTTTTATTTTAAGTTTCAACAATCGATCCAGCAGAATATGAAAAGGGACACTATTTGAAAACATCCTCCAAATCAGTCGCTAGGGCCGGTCTTAGGCCATTGCAAACTATGCGGCCGCAGTGGGCCCTGCACTTTACAGGCCCATAAATTCATATTATAATTTTTTTTATTATCCTCTTCCCTACCCAGACTGGGCCCCGCGCAATCCGTTTCGCATTGGGCCCCGCAATTGTTAGGTGGAGTAATCTGTGTCTAGTGAGCGGCATTTTGTCCCGGATTTAATGTTCCAAGATGTTCCTAGTATTCTAAATTCATATTTCTGTTTAGTAGTCACTAGTATTTAGCGGCAGAGTAATCTATGCATATTGAGCGGCATTCTGTCCCGGATTTAATGTTCCAAGGTGTTCCTGGGGAGGGATGGTCTCTCAGTGCGTTACGCGCAGATCGATAGATGCTTCATTATATGCACCTTTAGCGAAAGTTCGTTTCGTTAAACAATGTATGAGATTAGTTCCGTAAAAAATAGGTGTTTAACATGAACCCTTTTAGTAAACAAGATATTGGGGCCATATACGGCAAGTAACAAAACTGTATAGAAAGGAGGATGACAAAGAAAACAATTTCTTACCTACCCTATTTCAGTTAAAACTAACATTTGATCAATGTTACGGCAACCCATATATTTCAAACTTGTTGGGTTACCCTGTCACTATGTTTTAACATGGAGTGCTAGAGATGATTACAGGTTTTCGAGTATAAATGATAGTTATCTTTAGTAACTTGTAGGCCCTATACTTAACTTCGTATTTACCGAGTATAAATGCTACAGACGAATCTCCTATAAGGAACATAAGACCAATATGTACGTAAGAAATAAAGTAGAGATGTATGCAGGTGTGCAAGAACCATTGCTTTCAATAGTGAAACGATGAAAACTAGCATGGTTTGGACATGTAGGTTATGCAGACATGATTCCTTGTCAAAAGCAATACTGCAGGGAACTGTCGAGGGTGAAGAACCAGAGGAGGGAAAAATAAAGGCATGTGCAGACAACATCAAGGAATGGACAGGGAAAGATATTTCCACACTCACTCGCATCACTGAGAATATAAATCTCTGGAGGACTGTATATTCAAGCAGCCAATGTGGTACCCCAACGACCCTGTACGGGTTTATTGATTGATTAAAGTTTTATCTCAATAATTATTTTGCGAACGACTTTTAAGGAGACGAAGTTTAAAAGTTATTTCTAACATCAAAGAGTATCAACAAATCCACCCTCAGTTTGTTCATTTCACAAACAAAGCTGCCAATCCAATGTCATTCATATGGTACATTTAAAAAAAAACAACAACATTGGTTGACATATAGGTCTACTAAAACCTTTAGGTATTTGTATATATTATATTATATCTGGTTGGATACACCTATTTCTTAGTCATGAAGTACTGTATTATTTTCATAAAAATTCTTGAGACTAACGGGAATTGAACCAGTCCGTTAATAAACGTAGTTACTACTTATTAAATTATTTACATTAAATTTACTTATTATTTTAATGTAATTTGTATTTTCGCTTGTCTATGAAAAAAATACCAAATTAAAATACTTCCTAGTGACAAGTGGGCCACTAGTCCTAGAGTAACTAGTCACTAGGGGCAACTGGCGGCTCGCACTGTTTTAAAAACATAAGAATAACGAATAATTGTGTACCATTGTCTTACTATGTTGCTAAGATTCCAAGAGACTGACTAGAACACAAACGACCAAATTTGCAAAGCAGCAGTAACTCACTGATCATTCTAAGTCTAAGTATTTTATAACAAACTTAACAGTAGCAGTCATCAAATATTAACAGTAAGTTCTTCAAATTAATTTCATTAAACATACACACCAGACTAACTATCTAAACAATGATGTGATATATCATGGTAATATTTTTTATTTTATTGGGTGTGCTTTCAAATCCCTGTTTATGGCATCCATAAAAAGCAAGTTGCATGCCTCTTGGCTAGTTCCCTCTGTGTTCAATACCTTAGGATAGATTGTGATCTTGTTCCATCATAAGAGTGCCTCACCAATTTTAGTGGTCAGCCTCTGCTTATTGAACTAAGCCCCACCTCTGTTTCAAGGAACTGGCCTTGATAGGAACAGGGTATTATACTATATATCTACCTGTAATGTCTGATACTATGGAAGAAAAATTTGAAGAACTGCCCAATAATACAATTTTCTATACCTATTGAGAAATATAAGTGTCCTATCTAGTTTATTCAAATTTAATTATAATTGGAACTGTTTCCTCACCTCTTACTTTTGTTCTAGTGTGACCTTTGCACTTTCTTCAAGAATACTCTGCATTTTTAATCACCAGTGAGGTGAGGTGCTTCAGCAAAAACATACCCAAATATTCTTTGTCGTTAAGTATAGTCACATGATTGTCCCAACATATCACACAGTTTTATTAATTCCAATAGATTTGACATGATAGTTACTGTTATCACATTTAAGGAGTATTATAAATTTGCTATGAAATACAATTGTAGATTTTAAAAAAAAGTATATAATTAATAGGTCTAATAGAAAGCAATATCCTGTAAGCTAAAGGATGCCTAAATAAATTAAAAAAAAATGCCTGTGCAAAATCAACTGCAAATGCAGGCGCCCGAATCTGACACTATGCATACTCTAACCCGGCTCATATATATAAGGAATTAAAATTGCATACTTATGAACGTTGTGTAATTTATAAGCATATAACTTTATGAACGTTGTGTAATTTATACGCAAATAACTGTTTCTTTGATGCGAAATGTTTAGTTTTATTGAATCAATCACCAAACAAAAAGCAGAAACTATAGTAGGAGCCATAATTAATATGAATATACATCATCAACTTCTATTTAAACATAGTAAATGCTGATAACAATGCACTAATCCATTTATTAGGCCTAGTCCGTTAATCAATAAATGTTTATATGCGTTATACCATCGTGCCATAGGTCAGAGGTAAAAAGGTCATGCAATCATATTAATGTTGAGCTTTGCCATACCACAGAAGAACTTTTAAAATTTCTACCTGCGCCATGGGCTGGCAAATATTATAAACTATAAAGGTACCACACATGGCCATTCTATGTTCTAAATAGCCTAAACCTATGCGTTACAGGAAAACAGAGCTTCGGATTTCTTCCTATATATGGTATATAGATTTATATTATATTCTACTCTGCTTTCATCTAATTCTCCTAAGACAACATAGATGCCTACATATATTTCTTAAATGTAGTTTTATTCTACAGTAATTCCAGTTTGTATTTTTGACTTTATCTTGATAAATAACTTGTGGTTAAAAAGTTGTATTTGTAAAACTTAATTATAACCAGTTTAAAAAAATAAAAAAATAAAAATAAAAATGTATCTGGTGGTAAGCAATTTTACTGCTGTTTTTTTTCATTTTCACTTTATAGTTGCTATTTACAGAAGTTTAATTTGTTTGTTTTAGAATGGATCTTCAGGAGCTAAATAAACTTCTGAAAACTCGATTGGCTCATCTCCTTCTATCAGTAAGTAATTTAATAACTTTTCTGCACATTAACCCTTTCAATCCCGGCCGTTCAGAAAAAACTCTGGGCTTAATTTCCAAGGCAAGGTGTATAACTACACAAATCAGAAGTAATTGTGCAAGAAAATTAATATAAAATACAATTTGCAATCAATTTGTATTATTCAAAGTCCCTTAACAGATAAATGGAAGAGGTACTGATCTGTGAACATATCTTTGTGAATATCGCGTAAGATAAGTTTACTTGTCATGTAACATGCAAGAGAAAAAAAATGAGCACCAGTTTCATGTCAGCTTCATTTACTTGTGTTAATTTGTTTGCTGATAAATGTTCAAATGAAAGCTTGATCATGCTGTGCCTAGCTATAACAAGGTTAACAGACGAATATTACATATCCATTATACAGAACTAAAACCAATATGTGTGTGAGAAACAAAATATATACCTTTTGCATGTCAATAAGAACATCTCATGGCAGTTGGTGAAACATTGCAAACTTGTGTGGTTTGACCATGTGATGAAGATCAATTCCCTTTTGAAAACTATCCTACAGGGAACAGTTGAGGGTGGAATACCCTCCGAAGAGGAGGTAAAAGAAAGTATAATTTGATAATATGAAACGCTGGACAAGATTATGATTCTTCACACTTACACAAGGAAGTGAGAACAGGGTAGGCATAGCAGAATTTTTGTGTTGATTTTTTCAGAGTGGTACCCATGTGACCCTCATGAAGGGTTGTGGAATTGATAATGATGAGGAGTAAAGTTACTGAAATGTATAATTGGTTCTTAAAAATTCAACAAAAGTTAAAAAACTATGTCCTGCACAGGAAATGTCTATATACTAAATTACATTTTCTTCTTGATTCAGTTGGTTCATTTCTTCATACTAAAAGATGATGAAACTATATTATACATACATTTGGTAGTCACATTTTTGGCTATCTAGTTCAGTGGTTCTCAACATGGTCCATATTGCCTACATTATAGGCCACAGAGACTTGTTGTGGAGCCATAGAAAAACATTTCCTGATATGTATCTTTTTTGAAAGAAAATTTTTCATTTCCTGGTATGCCACAGTGAGATGGTTCTCCAACTGGGAAATACTTCTCCAACTTTAGGCTTTTTGTTATATTATGACTATTTTGTCTTTGTACTTTTTAGTACTGCTATAATTTATATTCTGTTATATTTTGCTATTTATAATTAGTTGAACTCTATACTTACTTTGTTACAATAGATTCCAGAGTCTAAAGACCTTGTTTTGGATTCAGATTTAACAAAACCACTTGACAGAGTAGCTGGAGTATCTTTCCTTAAGGTCAGTCTTTTTTGTGTGCAATTTTTTTTTTTAAATTAAAAGAGGTCACTTGGTGTTTAATTTCCTAGTAATTATTACTAATGCTGACATTTTTATCTCACACATTTATATTGAGAGGCCCCAAAAAAATGGGAAGGGTGCTAAATATGGAAAAAAATTGTTATGTTAAAAATATGGATTAATGAAAAAAATAAGTTGATAGCCATGAAATAGTGACAAACCAACAAGCATGTGTAAGAACAAGTTGTTTGCAATTCCTGCAAATAGTGACAAACAAACAAACATGTAATTCCCATTTGAATTGGTGAAGCCTTAATGGGGAGCAAGGGAAGTCATCAACTGATGTGCATGTTATAAGAGGCAGCAGAGGATATATGTGGTGCATAGGTTTGATTAATTCATCCTGAAGAAGGTGAAGATACTATAAAATGTCATACTGAAGTCAGATGTGTTGGACTAAAAGCCAAGATATTACATATATTTTGTAAACTATGAGACTATGAATTAAATTCTACAGATGAAATCGTAGTGGTAATTTCACAAATCGTAGTGGTAATTTCACAAATCGTAGTGGTAATTTCACAAATCGTAGTGGTAATTTCACAATGCATTCAGAAGGGAAAGAAGAAAATATACAAGATCGTGTTACTGTGTTATTTTCTAGTTTGTTTTCATTGAACTTTATCTATTTTGTGTACAACAGGAACATGGAGTTGACAAAATCTTTATACTTGAGCCAAGTCAAAAATCATTGCCTGGATGTGGCAAGTGAGTAGAATAGTGACTTGTACACCATTCATATTTACAAATGTTAATTAAACAATTTGCATGATTATGGTATTACTGATGTTATGAAAATAAATGGAGAACTCATTTTATATGTTCCTTCAGTGCTGAATATGGTACATAAGGCAGAAACAGAGACCTCCACTTCGAGCAATGTGATGATACTGTGTGTGTAATTCATGCATGTTCTTGAGGCCAATAGTCATATCCTATTTGATGGTTGTTCTGTGAATTCATTCAGTCAGTTCCTCTTTTGCCAAGTTTCTCACATAGGGCGGATGTCATAGGATGCCTGTCGGTCAGTTGTCAAGGATTGCAGGTCTTGTGTATTTATGCCTGTTGATTTTAACTCATTCATAAATGATAGATGTTCTTTTGAGCATTGTTTTTAGTCTTCCCTGTTTTCTTTTCCCGTCTGGTGTCCACATGAAGACTTATAGTAGAATTCTGTCTTCCTTCATTCTAATAGTGTGGCTGATGTGAATTCATTACTGTTATTAAAATAAGTAATGGAGCAAAATTTATGTCAGTTTTTATTTACAATTCTATTGGTGAACAGTAATTGTAAATTGTTTTCTTGGGCATTGCTGTTTTCTACCTATTGTTTTGTGTTTGATAAGGCTGTTTATGTTGAATTTGTGTGCTTTTGTGACTCAAAAGAGAATTATTGTGTGTTTTCACTGTCAATGATTTGATCCTTCAGTTTCTATCCACAGCATTTTATGTAGCAATAATATGAGACATAATTTTAGGGAAATCTAGGTCACATGATCAAATATAATAGGGAGTTTCCGAAAATATATTTGTTCTCTTTTTATTGCTGGTATTTATGTGTTTTTAATCCACAGGCTTCTAGACACCTATGGACTTAGTATGGGTGTCACAGAAAGAGGAAGCTGTTACTAAAAATAGCCAGGATTACATGAACAATATTTGCCAAGTCCTTCTCCCAGAATAGTCATTCATGCTGCTCTAACGCAGTGTTGCTCATCTTTACTGTTGCTACTGATGATTTGTCGCTTTGCGTAATCTTTATGTTACCAGTCAATGAAAATAATGCAAAAATGATAGATATACCAAGAAAAATTATACTGCATGAGATCAGTTTGAAAACTATCCTATAGAAGTGCTTGTTCCCTATGAGAATTAGTTCAAAATGGGAAATCCCTGCTATTTCTAGTAACAGCCATTTCTGACTTTTATATATGTGACATTTCTGAGTCCACATATATCTAGAAGTCTGTTGTTCATCTTCATTAAGAACTAATTCAGACTTAGTGCGGAAAATTATTAATTATATTTTATAACTCCGTTTCAAATTAATTTTAAACAACGTATTATCCAGACTGTTGCAAGGTTGTTCCCCCCCCCCCCCCCCCAACCCCACTCAGTTTTTAAACACGATGATGGAAACATTACTGTTTATAGTATCTTTTATCTTATTACTCAGAAAAATCATGATTTTAAAACCAAATTTTAAAATTTGATTTAGGAATTTAAACAAATTATTGTTTGGAATGCATGCCTACCTATTTAATTGTTTCCCTTGGATATGTTTATCAGTTTACGTTCATCATTTATTAATTTTAAATATAAGTTTATTTAGGGTTAGGGTTACTTATGTAAAACACAACACCCTAACCCTAGAATAATTAATATTTAAATTAATTATTGATCAATTGTTGATATGATATTTAAATTAGTTATCTCTAAAATTTAGATCACTAAAATAAGCAGATAGGCACACGTTCCAAAGAGGAACCAAAAATTTAATTTATTTTTCTCACAATACTTACACTTTTTCTGACAGTAATTGAAATGCAATCTATGTGATTACATTCCAGGCGTGTTTATCTTGTTCGTCCACGTTTGGTAACGATGAAATACATTGCAGATCAGATTAATAATGAAATAGCAAAAGGAGACAAACGGTCTTACAAAATTGTAATGGTTCCACGAAAGGTAAAAAACTTCTGTTTTATGAGATATAGATGTGATACATGCTTGTACATTTATCAGATATAGATTTGATACATACTTGTAGAGTTATCAGATATAGATGTGATACATGCTTGTACATTTATCATATATAGATGTGATATATGCTTGTACATTTATCAGATATAGATGTGATATATGCTTGTACATTTATCAGATATAGATTTTATACATGCTTGTAGAGTTATCAGATATAGATGTGATACCTGCTTGTACATTTATCATATATAGATGTGATATATGCTTGTACATTTATCAGATATAGATGTGATATATGCTTGTACATTTATCAGATATAGATGTGATACATTGTAAATTGAAATTATCAGAAAATTACCAAAATTTAATAAAAATGCTGCAAAATAACTTTTATGTTTGTTTGTATGAGAACCCCAGGAATTCAGAGCAATTAGCTCTTACTTCCTATGTACAGTGGGGTGGTTTTTCTGAGCTTTCTTTCAGACCCAGGAGACTTCAGCTTTCGGCTTAGTGCAATGCCTATTGAAGGAGCCTTCTACTCAGAGGGGGTCTATAATTGTATAGATGACATGCTACAAAGCTTCCATAAGAGAGCCTCAATATAACGGCATGTCATCTAATAAGGTTTTCTGTTGCATAGGTGGTTTGTCTAGTGGGCCATTGGTGAGACCCACAGACACAACCGCATACATAAAATAACTTCTATTAATGATATAAAATACAGTTAGTAGCATATCCTATTCAGGATGTAGCAATCGATATAACATTTTTTTGCTGTAGTATTTTTCTAGACAATATAAATATATTCAGTAGATTTTAATACTCCGGAGGTCATAGTAGCCGGATTAATGCGACCTCCACTATTTTTGATGTATTTTTAAAATAAAGCTCTGATATAGCCAATTTGGACTAACGTCTGTAGTGGAAAGCATTGTGCCTTTCCATAAGAGGTATATTTTACTTAACCAAACGAAACCAAGTTCAGTAGAGAGATAAATCTTAGGAAGTCGCGATGACTGGATTAGCAAATATGCGACGTCCACATTTTTTATGGTTGTAAAGCTCTGATATAATCAAATTGGACTAATGTCCGTGGTTGAAAGAGGTAAATTTTACTTAGTCAATAAATTTCAGTAGATGACCATTGCTTTCTATACAGACTGGATACACAATTACTTCTTGGGGGTCTGAATCTGATACTTTGGCTATTTCGAAATTTGTTTATAACTTCCACAACAACAATGAGATACAGACATCAAATTTTCTTCTATGTCTAGAAGTGATCATGATAGTAAAGCAAAATCTTGTACTTGGAGGTTGTGGCAGGACTACCTGAATCATAACCTTCATTATTTTTGATAGTCAAAAGCTCTGATATAACCAAAGTGAAGTGGACTGCTGTCCAGCATCGAAAAGAGCATAGCTCACCATAAGTAAAAGTGAAAGTAAATTTTTACTTATTCAAACTTAAGGTATATCAAGCAATCAGTGTTGGTCCCGTATGTTTTATTGACCAATAGCATAACAAGTTATGATGTGGTCAGCATCACACACACCACCTTTATTTTCCAAGAAGATCTTGTACGAATTTCCTTAGATTTGATCAACCTTGGAGCTATTGGTGATATTTAAAGCATGTTTCCATTTTATCTGGAATTTGAATCTTGTATCACCTGACTAGCAAGCCAGTGCACTAATCATTGAGCTACTATAAATCCTTCCTCACCATAAGAGATTCTTGTTTTTTTAAAAAAAAAGCATGTTAGAATAATGAAAGTCACTTTCTCTCTGTTCTTTGTTTGGGTTTGTTCTCAAACTTCCACTGGGTGTCTCTTGTAGGCAGATAATGGTTCTCCTAGTATCTAGCAAGATGTAGTCCAGGGAATGGAAACGCACTGTGTTGCTGTTTTATTGATGCCAATGGTCCGAAACATTTTGACTTCAGCATGGTTAATACATTCAGTGTTTTATCATTTTCACTGAAAAATTTACATCTGTAGCCATATTGCTAGTAGATGCAGCAATACAGTCATATAAGAGAACTGGTTCTTGTATAGAACATTGAACATCCACCTGGAAGCTAACTACAGTCAAGCGTGCTTTACTTTTTCACAGCTGTAGTTTTCGATATCAAAATAGCCTTAGACACTCACATCTGTATTTTTATTGGTTTATTGTCTTCCGCTTGTCTTTCTTTCATTAAACTCAAGGTAACATTTGATCTGAAATATAAATAAAATAATGTGACATATAAAATAAAATGATCTGAAATATAAATGAAATAATATTAAATATAAAATAAAATGATCTGAAATATAAATGAAATAATATGAAATATAAAATAAAATTGATCTGAAATGTAAATAAAATAATATGAAATATAAAATATAATGATCTGAAATATAAATAAAATGATATGAAATATAAATAAAACAAAATTTATGAAATTTATGATTTCATTATATACAAATTTCGATTTCTGTATCATATATTATAATAGAGTTTTCCTATGTGTATGGATAAAATAATTGAGCACTTGTTTTTCCTAATTGTTCTATATTAATTTGTATTAACTAATTGATGTTTTCATGTTCTAGCTCACTGTTTGTGAGATGATTTTAGAAAGTGAAGGTGTCCTGGGACATGTAAACATTGATGAGTTCCCTCTTGAGTTATTTCCACTTGATTCTGATATATTATCATTGGAATTACCTGAGCTGTTTCCATCATTTTATCTTGTAAGTATATGGCTTACATTCATCAATTCAGTCATGCAATATTTTATATGTGAATTGTAACTTGTTCGTGTGATTGTTTATTTATAATATTTATTCAGTTGATAATTGTTAATAGCTAAATAAACAAACTTTTTTCATTTATTTGATATTTGCTTTAGGGATTATGAGACAGTCTGAAAATCTCAATTCACATGAACTAAGACAAGATTCAAACAGCAGAAGCTAATCTTAGTTATTAATCAGTGTCATATCACACAGTTTCCCCATAATTGTTAACACTTGTCAGTTTTCTGGTTCCGGTTTAAGTAATGAAGTGATGTTTCTTCTTCTTGCTAAATCAAGAGCTAGTTGATCATTATGATACGTACAAATTAATATCGTCCAAATTAATTATTTGTGTTACTGAAACGGATTCAAGGATGTCCATTTTGTAACAATGAAGACCTAAGACAAATTGCAATAAAATGCGAGACATGGAAATCTTTGACATCCGCTCCATGTGCCGTCTTTGGCCCTTGAGGAATAACTAACTAATTAAATCAGTGACTGAACAGAAACTGCCTGACTAGAAACTCCATTCTTCAACCTTCACAGAACATGAACACTGGTACCCTATTTCCTTATGGCTGAGTGAACCATGGGAGTAATTTTTATTTCAAACCATGAATAATGAGTGAACTTGAAACCTGGGTCTACTAGTCTGCGGGTGAGTGACTTAACACTGCTCCACCATGACTCCAATCTGCAGAGAAAGTTCAATATTGGGCATAGACAAGAGCTACAGCAACTTGTAATGGGGTGCTCAACATGAATAGAAATGACTGCTGTCCTATGTGCCATATTTCAACCAAAGGGAACTAATTAACTTACTAGCCAGCTAGCTAACTACCTTATTAACTAACAAATTAGCTAGCTGACTAAATAACTACCTAACTAACTTACCATGGCTTCCATGAAGCAGATGTTATGATTCCATTGCTACCAGTGTAAGCTGATTCTTAAACTTCAGCAATGGTTGAAAGACAGTGCCCCGTGCATGACATGCCTAAATTATTCTTTATTTGTATATTTATTTAAGATTATGATAATCTGTTTAAAATATAAACATTAACTAACTAGTTGTCTGCACTACAGGATAATGATACAACTTGGCTCCAAACTGTGGCATCTTCATTAGTCAGCTTGCAAGGACTCTTTGGCAAGATTCCTAATGTGTATGCTATTGGCAGAGGGTCCAAGGTAATACCAGTCATAATTTTAGTACTTATTTTTTCTTGTTTTAGTTAATTTTTATGGTATTTTCAAAGTAAATTTGTATTTTATCTGTATTTGATTTCATTTTTTTGCATTAATTCTCAAACTCCCACCTGATCTCTCTTGTATCTGAACAAACTAGATTTCCTGCAGGATGTAGTCCTGAAAACAGAAATGTGTCTCCGTTTTATTTCAGAAAATGGCCTAATATATCTAACTTCAGTGGTAGTGACTATTATATTCAATATTTTTACCACTTCCACTGAATGGTGGATATCTGTAATCATATTGCTAGTAGGCCAACTGAATGAGAATGCTGGTTCCTGTAGTACATAACCAACCTGGAATCATATTGCTAGTAGACCAACTGTACAAGAAGACTTGTTCCTGCACTACAAAAAAACCTGGCCACCAACCTCATAGCTAACCACGATCACATTTGCTTGACCTGTATGTGACTGTCTGTATCTGTATTGACAGTCACAGATGTTCACAGTGTATTTTATATATTTCAGACAATAGAATGAAACTTTCAGCTTTTCACACAACGCCTGCAGAAAATCATGTACAAAATTTTTATAGGGACTATCTCTAACTAAGAGGTTGCACAGTGCCAGCAAGATGAGTTTCCCATTAAGACCCTGCAACCCATTGGTGAACATGATATGAATACCATCAACAAAGAGAGTTGCTGGCATCAGATCGAACATCTGTTTTGTATGAGAACTAGTTCTGCCACTGTTAGAACTGCTCTAAGTTCAAGACCTAGGGTTGGGAGAAATACAGAAAACATGGAGAAGAAAAATAAAACAGGAATTGAAAGAAATGATTGCAGTTGGAGTAGAATACAGAAAATAGCCAAGGACAAAGAGAAACATTTTCTGTTTTTGTTGCTACCTTCAGTGCCAAGAATAGTACGTTCAAGAGTAAAAATGTGCACACTATAATGAAAATGCACACCATGAAGAGATGTAGAAGACTAAGACAAGAACCCAGGGTAATATCTAACCACAAACACAAGAGAGAGTCACAATATAATAGGGTACCATGTTGACAATAGACTATGTTGGTCAGAGATTCAAGATTTTAGATAACAGACTAAGAAACGGTCAACACAGTAGATACAACATAATATAATATACTAGAGATAGAGAATTGTGATCACCTATATCAGCTAGCACAGCACTTGATGATGATGATGGTTATACACGTACACAAATTCATAGTTTGTTATGTTGATCTATTGCTTGTCATTATTGCAGATGGTCTATGACCTCATGCAGACAATGTTTGAAACTCATAAAGAAAGAAAAGACACAAAATATCACATTGGTCAACTTTTTATTATGGACAGAGGTTTGTTATGCATTGATTGCTGTTCAAGTTTGTTATGCATTGATTGCTGTTCAAGTTTGTTATGCATTGATTGTTGTTTAAGTTTGTTATGCATTGATTGTTGTCCAAGTTTCGTATGCATTGATTGCTGTTCAAGTTTGTTATGCATTGATTGATTGCTGTTCAAGTTTGTTACACATTGATTGATTGTTGTTTAAGTTTCAATAATTGAAATCATCTGTGCCTTGATTAGAAACCAGCATCATGGCACATTTCCATAAGTGATCCGTTCCAACTGCCATTCAAGAGTATGCAGAGTCAAAGTCACAGTCAGATATTGATTATGTGATCTTCATAATTTTCCAGAGAGGACACATTTTCTCCCCTCACCCTCTGGTTATTTCCATATCTGTCATTCTGTGTATGTGCACATTATCACCCCCAGCATCAACTTCTTCACTCTGTAGTAAATCAATCAATCACCCTTATTAAGTCAGTTCTTTCTATCTCTCTCTCTCTCTCTCTCTCTCTCTCTCTCTCTCTCTCTCTCTTCAATACTGTGCTATCAATCACAGCATTGTTCGTCAATGAGTCTGCTCTTTCATTGCCTCTGACCCCCCAATGACCAGGCAGTATATCCATGTAATACTTTGGACAACTGAGTTATTCAATAATGTGACCCAATCCTTTATTAGCATGTATCTTCTGCAGTGTGTTCTGGAAGTCAGAGAGTAGCACAATGTGAGTTGATATCTCAATGAAAAAACAACTTAGGGCCAGAGTCACTGCTTCTCTTTCCATGTTCATGTTGTAGTGGAGTAGGCTGACAATTATTCAAGATGGTGGAACAAGCAACCATGCATTCATGTGATGTGCTTGTAAATCCATTTCATTTTTCTCTGCATCTCCTGTATTAGTTATCTCTGAGAACTTTCACTATGGTGTTTTGATGTGCCAATGTGTTGTTTCTGAAATTAGGAGCCTGGTGAGAATTTCTATCAGTAAATATAAAGCGAAATTCATTAGTGACATGATTTCAACATCAAGACAAGGCAAATGAATTCAATATCGTGACAAGGCGACATGAATTCAACATCATGACAAGACAACATGAATTCAACATCATGACAAGACAGGATCAAGTGTTTCATCTATGTGGTATCTATTTTCTTCATACGTTTCGCTTGATTCTGTTTCTATTTCAGCTTAACACCATGCCATTACAGAAAGTCAACAGTAGAATTTATAATAGCTCGGCTGTAGAAAAGATTTAAGATTAGAAATGTAGAATTTTATATTGCCATTTAGTATATTTCCATGTAAATTTAGGGGTCTCTTTCTTAATCTTTTTCCCTTTAATCATTGCATAGTTTAAGAATGGATTCAGTTACCCAAGATTCTGTGTTATTCTTCTTGTCCCTAATATTTCCGTTTGCTGATTCTAGAAGTAAATCAATCTTTTATGGTTTCTGTGAGAGAGTTAGAATTTTTGTTGACAAAGTTTAGAGCTGCAAATTTCCACCAGCCATCACTTCAGATATTTGTGCTATTTTTGCATATTTCAATTTTATTTTTGTAGATTCAATCTTAATCGTGTAAATTTGATTTTTTTTCCTTCTTAATTTAATTTTAATGTCGTTAACACCATATCCCAGCCACTATTGATGTTTACTCCTGAAAAAGTTCTTGTATCCCAGCCACTATTGATGTTTACTCCTGAAAAAGTTCTCGTATCCCAGCCACTACTGATGTCTACTCCTGAAAAAGTTCTCATATCCCATCCACTACTGATGTCTACTTTTGAAAAAAATTCTTGTTTTTCATTCATTATGTTAGACATACATTTTTGGATATAAGAATAAAATTAATGTGATTCTGTATTCTATACTTTTGGATCAGATACGAAATGATATTGTATTATCAAATATGATATGTTATTGTATATGATTGTAATGAATTTGAAAATTAAATAGTGGCGATCTAAACAAAATATAATATAGATTAACAAAGCACACACACACACACACACAAAACAAACCAAATTCACATTTCAGCAATAAGATTTTAATACACAATACAGCAAAAACTTTTTTCTAAAGTAGACACGTAGCCCAGAAAAGTTATCATAATCTTATCCCTTCACTTGATGAAGGCCCTTTTACAACACATCAATTTATTATGTTATGCTTTATATCAATATCTTCTTGTTTGATATCTTTGTTATCACAGCATCATAAACAATACAAGATTATCATGCTGCCTACCTGCTGATACTCTGTTATGGAGGTAATTTCTAAACTGCTGAGCTAAGCATGTCACTAAGGATCTTTCTTATTCCAGGATAGTAATGTTTGTTTTGATTTTTTTCAGATATTGACCTTGTGTCTCCTTTGTGTTCCCCAATGACTTATGAGGCATTGTTAAATGAAACATTTGGAATTGATTGTTGTAAGTATTAAATGACAGTAGCATATCATCTGTAGTGTCTGATGGTCATTACCAGATATGCTAACTCTGCTGAATTAATTATTGGTGCTTATATCTATATATATCAGGGGTTGGCAACCTATTGCTAACTGTGTGCCAACTTAAGGTTTCAAATTATTCAGAGTGCCAATGTCACATATCATTTTATACAAGTCGAGGCCAATATTCTTATTTTACCATATATTTTATTTTTATATTTTAATTCATTAATATATAGTGATATTCAATAATATGTAAAGTTGTAAACAACATTAAAAGAAATAGAGTGTCTTGAAAGATTTAAAAAAAAACTTTTTTATTATTAATGGGGCCCTTGCATGGTCTTGACCAGTTGCTCAATATGAAAACATACTTTGTCACTATGAGTTTGACAAAATTTTCTGAATGTTCAGGCGTTAGGCGAGTGCCGAAATGAGCTAGGAAACCCCGCTAATCGATTTATAATCAACTTTATACAGGAACCATGAAGAGTCTGTGTGCCATTTGAAATGCTTGGCGTGCCAATTGTGGCACGTATGCCATAGGTTGCCTACCCCTGATATATATCATAGTGAATACAAGTAAAATCAGAGGAATTGTTAGCAGAAGAATAGGCTGGTTTCCGTAAAAACAAAAGTGCCACAGAACAGATTTTTAACCTTAAAATATTGATAGAAAAGCACTTAGCATCAATGTGCTCTATATCATTTCATTGATTTCACAAACATTTGATCACGTGTGGCACCAAGTTCTGTGACAGATACTGATAACTTTGACACAAACATCATAGAAGTCATTGAAGAGCTGTATAAAGATTCAAGCATTGCTGTTTTCATAAATAATGATAGTGGTGAATTTTTCAAGATGGATATATGAGTCTTTCAGAGATGCATACTTTCCCCAGTACGTTTTAACATTTAGCTTGAATATATAATGCAGGAGGCATTACAAGATCACCAGACATCAATAACTATTGGAGGTAAGACACTTTGTAATTTGTGTTATGCCGATAATGTTGATATCTTGGCTGGTTCCAAATCTGAACTCCAGGAACTCACTTCAAAGTTGGAAGACATTAGTCGGAAATATGGCATGGAAACCAACATTGATAAAAGGAAGAGATTGGTGACTAGTGAAACCGAGTGCAAGATCCCACAAAGACCCAGTTAAACAGTCACAAACTTAAAGAAGTTAACACCTTCAAATATCTCTGGCCCCATATATGTGATGATGGCAACTCGGAAATGAGATTAAGCTAAAATTCATGGCGGCGGCTGCCATGACAAGGTTGAATATGATTTGGAGAAGTAAGATCAGTATTGGAGTAAAGATCAATCTATTCAGATCAGTAGTGCTAAATATATTTTGATTTTTATATTGATGTGAAAGTTGGAGACTCAATGCAGACATGGAAAGATAGATTCAGGATTTTGAAAAGAAGTGCTACAGACATCTGTTAAGAATTAGCTATATAGTACACAACACAAATATATTTGTCAAGTAGCAAATAAACTTTCAGGTTATCAAGAGCCACTTTTGGCAGTGGTGAACAACATAAAATTGTTTGGACATGTAACGAGACATGACTCTCTCAAATTATTTTTCACGGAACAGTCAATTGTGGAAAAAGGAGAGGACAGAGAACATCCTGGATTGATAACATCAAGGAATGGTCTGGGCGTGATTTTTCTACACGCCTCCGAATTACTAAGGATGGAGCAGTTTGGAGGGCATTTTCTGCTGATGTATCCAGTGTGACACCCTTATAACCCTGACGGGTTATAGGTTTTATTATTATATATTATTATATATATATATATATATATATATAAAACATGTGGCAACCCGAGCCTGGACCTGTAGTTCATGGTTCATACAATAGTGTCACTGCCTTCTTTCCCATATGTTGCAGTAAGCAAATAAGAAATATTGATTAAGGAAGAGGCTGACAACCTGTCACCTGTGAAAAAACATCATCATTGTCACTTCATGTCTTGTCTCACTTTCTTACTTTTTTCTTCCATAAAATGATTATGATTTCCATGAATGATTAAGAGATGCAGGCCAGTGGACATTGTACCTTTGTCCTTTTGTGGCACAATACATGGTGGGTGATGCTAGGTGTGCCAACATTACGATGAATCAACAAATCTTACAGAAGGAGTCGGATGAGATAATTTGCTTAGAAGTATGTGTAGCACTCCTGGCAAAATGTGGTGATCCAGTGTTACTGCCGCACTGAAATGTGTCCCGTCAGGGACTGAAAATGTTTGCATAAACCGCCACTAACATAACCATGCCTTTGAGACAACAAATCTTGTAGGAGTTCGTATTTCATCTCAGCGACTCAACTTAGAAGGATCTGTGCTTTGCCTTGTCAGACTATTGGCAGTCAAGAGCTACTTGCTCACAGCGAAAGTGATTATTTCATTGTCATCACATTTTCTCTGTGTGTGTGTGCGTGCGTGTGTACATATAAAAGAAGGAATACCCGGCGTCTGAGGATGAGAACAAGGATATTAGTATTACAAAACATGTAAGTAGCCAAAATGATGATAAAGATATCTTGACCACATAAAGTGATGTGAAGAGTTGAAACGAACCATATATGTAATAGAAGTTCTCTGCATAAGCGTAATGTGCACCAGCTTGCCTTACATGAAAGTGTTATAAATGTTCAACATAGAACAAATGATGTATAATTAATAGGTCTAACATAACACATATTTAGTATATTAAGGCTGCGAATATATGATCTGTAGAGGATTTAATTTATTAATAATTGGATATTCTGACATTTCAGAAATCACCATTATGATTAGGCTACAGTAGGCCAACTATTAATTAAAAAAAAAAAAAAAAAAAAAAGAAATAATGCAAAATATTCTGCAAATGCTGTAAAAATTTTTATTTGGTTTTTACAAATTAACCCCAAAAAAATTAACTAGTCTCTGGGATATAATTCTGACAGCAAAAATAGTTGACTGACTTTAGACTAGTGCAGTTTTTGACTTCGCTATCCCAGACACATTAAACGGGGCATGAAATTTGACCTTTTATATATAGATGCTTAATTTGTGACGTAATCGTTACTAGTCTTGGTGAGGTATGGCTTTTAGTAAAGAAACGTTATGGATTGTAATGCAGATGTGCAATGTTTCCTTCGATGGACTCATTAAAACAATAGTGAACTTGTAAATGCATAGGAAACCTGATTAAAAGCAATAATAATAATCTCTAGCATCTAGTAGACCTATCTGTTACTGATATTTGTTTACATTCGATTGACCTTTGTTCGTTGGTCAGAGGTAAAAAAGTTACCCAATTATATCAATGGTCAGCTCTGCCTGACCACAGGAGAACTTTTAAGATATCTCTTACCGACTGCGGCAGAGTTTTATTTTACCTAATTAGTCGCCATACCAAATTTCACTGGAATCGATGAGGGAAACATTGCTGTTTATATTATCTTTTATCTTATCACTCAGAAAAATAATGATTTTAAAACCAAATTTTATAATTTGATTTAGGAATTTAAAAAAATTCTTGTTTGAAATGTGTGCGTACCTTTTGGATTATTCCCTTGGCTTTGTTTATCAGTTTATATTTATCATTTACTAATTTAAATATAAATTTATTTAGGGTTAGGGTCACTTATGTAAAACATACGTTCCTAACCCTAACTCTAGAATACTTAATATTTAAATTAATTATCAATTAATTTATAGATTAATCAATCGAAATTTATATACTGGTCGAAACAAACAGTTACGGAGTTATCATCAATTTTATATATATATATATATAAAATATGTGGGTGTTTGTGTATGTGCTAGTGTAACAGATCAATATTTTTTTGGGCATGTCATGAATTAAAGAATCCCAGAATTCATGATGATAATATGCAAAATCAATGACAAACTAGAATGACAGATATTATTCTGGAAAGCCTAGTGTCATGGCAGGGAAGATGTTATGTGCAATGATAGTCAACAGTTTACACCCATAAAGGATTATTTTGTTGAGATCCATGCTCACATAATAATAATAATAATAATAATAAAACCCATAATCCGTCTGGGACGTAGTGGTGTCACATTAAGACATTTGATGGAGAAAAATCTCCGCACATCTCTATTCTCTACCATCCAAATCAGTTTTGACACTTTACATCCTGTCCAGTCCTTGATATTATCCAGCCTTGTCTTCTGCTGACCTCCTGTGTCATCTTCCTCGCTTCCACCCATGCTCATATATACTATCCAAAATGACAGAAATAATTGAAAAGATATATGGGAGCCATGGCAGCTTAATTTTTAATGAAATGACTTCCTAATTCATTGATCCAAGGTTCAATTTCCAGTTCAACTGAAAATATTAAAAATATTACCAACAGCTCCTAGGTCCACCAAGTCTAAAGAAATGGGTACCAAATTTTTCAGGAAAGTAAAGGTGGTTGGCATGACATTATAACTATATCAACCCAGCCTAAATAAATGGGTACTAGATATTGTGGGTGATAAAAAAAATATTTCCAGCTAAACTAGAAGTCAAACATTGGACCACCTGTCTAGGAAGCCAGAGCACTAACCATAGAGTGACTGTGGCTCACATTATTTTCAAATATCTCACATAATGATTTAATAATAATGTTTGTCTTCAGTTATAATCTTCTTCTATCTTAAATATATATATTTTCCTTCAGCTATAATCTTCTTTTATCTCAAACATGTGTGTACCCAAGCTATAATCTTCTTTTATCTCAAACATGTGTGTACCCCAGCTATAATCTTCTTTTATCTCAAACATGTGTGTACCCAAGCTATAATCTTCTTTTATCTCAAACATGTGTGTACCCAAGCTATAATCTTCTTTTATCTCAAACATGTGTGTACCCAAGCTATAATCTTCTTTTATCTCAAACATGTGTACCCCAGCTATAATCTTCTTTTATCTCAAACATGTGTGTACCCAAGCTATAATCTTCTTTTATCTCAAACATGTGTGTTCTCCAGCTATAATCTTCTTTTATCTCAAACATGTGTGTACCCCAGCTATAATCTTCTTTTATCTCAAACATGTGTGTACCCAAGCTATAATCTTCTTTTATCTCAAACATGTGTGTACCCAAGCTATAATCTTCTTTTATCTCAAACATGTGTGTACCCCAGCTATAATCTTCTTTTATCTCAAACATGTGTGTACCCAAGCTATAATCTTCTTTTATCTCAAACATGTGTGTACCCAAGCTATAATCTTCTTTTATCTCAAACATGTGTGTACCCAAGCTATAATCTTCTTTTATCTCAAACATGTGTGTACCCCAGCTATAATCTTCTTTTATCTCAAATGTGTGTACCCAAGCTATAATCTTCCAGTGTCTACTAAAAAACAAATCTTTGTTTTCTTGTAAATCTTTATTGCATCTGACATTTCTATTTTGTTTTGGTCTTCAGCTGTGATCACATTTGATTCATCCGTTACAGGAGACAGTAAAGATTTTAAGATGCTTTTAACCAATCAGGATGAGGTATGCATTTTTGAGAGTAGCATTATAATGCAACCTTTTTTATGCTTGACCACAAATCAATGATACAGTTAGTGACTATCATGGCTTGACCACAAATAAATGATACAGTTAGTGACTTTCATAATGCGTGGCATCTTTTAAGGCAGCAACACAATTTGATAAATATGTTGGAACTTAACTCACCCATTTAGCTAAAAATTATTATGTCATTCGTAAGTTTTTAAGACAAGAATAAACAATCATTTTTAGATTGAGTACAGACCACACTATATGTATAAGGAGGTTCGGGGTTGGCAACACTAATATGCTGATATGTGCCCTGGTGAATAATCTGTAGAAAATCCAGATCATATTCTGCAGAATTGCTCACAGTGGCAACACTGATATGCTGATATGTGCCCTATGAATAATCTGTAGTAAATCCAGATCATATTCTGGAGAATTACTCCCAGTGGCAACACTGATATGTGCCCTGTGAATAATCTGTAGTAAATCTAGATCATATTCTGCAGAATTGCTCACAGTGGCAACACTGATATGCTGATATGTGCCCTGTGAATAATCTGTAGTAAATCCAGATCATATTCTGCAGAATTACTCACAGTGGCAACACTGATATGCTGATATGTGCCCTGTGAATGATCTGTAGTAAATCCAGATATTATTCTGCAGAATTGCTCACAGTGGCAACACTGATATGCTGATATGTGCCCTGTGAATAATCTGTAGTAAATCCAGATCATATTCTGCAGAATTGCTCACAGTGGCAACACTGTTCCCTGTGAATAATCTATAGTAAATACAGATTATATTCTGCAGAATTGCTCACAGTGGCAACACTGTGCCCTGTGAATAATCTATAGTAAATCCAGATCATATTCTGCAGAATTACTCACAGTGGCAACACTGTGCCCTGTGAATAATCTATAGTAAATACAGATCATATTCTGCAGAATTACTCACAGTGGCAACACTGTTCCCTGTGAATAATCTATAGTAAATACAGATCATATTCTGCAGAATTACTCACAGTGGCAACACTGTTCCCTGTGAATAATCTGTAGTAAATACAGATCATATTCTGCAGAATTACTCACAGTGGCAACACTGTGCCCTGTGAATAATCTATAGTAAATACAGATCATATTCTGCAGAATTTCTCACAGTATTCATGCTTAAAACTGTGTATAAGGATTTTTTTTAAAAAACAACATTCAACATTCAGATTGTGATGATTTGATAAAATACATTCATATTAGTATGGTATCATAATAGTCGTTGTCTCGATTGGTCCGTTCTCAGTGACTTTAGTACACAGGTTGAATGTCTTGATGAGATCATATCTTATTTTGGGGATGTGGTTGGTCAAGTACAAAAGACCTGCTTACGTGAATAGCAAGGTGATTCTGTGCTGCTAGAATGAACCTGGTTAAATTCCTGTCAGCTTTAAGAATTATTTTCATTTATCTTCATGCTTCCTACTTGAATTTAGTATGGTATCACATGCAATTATCAACACAGATAATTGCCTGTCTTAAAATATTTGATGAGTTATAATTAAAGCTATAATATTCTGGAAGGTTTCTTCAACATTTGTTAACTGTCTCTTAATAAACAGAATTATTCTGACTTATTTTTGCTCATTGTATTGCTATTTTTAACAATAAAATTTGTTATTGAAGTTAGAAGGGGAAGCTAAAAAGTAAGTCACAAATGGTTGAATATATTTTTTTAGAAAAACCATAAAATAGAAATGCGATAGAAACATGAAAACTATATAATTTTAGACTGACATTTTTCCTTTATTTCTCCACATAAATGTAACCAACATTGATGCACTCATCCCATCGATTTATTAGTGCGGCAATCAATACCTGAAGCATAAAAATCTTTTGTCAGTCAGTTCCCAAGGTGCCCATTTGTCACACACATTGACCACATAAATGGATGTTGTAATCTCATAATTAAACCTTTAAAAATCATGTATTTCATTTAAATATTTTTCTATGTTAGTTAGTGTCTTACCTATTGACTTTCCCTCGTACAGGAAAAATGGAATGTTATTTTTACTTTATATTTCACAAAGTTTAACAAAATTGCATTACTAGTTTTTTAAAACTTTATATTGCAGATCTACAGTCAAATTCGAGACAGACACTTCTCGCATGTATTTTCTTATCTCAGCGGAAAAGCTAAAGACCTTCAGGTTATCTACAGTGTGAGTTCGAACAAAATATTTATTACGATGAGATGAGATAGCCTCATCTGTGTCCTCAGGCATGCAGGTGTGAAGGGGAGTGAATGAGCGGATAAATTAGCAAGACTTGCTGTCATAACAGATGGTCAGCTGATAAATCAGACATACTCAATGCTCTTTGAGTTCTCTTTGAGAGCATGACTTTGAAAACATGAGCATGAATCAGTATTGAGAATGCATGAATTTAGAGTGAGGATAAGCATGGCCTGAAGACATAACAAAAACTTCATAAAGAACACTGCACCAACAGTAGAACCGGAACCATCAGTTGATATACCCTGAGTGATTTACTGAAGTAGAGATCTGAGCACCTATGGACATGCCCGGTGTGTGAGAAAGATAATCTATATACCTAGTACCTAATTTATTATGATAGAGCAGTTATTTATCTAGTCCTGGTAAGTATGACTTTCTGATGTTTTTTTTCTGTGCTACACTTTCATAAGATCAAGTGTCATTACTATTTCAAACTATGAGCATTATAGACATCCAGCATATGCATTTATTTATCATGTCATAATGATGCAGCCAACCTTCGTTGTGGAGAAAGCACTTGACGATGATTGATGCATTTATGACCGTTTCTCCACCTCATGGTGTGCTTTTACACCACACAGTACTGAGTGGATTATGTAAACGATATGTTTACTTTGTACTTAGGATATTATTTTCTTGTGTTTATCTTCCTTCTAGCATATTTTTGAGCATTGTTATGCCTCCTTTAAACCCAAAAATTATATTTGCATTTCCTAATCTTTTTTCAGTATTCCCTATTCATCTATATATTTGCAGTTCATTAGATAACTGAACATCCACATGTATATACAGCCACATTTATTATGTACAGCCAAATCTCTATACTACCACATCTCTATACAACCACATCTGTATACAACCACATCTCTATACAACCACATCTCTATACAACCACATCTGTATACAACCACATCTCTATACAACCACATCTCTATACAACCACATCTCTATACAACCACATCTCTATACAATCACATCTGTATACAACCACTTCTGTATACAACCACATCTGTATACAACCACATTTGTATACAACCACTTCTGTATACAACCACATCTGTATACAACCACATCTGTATACAACCACATCTGCATACAACCACATCTCTATACAACCACATCTCTATACAACCACATTTCTATACAACCACATCTCTATACAACCACATTTCTATACAACCACATCTCTATACAACCACATTTCTATACAACCACATCTCTATACAACCACATTTCTATACAACCACATCTCTATACAACCACATTTCTATACAACCACATCTCTATACAACCACATTTCTATACAACCACATCTCTATACAACCACATTTCTATACAACCACATCTATATATAACCACTTCTGTACAACCACATCTCTATACAACCACATCTCTATACAACCACATCTCTATACAACCACATCTCTATACAACCATGTCTCTATACAACCATGTTTCAATGACTTGATTATATTTAGAACTGCATCCCTTTTTATACAATATAATGAAAGGCTAAAAAAAAGGACTGAAAAGGCATAGAGGATTTACTACATTGTACCCTGGTTACCCCATATATACTCCATTCGTCTCAACAAATCAACATGCAATTTTCTTACAGTACCATTCATAGCACATGCTCCTTAGCTTCAAGTGATAATCCCCAAGGATGAAAGCTAGATTTGAACCCGTGACCTGTCAGTGTTGAAAGTGTACTCTATTGAATGCATCAGCAAACAGATTCCTCCAATAATTTATATCTTTAGATGGAGATGCATGTTGAAAAATCATGTATTTCTTTGATGTTGTCTGTCCATGTATTTCTTTGATGTTGTCTGTCCATGTATTTCTTTGATGTTGTCTGTCCATGAATTTATTTGATGTTGTCTGTCCATGAATTTCTTTGATGTTGTCTGTCCATGAATTTCTTTGATGTTGTCTGTCCATGAATTTCTTTGATGTTGTCTGTCCATGAATTTCTTTGATGTTGTCTGTCCATGAATTTCTTTGATGTTGTCTGTCCATGAATTTCTTTGATGTTGTCTGCCCATGAATTTCTTTGATGTTGTCTGCCCATGAATTTCTTTGATGTTGTCTGTCCATGAATTTCTTTGATGTTGTCTGTCCATGAATTTCTTTGATTTTGTCTGTCCATGAATTTATTTGATGTTGTCTGTCCATGTATTTCTTTGATGTCTGTCCATGAATTTCTTTGCTTTCTTCTCCTTCTACATCTAGGACATATTCCTTGCATTATCTTTTTGTTTTTACTTGGAATTATTTCCACTTTCATGTCCAATCATGTTTTTTTCTGTTTATTGATAACAGTAGGGATTCTCTACCATATTTCTTGCATTCATATTTGTTTTCTCTCTATAGGAAAATCATATAATCTATAATGCTTGCATTCAAAAGCCTTTATTCTCTATCAACCATATAGACAGAAGTATACATGTTATACATTTTGTTCTTCATTTCAACACTGATGTCACTTTTCTATTTTACATTTAGCCTTAATACAGCAGCCTCAAGTCATTCACAGTCTTAGTTTTAACATTTACTACACTCAATGCAAATTACATAACCTGCCCCCTGCACGCTGGATTGTTTTAAAAAAAATTACACAATGATGAAAAAGTGCATCAAAAAATAGTTTTAAATTTACTGACTTATGTGTTCTTGTCTGGCAAATTTATTTTTTTCAATAAATTCTTATACCAATCTTATTTCTAATTAAATTTATAAAGTTTTTTTTATTACCAAACTAACATTACCAAACTAACCAAAACAAAACACATAGATGTCACTAACCTTTGATCCAATCTTGTGTGGTTCTAAGAATATTTCTTGACTCACTTCACAAACAAATTGATGTACGTTCAATGCATGATATCAATAATAAATGTTGTCATTTCATAAAGAAACTAACGTTTTCCATATCTTTTTTGAAAATAAGTGTAATTCCCAATAATTCCTAATTATTAGAAAAATAATCCACAAGAATTTCACTAAAGTTTGCTGCATTTCAACTTGATGTGTATTGATTGTTTAACTTTCACATTTCCATCATTTTCTGGTCTTTTTTGTGCACATGAGGTTGTTGAAAAGGAAGCTAGATTTGCTTGCAATTTTGCCACTCTTTTTTTCCTAGAAGAAAAAGCCAAATTTAAACTTTGTATCGTGATTACGGAATTTTGTAATGGCTGTCGCAATTCTGCTACCATTGCATTCAGCGGAGTACAACTGGAAGTGAGCTGATATTCACGCCGATGGTGTGCAGAAGGTTAAATGTTTTGGAGTTTTCCCATACTCCGCTGGTACTGAAAAGGGAAGGAAATAATAACAACACTGTGATCTACATTATATGTTATAAGAGATGTTTTATAAAGATTATACAAGATGAGGATGTCTGGGGAGTGTAGCTATACCATCCTGTGGGAGGTCATGTTGGGTCAAAAGGTAGATATTGCAATAAACTGTATACCATGACACAAATTATTCTGTTCTCTGGACAGCATCCTGCTAATCTGCAGGAGTTTGAGTACAAGTGGATAAGAAAAATATAGTTATCATTTCCTCAAATTTATACTCATTCTTCATGATATTCAACTGCACTTTAGTGTCCCTGTTGTTAGCTAAGATTCTGATATCACATTTATTCATATCAATTCATTGACATTTATTCATATCAATTCTCTGACATTTATTCATATCAATTCTCTGACATTTATTCATAATATTCACTGACATTATTTAGAAGCCAAATAATCTAATAGATTTATTGTATTTTGATGCATTTTTTTTTCAGAAAAAGAACAATTTAAAAACAGTGGGTGACATGAAAGAATATGTAGCAAATGAATTGCGCATTTTAAAACAGCAGCAGAAACTGTTAGCTACACGTGAGTGCATACTAGATGTGTTATGTCAGCTACACGTGAGTGCATACTAGATGTGTTATGTTAGCTACACGTGAGTGCATACTAGATGTGTTATGTTAGCTACACGTGAGCGCATACTAGATGTGTTATGTCAGCTACACGTGAGTGCATACTAGATGTGTTATGTGAGCTACACGTGAGTGCATACTAGATGTGTTATGTCAGCTACACGTGAGTGCATACTAGATGTGTTATGTTAGCTACACGTGAGTGCATACTAGATGTGTTATGTGAGCTACACGTGAGTGCATACTAGATGTGTTATGTGAGCTACACGTGAGTGCATACTAGATGTGTTATGTCAGCTACACGTGAGTGCATACTAGATGTGTTATGTGAGCTACACGTGAGTGCATACTAGATGTGTTATGTTAGCTACACGTGAGTGCATACTAGATGTGTTATGTCAGCTACACGTGAGTGCATACTAGATGTGTTATGTTAGCTACACGTGAGTGCATACTAGATGTGTTATGTTAGCTACACGTGCGTGCATACTAGATGTGTTATGTCAGCTACACGGGAGTGCATACTAGATGTGTTATGTCAGCTACACGTGAGCGTATACTAGATGTGTTATGTTAGCTACACGTGAGTGCATACTAGATGTGTTATGTTAGCTACACGTGAGTGCATACTAGATGTTTTATGTCAGCTACACGTGAGCGTATACTAGATGTGTTATGTCAGCTACACGTGAGCGCATACTAGATGTGTTATGTCAGCTACACGTGAGTACATACTAGATGTGTTATGTTAGCTACACGTGAGTGCATACTAGATGTGTTATGTCAGCTACACGTGAGGGCATACTAGATGTGTTATGTCAGCTACACGTGAGTACATACTAG
Organism: Meghimatium bilineatum; assembly: GCA_034231615.1. Taxonomy (NCBI): domain Eukaryota; kingdom Metazoa; phylum Mollusca; class Gastropoda; order Stylommatophora; family Philomycidae; genus Meghimatium; species Meghimatium bilineatum. The sequence continues at coordinate 110,740,831 of CM067299.1, read as the reverse complement.
ATGTGTTATGTTAGCTACACGTGAGTGCATACTAGATGTGTTATGTCAGCTACACGTGAGGGCATACTAGATGTGTTATGTCAGCTACACGTGAGCGTATACTAGATGTGTTATGTCAGCTACACGTGAGCGTATACTAGATGTGTTATGTTAGCTACACGTGAGTGCATACTAGATGTGTTATGTGAGCTACACGTGAGTGCATACTAGATGTGTTATGTGAGCTACACGTGAGTGCATACTAGATGTGTTATGTCAGCTACACGTGAGTGCATACTAGATGTGTTATGTCAGCTACACGTGAGCGTATACTAGATGTGTTATGTCAGCTACACGTGAGCGTATACTAGATGTGTTATGTCAGCTACACGTGAGCGCATACTAGATGTGTTATGTCAGCTACACGTGAGTGTATACTAGATGTGTTATGTCAGCTACACGTGAGCGTATACTAGATGTGTTATGTCAGCTACACGTGAGCGTATACTAGATGTGTTATGTCAGCTACACGTGAGTGCATACTAGATGTGTTATGTTAGCTACACGTGAGTGCATACTAGATGTGTTATGTCAGCTACACGTGAGCGCATACTAGATGTGTTATGTCAGCTACACATGAGCGTATACTAGATGTGTTATGTCAGCTACACGTGAGCGCATACTAGATGTGTTATGTCAGCTACACGTGAGTGCATACTAGATGTGTTATGTCAGCTACACGTGAGTGCATACTAGATGTGTTATGTCAGCTACACGTGAGTGCATACTAGATGTGTTATGTCAGCTACACGTGAGCGCATACTAGATGTGTTATGTCAGCTACACGTGAGCGTATACTAGATGTGTTATGTCAGCTACACGTGAGCGTATACTAGATGTGTTATGTTTTGTGTTCTTCTACATTCATTCTTGATTAGGAACCTGTATCACAGCACTAAGGGCATTCTCATAAGTGTTCAACTCACCAGTCCATTAGCCATCTAAGGGTATATTCTTCTTCCTTTCACTTGAAACATGTCTATATCTGTAATTCTGTCTCCTGAATAAAACTCACTGTTGTTTGTAGTTCATACAGTGGCCCATAGAGCTTTGATTCCAGTGTTGTTTCCTCTGGCCAATACGTCTGCCTCAGCATTTCATACTCAGAAAACTCTTGAATTATACGTTTTGCATTTTATGCCTCATGTACACATGCCCGTGTTTTTTACATACACATGTGACTTTGGAGTCGGTTGTGTCTCATTCTGAGGTGTAGAATTACAACTTGTTCCGATCTATTCATAATGTGATTGCCATCTTGTGTTGATGTTTGTGGCTTTCTTATTGACTTGATCATCTGTTTTTTCTGATGGTAAGTGATTGTAAGGGTATATAAGTTCAGTGTCCCAGTCGTCCCAGTAGGTTGTGCGTTCTTCAGATCTTTACAGAAATATCGCACATTCTCCTCTTGTCACTCCTATTTTATCATTATCTGAACATGCAAATTGTATCTTTAAACCGCCTTTTTATCAGGTTGTAGGGCTTTCATAACAGATAACAGGCATTCTTAACCTTTAGGACCCCGGATTAAAATTAAGAAATATCCTCCCTTGTCCTGACTTATTTTTTGGAAAATTTGTGTTATTGATGGTGGGTGTTTTGAAAACGCAATAATTTTTTTGATTTAAAAAATTTTTAAATAATGTTTGCACATCTAAATAAAGGAATGAATATAATCATGTTTTTGTTGTTGTTGTATGTGTGATATGACAGTTGTGAGCAAGTTGTGAAGTTGAAAATTCGGGAAAAAATCACAAAACGCCATTTTCAAAATCGCAAAAATATCTTCTTGACGTCCCTAATACATGAGCAATGTGTGGCAACATTGATAAAATCCTCATAAATACCTATACTTATTGTATATGTATTGTTTTATATCCAAACTAATATAATATGAACTAAAATAACTAATAAAACGTGAAGAAATCGCATATAATGTCCGTCCTGTCAACACTAGGTCTATGGCGACACGCAACGTAATTATTGTCCATGCACACATATGGCACCCCTGATACATATTATTTTTGTGTTTTATGAATGAATACACACACATTCTTATCAAACAACAACATATTAAACACAAAGAACAACAATTAGAACATGTAGTGACGATCATTTACCCATGCAACACAGTACTCAATTTGATAGTAAAATACGGCCGAAAATGGCAAAAGTCACTCCCGAAGAGCGTTGATAACATCGGCCGGTTTTCTCCTTCTATACAATGCTAATGTGTAAAAGAATTTGACCTTTACACTGTGACGTGTTCCTAGCTTCATTTGGCGGGCTTTATACATCATCGGTTCATTACTTCGTGAAGTTCCGTACTCGGGAATCGGGCGATATCGTATGGTGCGTGGCATCGCCCACCGGTTACACGGGAGCGTATACTCCGGGTGCGTAACCTCGCCCATAGGGGCCTAAAGGTTAAAGTTTACACATTAACACAATGTGAATCACAGAGAATGGAATGCATTGCATCATGCTTAATGTCTTTGTTTAATATCAGCACTTTTGGTTTGACAAATGCAACTTCAGTGTTAAGATGATTGATTAGTTGCTGATTTAGAGGTCCATGGACTCATGCCCTTAGACACAATACCAATATGTTATAGCATTCTTTTGTAGGTAAGTGTGACTTTTCTACCCACCAAGGGTCAGGAACTGTCATACCACATGGAAGGTACCCGTAGGTGTTTATCTATGCAATTCTCATTACTCATGCTCATTCACTCTGCTCAATCTTTGCCACCCATTGCCTTCTGTTTATATTGAACTTCTCTATAGCTCCAGGCATGTAAGGTAAAATACTTGTCATGCCCTGAGCCACTATTCCTTTATAATGGGCCTCAGCCAGTGTAGCTAGTCTCTTCTCCCAAGTGCTGCACAGTACATCTCTGGTTACCTCCCAGCTACAGAGGGTGCAGACATATACAAATAACAAAGCATAAAAACACACACAATCATGGAAAACATAATTGTATAGATAAGTGCAATGAAGCTTCTATGAAGAATCAGTATACATGCATGTCATCTAATAAGTCACAGGCATGTCATTTACTAAGTCACAGGCATGTCACCTAAGTCATAAGTCACCGTCATGTCATCTACTAAGTCACAGAAATGTCATCTACTAATTCACAAGTCATAGGTATGTCATCTACTAAGGTTTTCTTTTGCACCATGGTTTGTCTGGTGGACCATTGATGATATCTGCAGACATTCAGCTTGTGACAGCATTAAGATCAATACTTAAGAACCTGTTAATATTTCCTATAATAATCACAATCTTATAATGTTCTTATCCATGTTTCAGACATTGGTGCATGTGAAGTGATCATGAAAACAAAGGGTAAATCAGATTTTGAGGATTACATTAGAACTGAGCAAAGTAAGTCAGGTTTTATGATATGAATAATAATAATGTGTGCTCACAAATAGTTACTTTATTGTGAGTTACCTCCCAGGTCTTTCAGCTGATATTATAAAGCATTATGGAGACTTTCAGTGTATTTTTTTCTTCTATGGTTATGTTTCAGTTTAACTTTTGCAATTATACAGGAAGGTGGAAACAACAATGGGTATACGTCACTAAGTTACTAGGTCACTACGATTTATCCACGTTGCTTTGTCCTGATCCAGAACTACACGAAGTAAGGCTCACGTTACCATAGATCTGCGCTATTTGAAGGTCGGAATATGTCACACTTCCCCCACATTCATTCTTTGAGGTTATATTGTAAAATGGAGAGGTATGATTATATTTGAATGCCGGTTTTGCTGAAAGGACTTCTGTTGATTTCTGTCGACGCCATATTTCATGGACTGTTTATGGATTATGTTCCAATGATGATGATTTCTTGTGAAGTACAATTGTTTTTAATAGATAATAATATTAAAACATTACTTTCGGAGAATAGAGCCAAACATTTTGTCACTTTGATATGGGACTATGAATTAATTAGGATTGTGTCAGATGGAAATATCTCTAGGCCTAATGTTTAACAGAGCCGATCGGCAAGGTAGGTAAGTGACATCTCTATGTTTATTATTATTTTTTTTCCTTGTGTTTTATTTATTTAAATATTATTAGAACGTTCATTTTATTATGAAATAACATAAAGACAATATTTATCAGGGGTGCCAAAGATCAGCATTGAATAAAATTACGTTGTATATTGGTCAAGGTCTACTTGAACAGACTGAGATTGTATGTCACATATACATGTTTTATTTGTTTTTTCAGTTTATATTATGATAGTTTGGTTATGAAAACTATCATAGGAGGATTTTATCAGTGTTGCCACGCATTGATCAAGTATAAGTGCATCAAGAAATTATTTTTCAATTATTTATTAGATTTTTAAAATGACTTTTCCCCCAATTTTCAACTTCACAACTTTCTAACATCTTTCATATAACACCACAAACATTTTTTTAATTAGTAGCATATTTTATTAAGGTTGTAAGTATTTTTTGGCTGCAGTGATTTTCTAGGCAATATAAATATGCTCAGTAGTTTGCTATTGCTTTCTGAATGGTTCCAATGCACAATTACCTGTGGCAGGGATCAAACTTGGTACCTTGACGATCACAGACACGCTCTGTGTCACAAAGCAGACTTAAACAGTTGTTTTCAAAACAGTTGTTTATACATTTGTAATCTATGTCAAGTTGTCTTTGTCATCACCTATGTCTCTGAGCCTTCTCTGAAGACTTCTACATTAGTTTTCTGGGATTGAATTTGCATCATTCTTCTAAAAATACTACACTTCAGTAGCTGTTCACATGGAGCCGTTTTGTCTCAGTCCATGATTTCATATCCATAAGAAAGATTGGATTTGATAAAACATTCTAGCACTGAAATTCACATATACATTGATAGTACTCCTTCTAGCATCATAGCACTGAAATTCACATATACATTGATATTACTCCTTCTAGCATCATAGCACTGGAATTCACATATACATTGATATTACTCCTTCTAGCATCATAGCACTGAAATTCACATATACATTGATATTAATCCTTCTAGTATCATAGCACTGGAATTCACATATACATTGATATTACTCCTTCTAGCATCCTAGCACTGAAATTCACATATACATTGATGGCACTCCTGGCATCCTAGCACTTGAATTCATATATACATTGATAGTACCTCCTTTGTATAGAATATTTCTCATTTTTGAAAATGCCAATTTGTATTGTGTTATCATTTCATCTCAAATGTTTCTTATCACAAATAGATTTATCACAATTGAGTATCAGCCACCTGGTGTTCAAAATGATGCCCCGATTCTTGACTTTATCCACTTGATTTACATTTGTTTCATTGATCTTAATACTTCTTCTTGGTGGTGTTTATCATTGATTCTCAACACGGGCCATTTGGCCCTCCTAGGGATCATGGAGACTTAACAGGGGGGGGGGGGGGGGGGGTTACAGATAAATATATTGTGAGGGGGGGGGGGTTACACAGACTTGTCTGTCAGAGTAAGGTTACCACCTGTATATAGTGGTAATATGATATAGTGAAATATAGTACATGAATTATAGTGATCAAGCTTTATAAAATGTTGGTGACTGGTAAAGAAAGTCAATGATTCCCTTTTTGTAAAGCAACTGGGATGTTCATGGGAAAAAAATTTGTCATAAAAGAAGGCTGCTGCCAAAAATAAATGTTGAAAACCACTGGTGTATATTTCTGTGAAAACATTACAAGGTTCTTAATTACTGAATACTTCTATATTTTCTTCAGATCTTCTGGAGGGAACAGACACAAGAGAAAGTATTGCCTACATTGAGGAATGCATTCATAAGCAGGTGTGGTGTGTTCTCAATAAGACAATGTGACTTTATGTGAATATTTTGACCGCTTCTTTATTTAGATGAAATGTTTTGTTTTATTTACTTGTGTAGTAGAATCCCTCTATATCGCTTGATTTTATCTACAATTTTAACATTTAACACTTTTCAAATCCCCAATTATATGTAGGTATTCTTTATTGTTTATACTATATGTAGCGAATTTCTATACAAATGTTGGTGCGGACCAATTTGTGATAATGGAATTTTAGGATATTTGAAAGCCAAGTAAAATATTTTCATGTAAATTGTTTTGTTGATGTTATCTTGTGTTAGATCAATAATATCTGTGCCCATAGTCAAACCTCATTTGAGCTTGGTGACTTGATTGTATTTTTTAAAAACAATACATAATTGTATTGTTTTTACATTTCTAGACTGTGGTGAATAAAACATAGTTAAACATTTCTTACTTCACTGCCATAGATTCCTCAAACATATAGACCTAAATGATTACTACCAATAGAATAACATTCCCTAAAGCATAGATAAAGTACTTCAAACCAGCACTAACAGTAAGTAACGATAAAACGGAAAATATTGGAAAGAGATTAAACAAAGATGGAAAGAATACTACCACAAAATGTACAAAAGTACACAATAAATCCCAGAAGTAAACATAAATGAAACAGCAAAAGAACCAGATACAACAATAGACTGAATTAGACATGTAATTAAAATCTGAAGAAACATAAAACTCCAGGGAATGACAGTATTTCCTCACAAAATTATACTAGCCGGAGGAGAAAACACAGCAATATACAGTAAGCTATGCTGCAAAATATGGAAGAGCGGAATATGGCCAGAAGAATGGGAAAAATCAATATATATCCCCTTGCCAAAAAAAGGAGATCTTCAACTATGTACTAACTATAGAACAGTAGCATTAATTAGCCAAGCAACCAAGATCATTCTAAGAATAGTAATGAAAGGAATACAGCAAAAATTAGAAATCAAAGTTAACTAGGTACAAGTAGGGTTCTAATCAGGTAAAAGCACACAAGATCATTTACTAAATGTGAGAATAATTATCGAAAAATGGAAGAAATACAAAGCAGATCTATACAGGTGTTTTATCGACTATTCCAAAACATTTTATTGCATACAAAATCAGCAACTATGGGGAATAATAAGAGAAATGGACTTCCCAGAACATCTAACATATCTTATTGAAACACTCTGCTATAATCAACAAGCAGCTGTAAGATTTGATAGTGATAATGGAGGGATAATAGCAGGATGATGGACAATAGGCAGACCAAGAAAAAGATGGACGCAAAATATCAAGACCATCTAAACATGACAATAACAGAAGCTGGAAGACTGGCTCAAGACAGAAGTTTCGAAATGCTGTTATGACTACTACATCCTGTTCAGGACATGCTACCTGATGATGATATATATAAATTGTAATTTTGAAATACAGGGTTTCTGAAAGACAAATATGCAGTGTTGAATGTCTCCATAATATCTAGCAGTAAAGAAAATTAATGTATGCTAAAGTCAAATTGCACAAACTAGAGCTAAATGGCGCTCTACAATTAAAAAAAGCGCAGCATCTTGTGAAAAGAATAGAAATGCAGCAACTTAACAGTGGAGATTAACTAGAAAGTCATGGGTAGACCAAAAACCATATACAATGAGCTGCCTGAACCATACAAGAACATTTGTGGCCAGAATATGGCTTATCTATGAACTCATAGTCAAGGACATAACTCTATTTGAATGTCAAATGTGGATGTGACAAATGGTTATCATCACATGTGATGGACAAACAACAGATATATATAATATGTGTACAGGTGCCAAAACAGATGAGATAATCCGTATGTAGGAAAATTTGTTTTTAAGAATGCTTTGTTTAAGATAATTTTTATTTTATTACTTTGTTATAGAATGTTGGTAAAATGAATGAATATTAGAAAGTGATTTTTAAGATCAATGGCCAACCAAATACTACAAGAAACGTGTTTATATTTGAAAAAGGGATCTCTGTGGCATAATGACTAAGCCATCTGTCATAAAGTCAACCTGTAGCATTTTAACTGCCGTAGAGGTGTGAGATGTTAATGATATCATATTTCAGAGGCTCTGATATATGAGGGTGGTAGCTATCTCTTCTCCCTCACAGTTTTTACTTCTAAAGTAATCCGGTACCCAATTAAGGCTGGATTGTTCAGGGAGCTGTTTACTGGAGAATGAACCCAGGACCTTGATATGCGAAGCCAGTGCACTAAATACTGTACTTCGCTGCCCCCTATAGGTTTTGGAGGTCATTGGTTTGATCTTAGGTCATTAAATCTTGTTTCCAAGTGCATGTTTTGGAGATCCAGGTGATTATTGATTGAAGGTACAGAGTTACGTGCTACGAGTGATACTTTCTGAAAGTGGTGTGCCACCTTGTTGAGAGGTACAGAATACATGTGGAGAAACATTTTATGTCAATATATTATGTCTTTTGAGCTTATTTGAAAAGCAGAATGATCAAATGTGAAGGAGCCTGCCACTATTTCTGGATTAGCAAAGTCATAACATTTTTACCAAACAGAATGATCATTCAAATATTTTTTGGGCTAAAATTAAATTGCAGTAAACTTTTCCTTTTGTTTGGCTTAAGATAACACATTATGACATATTTATTCTATGTATTGACATTCTTCTTAACTGTGAATTATTTCCATCAAATTGGTCATTGCTAATCTGGTGTCTGATGTTTAGTTATTTCCTGTTCGTCCCTCAGTTTTCAGCAGTTCTTACATTAAGACTCATGAGTCTTCTTTCACTTACTCAAGAGGGCATAGCTTCAAAAGATTACAAGTCTCTGAAGACACAGTTTCTTCATGTAAGTCTAAAACAATTTGTGTATCTAATAATTAACTACTGCATCTAGTTGATTTGTATAGGAAATTTAAGTTGAGGATATCAAGAGATATGGAAGATTGCAAGAAGTGTTTTGTGTGAAAGAATTTTTTAGGGAAGATGAGTGTTGTAGGCTAGTTGATAGTGAGCTTGATTAATATCACTAGGTTACAGTGTATCAGTATCGAAACCATAGGGGGGGCCATAATTTCATGCCAGATATAACCGCTCCTCCATTCAACCATCTTTTAATGATGGAACTGGCAATCCCACTTAATAGTTTCTGCTGCTTAGTACATGAAGAGTTATCTTCATTGCCGACCACAGGTTGCTGCCATGCGACCTACCTTTATCTTTACCTTAGGGAAGATTACAAGAAGTGTTTTGTGGAAAAGAACATTTTATGTTGGGAGAACTGGAACAAATAAATTTATCAACTGAGAATAGAAACATAAATTATTATTTCTTGGCAAGTGAAGATGAGCATGGCATTGATAAGAAAAGGTCACGTTAGGTTTGATTGTTTGTGTGACCTCAGATGACTAATGAGTTCAATCAGGGCTGTGAAATATATGTTGCAGTGAGAGCAGGAATGTAGATCTTGTAATCAGGGTTCTGAAATATCTGATACAGTGAGAGCAGGAATGTAGATCTTGTAATCAGGGCTCTGAAATATCTGATACAGTGAGAGCAGGAATGTAGATCTCGCAATAAGAGAAAGCAGGGTCGTCTCTCCTTCTCCTTTTGTTTTTATTTCTTTTGAATTGCCTGTAATGTTCTACTATTTTCAAAACTTTAATATCCACACTGATATCCACCTTTCCAAGCCTAGAGAAAACCATAATGGAGGGGATGATGGCAGGGTGACGGACAAGAGGCTGACAAAGAAGATGGGCACAAGACATCAAAGACCACCTAAACATGACAGTTTTTTATTCCCAAGTGCTTGGGTCAATCCTGCAGTGCTTGCAAGGTGTCATTAAGTTGTCCTTGAAGCAATTCACCTGGCCTACACTTGAACTCTTACCTGCACACATTTTACTGTAGAACAGTTTCTTTAGAAGACGTTCATCTGACATGTGGATGATGTACCTGTCCCAATGAAGTTGAGATTGGTCAACATGGTGTAGATGCTTTCCATCTTAATTTTTGTCAAGAATTTTTGTGACTGGAATGTGATCATGCCAACGTATACCAAGAAACTTTCTCAGGCACCACAGGTGAAAAGAATTCAGCTACCTTGCGCATCTAACATATAAAGTCCAGGATTCAGCTGCATATATCAGCAAATGCAGAACGACTGCACAGTATATATTAAGTATGGTTACCCAGGCGCAGATCTCGCTGGATCCAGACATTCACATGAAGACCACCAAACGCTGCACTAACACAAACAATGTGCAGGGTCGCGTCCTCGTCGATTGTTGTTTTATTTGACAAAGTACATACTCAACATAAGTATGTACGCAATGACTTTAGATCCATTCCTTAACTCCTTCAAACCATCACCAGTGTCATTCCCCAGATGTAGCAATATTTAAGTAATGTCACTATCTTTTACAACAAAATATTACAAATGTTTTTTCATGACCCCCGACATTTGTGTAAAACATTAGTTTTTTCATGACCCCCGACATTTGTGTAAAACATTATTGTCTTTCTCAACATATTTCCATTTCTGGCATCTACCACAGGACACACATCTCACAGCTTTATGGGATATATTTCTTATGTGTGAACCATAGTTTTATTATGTTAGGTCTACAATGTGGTTTACTTACCTTTTGTAAAGGTAAAGGTATGTCCCATGGCAGCAACCTGCTTTTGGGGATGAAGATAACTCTTCATGTACTAAGCCGCAGAAACTATTAGGTGGGGTGGCCAGTTCCCTTTCTTGCTGTCTTTACCTCCCCTAACTCATGCGTCAGGTACTTATTTACAGCTGAGTCGACTTGAGGAGTGGTCGTGTCAAGCGAGAAATCACAACCCAGATTTTTGTTTTTACCTTTGGTAACAGAACATATTGGTAACTCTTAGTTATGATGCTGATTTGTAACTACCCTCAGTCTTGGGATCACATCCTCATCCGGATCTGAGTTACCATAATGAAAAAAGGGTAGTCTTGTATAGATCTATATTGATTATATCATTTTTGAAACATTTCTTTTAATAAACAATGAACACATAATATGTAATGATATTTTATTATTGTCTATCACCAGAGCCATGGATTTGAACACTTAGTGACATTTTTCAACTTGAAGAAGTTAGGTTTCCTAACTGAACAGGAGGCAGTTCAAGGCTCAGTCCGGTCTATACGTCCACCCACATTCACTCGCAAGTCTAACTATGCTACCCTAAATCGTAAGCTTGGCCTAGTTCCCAAACAGACAGATGATGTCGACTTGAAAAATCCCAATGACATGTCATATGTCTTTAGTGGAGCGTATTCACCTCTGCCTTGTAAACTTGTGGAGCAGGTTTGTGATGGATAATTACATCATTTATTTAGCATGAACACTTCAGATAGCACCAAGTTATACAAATAAAATAATTAGGGACGATTTTCTTAAATTTCATTAAGAATAACCCAAAACAGTGAACCTAAATTAGCATTCACGTACGACTCAATAGTGCCGTACATATGCCATATTGTTTCTACCCAAATCACCATCTGGCCTGTGTAATTTTTGTTTTAGAGAGAACATAGATCATAGTCATGTCTCATTGAAACCATTAGCAGAACAAAACCAGAATAAAACCATATTTGATTTTTTTATTAGGAACTATAAATGCTCTTCTTGCCATTCCATCTGCCATCTAAAAGTATATAAGTTAAGTGTTCCAGTCAGTTGTTGGTTCTTCAGATCTTTCCAGTGAGGATGCACTTCCTCCCCTCTCTCCTAGTCACTCCCATTTCTATCATTCTCTGAAACTTGCACATCGTCTTCAACATTTTGTAGTGTATGCATGGCTGTTCTAATTAACTCAGCACAGTCTCTTCTCATCACTTTGGCATCAGTTATAGCTTTACCCACAATGGAACATCTTTTTTGTTCCCCTGACTCCAGCACGACCTGGACATCAGATCCATGTCATGCTCTGGGCATTGTTGAGAAGAGTGTCCCACTCTATTTGTATCATACATACTTATCCTCAGTCATATGGATGTGTGTGAAAAGATCACATTTTGAACATTCCTTGATGCTATCAAGTCAAGATTGACTTCTACAATATTTCCTTATGTAATATACAGGGTCTGACTCTGTGACGAAGTTGTACAAAAATATTTATGATGTAAATATTTTGTCAATCCAGACCAATTCATTATAATGGGACTTCATTGTAGGACATGCACAATGTAGAACATAACACATTGTAGGAAATACACATTGTAGAACATACACATTGTAGGACATACACATTGTAGGACATACACATTGTAGGACATGCACATTGTAGAACATACACATTGTAGAACATACACATTGTAGGAAATACACATTGTAGAACATACACATTGTAGGACATACACATTGTAGAACATACACATTGTAGGACATACACATTGTAGGACATGCACATTGTAGAACATACACATTGTAGGAAATACACATTGTAGAACATACACATTGTAGGACATACACATTGTAGGACATACACATTGTAGGACATACATTAAGATGTATTAGCAGAAAGTATTACAATACGGATATTGTCTAGATGCCAGCACAAAAATAGAAATATAGAGACATATCTGAATTAAAATGTTAGAAACTTGTAACAGGAATATGTAAAATATAAAAGGTGCTAGAAGTCATAGTCTTCTTCTTTTCATTTGAATTTTCAACAGAGATACCCTGATTGTTTTATTTAGATTATTAACAGAGATACCCTGATTGGCTTGGAAGATGTTGGAAAGATGTGTGGTGGACTCTATTCAGACTTGAAGATCAAAACTAGAGGCCTGGGAGCAGGTAACTTATGACTGTTTATATTCAATGCAATAAGTGTAGTCATTCTTGTCAAGATTAAGTCAGTGTTAATATTCAGTCTGTTTAGTCAATCAAGTCAAGATTAAATCAGTCTATATTTACAGATATGATCAGTCACAGATTTGTTGGGTAGGTCACGTGGTATCACCAGATCGTCTACCAGAGATGCTCCTCTATGGTAAGATGCAGAAAGGCATATGCTCGCTAGGTAGCCGAAAGTCTTGCTAAAGACCCCACTGAAAGCCTCTGAGATAGACCATGATACATAGAAAGACAATGCATAGGACAGAGCTATGCTGTGACTAGTCAAAAAGGCATCCTGTGAAAAATGAGAAATGTCACAGCTTTTGAGTGGAGATTAGCTAGAAAGACATGAACAGGTACAACACCATCTAAAGTTATTATACCATGCCCAGTTTATCCAAGGACCTTTGCGGCCAGAAAAGCGCATATTAGCCATCTACACACTCATAACATCTTTGTTAACATAATCAATTCTCAAAACTGAATTTTTATAAAGTGGATGTAACAAGTGGTCATCATCTCTTGTGATGAATGAACTGCAAACAACAAACTTTCAATCAGTTTAGTCATTTTATAAATGTTTATGATTTAATGCAACATAAAATAAGGTTATATTATTGCTCCCAACATATTTTATTATATAGTTATCACTCTTAAAACATGCTTTTCATAACCAGAAGGGCAGTATATTGATCAATTCTCATACAGGTGGTAGCCTCTATAACCAATCTCGCACAGATGGTGGTCTCTATAACCATTCTCACACAGATGGTGGTCTCTATAACTATTCTCACACAGATGGTGACCTCTATAACCATTCTCACACAGATGGTGGCCTCTATAACCAATCTCACACAGATGGTGACCTCTATAACCAATCTCACACAGATGGTGACCTCTATAACCAATCTCACACAGATGGTGACTTCTATAACCATTCTCACACAGATGGTGACCTCTATAACCATTCTCACACATATGGTGACCTCTATAACCATTCTCACACAGATGGTGACTTCTATAACCATTCTCACACAGATGGTGACCTCTATAACCAGAAAACAGTATATTAATCCATTCTCACACAATTGGTGACCTCTATAACCAGCAAGCAGTATATTCATCCATTCTCATACAGATGGTGGCTCTATAACTATTCTCACACAGATGGTGGCTTCTATAACCAATCTCATACAGATGGTGGCCTCTATAACTATTCTCACACAGATGGTAGCTTCTATAACCAGAAAGCAGTATATTCATCCATTCTCATACAGATGGTGGCCTCTTTAATGCTCTTTATAAGATTGAAAGCTAATAACAGTAGAAAGAGTATCCTGATCAGATAGATGTTTTGGCCATATCAAACACCAAGACAGCCTAGAGAAGACCACAATGGAGGGGAGAATGCCATGGAGAAAAACAAGAGGCAGACCAAGAAAAAGATTGATGCAAGACATAAAAGATCACCTGAACATGACAGTAACAGAAGCAGGAAGACTAGCTCAAGATTGACAGAAGTTTCGAAAGGCTGTGATGGCTGATACATCCTGTTCAGGATATGCTACTTGATGTAGATTATAAGATACCCTGTTATTTATGAATGATGCTGCAGCTATGACTCACTCAAATACTGAGTAACAGCTGCTTTTTCAAATACCTGGTGATGAGTTTGGACTAACAATCAACAAGAAAAAGACACAAATTATTAAACAGGGTTGCCATCAATACAATCAGCAAGAAGAAGGCACAAATTATTACACAGTTTCCATCAAGCCACAAATTGTCATTGTTGGTGATGAGTATTTTACATATCTAGTTCAACGGATATTGCACCTTTATGGCGGACTGATAGGTGGTGGGGAATGTTAGATGTACTATTACTGCAGATGTGCCAACAGATCTGACAGAAGAAGGATGAACTAGTTGGCTCAGTAGTATATGCTACATGTCTGGCAGGACGTAATGATCCTGGTAGACTGCCATGCTCCTGGCAGGACAGGATGATTTTGGGATACTGTTGCACTAAAATTATTTCCCTCCGGGACTAAACATTCATCCATAAATCTCCTAACACAGCTATGCTTGGAGACAGCAAACCGTATACAAGTTTCTTTGTCACTTTGGTTATTCAAATGATGAGGTCCTGTGCTTTTGTCAGAAATGCTATGGACTGTCAAGAAATACCTGCTCACAGCTAATGGGATCACTTTATTATCATCATCTCATTTGTTGTAGATGCATTTATCTAAAAATTCAACAATTTTTTAAATAATGTAAATGACATTGATATAAACGACCTTGTTGGTCTTAATATCCTTCAGGAAAAGCAGTCCCTATAACAGATCCTGCTATGAAAGTAGTTTTAGTCTACTTCATCGGTGGTTGTACATTCAGTGAGATCTCTGCTCTGAGGTTCATTGCCAAGTATCATGGTACATAGTTTAAATTTGAAATGTTTGTATTTTGCTAAATAAGTTATCACTGGTAGATCAGTAAAACTATCAGATTCAACCTAAACTGATATAACACTGTTGTACATAGGTAGTGAATCAGTTTAGTTATAAGGTTGACATAACACACTGGTTGTTGTGTTTATCCTCAATTATCATTTGTAATAATCACTCTTGTAAGGAAATTTAGAGATCAGAGCAGTAGAAAAACAGATCAGCTGATTGCCGATAACTCTGGAGATGATGATGTTATTTGTGGCAAGAAGTTGGCGTTTTTTTTAGCTAATTCTTATAATAGAGTTTCTTGCACAGTACATCAGAGCATTCAGTACAGCTTCATCTAGTATGAGGATGGAAGTCAAGTCTGTTACTACCGTTCTAAAATGGCTCTCTGGGGTGACATTTTCTAGGGCAGTCATTGTGACAGTCATGTCCCCATTACTTTTCTGCGTTGCTATTGATTGGGTCATGAGAAAGAGCACTGAAAATGAACTGACAAATGGAATAAAATGGATTAATAATACAGTTCTCAAAGATCTTGACTACGCAGATGACCTGGCCCTTTTGAGCGCAAACCACACAGATGCTCAATCTAAGCTTGACAATCTCCAACACTACTCAAATCAAATAGGCCTGAAAATCAACATATCAAAAACTCATATGCTAGATTTTACGAGATCCAACGACAACATAAAAATTCAAAATGTTTTATGAAAAGTCAAGAATTTTACATATTTAGGCACCAATATAGCACTGCATTGAGACTCATCAAAAGAAATTTTACACCGTATTGCCCTTGCAGCGGGTGCTTTCAATAAACTACGTAACATCTGGACGTCAAACACACTAAGAAACACCACAAAACTCAGGTTGTTTAACTCCAACATCATCCCTATTCTATCATATGGATACGAAAGTTGGAAAGCCACAAAAACCACAGATAAGAGACTAGACTTCTTTGAAAACAAATGCCTACGTACCATTCTGAATGTTAAGTGGAGTGACTTTAAATCTAACACTACTATAAGAGAGGAAAGCAAACAAACCTATATATCTTCCTTCATTAGACAAAGGCGTTGGACTACCATCGGCCATGTTCTCAGAATGAACATCCTAAGAATTCCCCAGCAGTCACTATATTGTGTGCCACCTGGAGTAAGAAGAAGAGGGAGATCTAGAGAAACTCTACGAAGAACCATTAATAGAGAAGGCATGTCAATGAACCTAAACAACACGCAACAATTGAAAGACCTGGCAACACAAAGACAGAAATGGAAAGCTATTGTTTCTGCCCTATGAGCCGCCTATGGCGCTGGGGGAACATAACATTGTGACAGCCTCCCAGTCTATGCTGCTAAAAATAGAAAAATAACCAGTGTCAATATGAGTCAATGACATGTATAGCCAGTGTCAATATAAGTCAATGACATTATAGCCAGTGTCAATATGAGTCAGTGACATGTATAGCCAGTGTCAATATGAGTCAATGACATATATAGCCAGTGCCAATATGAGTCAATGACAAATATAGCTACATCCAACCTTCAGAGTATCACATGGATCTGCTACCCAGAACATGCTTGTGCACATGGTAATTGGAGAGTTGACAGGTGTGCATACATGGCACCAATAGATGGAGAGCTAACAATGAATATTGAGGTACTTCTTCATGAGCACCTGCTGAATGCTGACACTGCGGTTGCTGATATTTAGGACATTCAGAATTAAATTTGGTACAAATAGAACTGGACACATGCGCAACATAATGAGAAGAGTGCTCAAAAAATGAGCTACAGAAATCATCAGTATGAATACACTTCAACAACTCCTAGGGTAGACTAATCACATATAGACCTGCCCGGAATGTGATGATGTTGGTTGATAACCAATTCTTACTACAGTTGATGTCTGACCATCTGACAAATGCAAACTTGACCACACTGAATTTTGGGACATTTTTTATTATTTCTGCATCCATTATGCATGTGCTTTGCTGCTGTCACATTCAATGTGCTGTACTATGGAGGCATACTAGGAACATAAGTGGTGACTTTATCTGTAAAAAAATTGTTTGGGAGTGACAGCTGAAGCCCAATGTTGCATTGGAAGCAAGAAATTTGATAATAGTTTAAAAATATTCCACACAAGAACCAAATAGTATTGTTCATCTTTTCATTTCATTACTGTATATTTTGGCCATATACTATATTCATTTCATTACTGTATATTTTGGCATATACTATATTCATTTCATTACTGTATATTTTGTTCATTTCATTACTTTATATTTTGGCCAAATACTATATTCATTTCATTACTGTATATTTTGGCATATGCTATATTCATTCTAATGATGATATATTTGCTGATGTTTTATTCCAGGTATTAAAATCATTGTGGCTACAACAGCAATCATCACAAGCAATGGTTTTTTAGATAATCTCATGGAGAAGCCAGCCAGATGACCTGTACACTATTACTGACCCTAGACATGTTATCTGTTTCTGTTAAAATTAGGAGACTGTAAGAGCTATATTACTGAAACATCTACAAATAGTTATATGTTTACTTCTGAAGCAAATGTATATTTTTGGTTGCATCAACAATAATAGTAAATAGTTGTAATTTGTTAATGAAAATAAATTGAATCAGTTGTATGTCTAACTAAGATTAATACACACTTAACTCATTCCATACATAAACATGATATATCGTGACAAAGAGCTCCCCCTTTCCAGACATAACAACGATATATTGGTCCTGTAGATATGCCATCTAAATTTGCTTTGTTTGGTTCATAAATTACAAGTACCTGTCATATAGCACAATATTTCATTGTGCTTTCAAAAGTGTCCAGCACACAGAATAACATATGGAGTGGACATATTTATCATGTAGTTATTAAGGGAAAACGATACAACAGAATGACTATTATTAAATATTACATAGGTTGATGTTCACTGTTCAAATATTGTACACTTCCCAAGCTAGTCTTCTTGGTACAAAAGTAAGCTCAGGTGAAGCACTCTATTACACATTAAAAAAAAAGAAATAACTCAAAACTCTTAGGAATATTATAGATGCCATTTTTTTTGCACCTGAATTAATCAGACATTTTACATTCATGTTTTCTAGATGATCTTCTTCCTAACTATTTTATCATCTGATAAGTGCAGAGATTCCCTTCCATTCTCTCTACTTCTTTGCCTTTGTTGCCTGTGTAAGAAGACTTTCTCAATAAAACATTTGAGATGATGATCTTTTTCACACTGGTGGAGTCCTCACGTCTGCCCTGCTTTGAGTGTGCAACCTCTCACATCAGGACACCCGCACATCCTCAGCAGTACTCATAGAACTTCCTACATGGACATGCTCAAAATTATGATACATTCCATCTTCATAGTTCTGCAGCTCATTGTGTCCTTTTCTTGCACCTTCCATTTAATTAATCTGATGCCCAGATATGTACAGTATTCAATATTGCTTACATAATGGACAAGAATCTTAGGTATATCTTGGTCCACAGTTTTCTCAAGCCTGATGTATCAATTCATTTTGGTACCATCACCCGCCAAAGTAGTAGATGCAACTCCTATGTCACAGAGACCCATTTCATCAAATTTCCTAAGTCACATTCACCATTGAAAATGTGTTTACATGTATGTCCTGCAATGTCATTTATGCCATCATTTTCAAATATTGTACCATGGCATTACATAGGGAGATGGATAGCCTCGGTGACTGATTCTGTCAAAATCAGCACAGTATTAACCACCAGCCTAGGGCTACTGTTGCTGACCACTTTAACAGAACAGAACACCTGGGCGTCTATGATGTCTGGGTGACTGACATTAAATCATGTTACTCTGATGACCGGATTCAATATGCAATTGAGAGCCTGTACATCCTCCAATTTGTTACATTACAGCCTTTTGGTATTACTTTCTTTTTTTTCATCTCTTTCTTTCTGATATTTATATTTCCAGTTATATTTCCATACTCTTCTGGCATATATTCCAATTAACTCATTTATGTGATTGTAGACAGTGCCATTCTTTACTAGTCGTATGTTATGTTTTTGAAAAAAGGTCTTTTGGTCAAAATGTTGATTTATGTGTGTTTCTAGTGATGCACAACTTCATTACCGATGCACTGTTTAAAATTTCCACTTGCCGGATTACAATTTTGCTGCAGTTGATACATGTTATCAATATTTTTGCTTTATAAAGATATTTTTGGTTAAATTTTGGTTTAGCCTGTTTTAGTAATTTATAGAACTATACAACTTGATTCTAGAGGGCACAGTCCCAGAAAAGAGAAGAAGAGGAAGACCAAGAAGATGATGGACCAACGACATTGAAGAATGTATACACGTCTCTGGCCAATGCAGGCCTGCTTGCCCAGAACAGAGAGGCGTTCAGAGTATCTACGACGAAAACAATGTTCTGGAAAGAATATGTCACTTGATATATATAAATATGACTTTGTTTAATATTCTGATCTTTATTAATAATAATAATAATAATAATAATACCCATCAGGGTCGTATGAGTGCCACACTGGAGACATCAGGGTTGTAGGAGTGCCACACTGGAGACATCAGGGTCGTAGGGGTGCCACACTGGAGACACCAGCACCTAAAAGCTCTTCAAACATCTCTATCCTCAGCCATTCAAAGGAATGTAGATAAATCATGCCCAGAGCATTCCTTGATGTTATCAATCCAGGATTTTCTTTATCCATCTCTTCCCCTTCCACTCTCGACTGTTCCTTGCAAAATAATTTTAGAAAGTGAGTTGTGTCTCGTTACATGTCCATAACAAACAAGTTTACCCCATTTCACCACTGCCAAAAGTGGTTCTTGATAACCTGCAAGTGTGGTTATTTGCTGCCAGACAAGTATATTTGCTTTGTGTTCTATATAGTTAATTCTTAACAGAAGTCTTTAGCATTTATTTTTGAAAGCCAGAATGTCCCTAAATGTGGGACTTCTTTCTGTGTCTCCATTGAGTGTCCAACCTTCACATCCATATAAATGTATACTTAGCACTAATGATCTGAATAGATTGATCTTTACTGTAATACTGATCTTTCTTTTCCAAATCATATTCAACCTTGCCATGGCAGAAATCGTCATCTCCAGTCTCACCGTAATCTCATTTCCCAAGGTGCCATTATCACATATGCAATAAGGGTGTTACACAACAATCAAAGAGGGTATGGCGGGATCTAATCAACACACAAGAATTAACACAGAGCAATCCACATAATTTATGCTGCGGTGTTTTGGATTCTGCCCTGTGCACTATATATTGTGTTGGTAAGGAACATATAGTTTTGATGCACTTTTAGCTTTTTCCCCTTGTTCTCCAGTTGAAGTAAGATTTTGATATAAATTTCATTAATGAACTGTACTGTGGTCACCAGCCCCAAGACGATCGTAAAGCTTGTCCACCAGAGCTGTTTCAGATGACCATAGTTTTCTTCCTGTGGAGTCGTACAGCGGACATCTCTGTAAAATGTTTTGTGTTTTCTGGCACTTTTACCTAATATTACTAATCTTGAAGCGGGGTTGTAGATCACCTTCAAACACCACCCTCCCGTTAAATATGACCCATAGATATAGATAGAAAAAAAGTAAGAAAAATACTAGCAACTTTCTCTCACTCCCTATTTGACTTAATTATATAAGCCTATGTCAGTGTTTCCACAAATGTTTTTGTGTGAAGTTAGTTTGGAAAGAAAAGAATAGGAAAGCACTCCAGAACATATACAAACCCTAGAAATATTGTGTCTATGGACTATATTTTTCTACTGTTATTATGAAAGCATGGGGGTAGGGTGACTTATAATAATTACATTATCATAGAAGACATTCATCACATTTTGTTGCTCATTCATTATTATTGATATTTTTATAGATTAAATTATTTAAAATATAATAAACTGATTGATTTTGTTAACTGATTCAGTACATAATTATTTTAGAGTTTGAACGCAATAATTTTTTTAGCTTAAAAAATATTACATATATACGGTAGTAAAAAAAAATTTTGTGTCTAAAAATTGTTGAACTATATCATATTATATGTCAAATTAAAGGGAATTGGATGAACTATAAGATATTGATGACTGGCATATAAAAAGCTATGTACTGCAAAAGTTGTATAAAATAATATAGACATGCATATAATTAAAATGTAAAATTAGATGACACAAAAATTTCACCTATGTGGAACCACAGACCACAATACTTTTGACAGAGCATTCTAAATAACCATAATTTGTTGGTAATCCACTTCTGGATACATAACATTTTACAAAATTGATATTTGTTTATTGGTTTGTGAATTGTTCCCAAACTCGTATCATGGCCTTCCGCTAAGAAATTTTAGAATATTGCAGATATAGGTTAGTCAAACTGAAATTATGAAATTTAAACATGATTAAAGTAAGATGTGTTATATGTCTATTCAAAGAAAAGTGGAAGGACTTTATAGATATGTAGACTGTTATAGCAAATGTATGTTAAATTTAAATAGAAAAGAAATATTCGCACGCACAAAATAAAAGTATGAAAATGCGAGAAAATAAATTTCACTTACCATGGATCCGCTTCAGCAATAATTGTCCTAGAACTTTCCTCTTCCTTTCATCATATATGTAATCCAATTTCGAAAACACAATAACTTATAAATGCTAACTGGATTTATAGGTTTTTAGTTATTCACAAATTAGCAAAAAAAAATATATCACAAATTAGTTATTTAAACCCCCAGTTTAAATAATATGAATAGAAAATATAAATAGTTAAAATAGTGTTCACATGCTACACATCCATAATGTTTATGCAAATATATACAAGATCCCAGATAGCAAAAATAGAAATGTTATATTAGTAAAAGTAAAAAAAAAACTGTGTTAGAAGAATAATTACAAACACACAAGTACCCAGGTACATGATGCATCTATTATAAGCTGTGATACAGCTTGAAACAGTACTTAGGACAGAGAGCAGGATTTGAAGAGCAACCTTCACAAATAAATTGGCTTCTAGACTTTTTACACTGCACACAATATTTTTGAGTTTCAGTATATGTAATTATATGTAAGTATATGTGGCTACTTGTAGTCTCTCCACTTGATGTGAGATTCTTGGTCTTCCACATACAACAAGAGAGGATCCAATTCGTACATTGTCTGGTGTTAAAATAACCGCTGCTCTGTTCAAGTCATCAATAAGGGATATTTTAAAATCAAGCATGTTGGTTTTTGTTTTCTCTTGCCTTGTAAGGCTATATAAAATTAAAGCATTTGCCTGGCAAATCTCAAGCATCCAGTGAAAGATTTTTTTCCACCATTTATACGTCTTGTGGTTGAAATTGCCATAGTAGGTCAACATTTGGTTGACTCTGTCACACTCATTCATGGACTGGTTGTAGTCATGGATAACTTTTGGCTTTGTTTTCTGTGTGTTTCTTCTTCCAACAACAGTAATACTTTCAATTGAAGCCTTAGAAGATGTTATAACAACAGGATTTTTTGCCTTTTTGTCCTCCCATGCTGTGACTAGAATGGAGTTGTTGTCGTCCAAATAGCTCTTTGTTTGCAACAGATTCAATTTTAATGCTTTTATTTCCAGGGGGAAATTTTTCCTATTTTTGTTCAAGGTTCCTGTGTAATAGGTTTTCTTGGAAAGCAAATAAGTTATAAGCTTGTGGGTTGTATAGTATCGGTCAGCAAATATATGGTGACCGGTACCTAGCGGAGACAAGAGCGTTTGAAAAACTTTGACCGCCATTCCTCCATCAAGATCTGCATCTGGATCATAAGATGTTTTACTACCAAAATATGGTAGCAAATTAACCACATAACCAGTTGTGGAATCACAAAGTCCAAATACTTTTATATGATATTTATGGGGTTTGGTGCCATTATATTGCTTATATTGCCACCGGCCGGTGAAACCAACAACCATTTCATCTAGTGACAAATTTTCATACAGATAAAATGCTTTTTGAAAATTGGACAATAGTAAATTCATAAAAGGCTCTATCTTTGCTTTATTTTCTGAAAGAGGTTTAGAACAGTGCAACATTGTATGATAGATGCTCAGAAATCTGTCACGGGTAAACATTGAAGGAAAATATTTTGTGTCAAATACTGGAATTGTTGACCAATAGTGCCTGACACTTGGACGACGATTGATGCCCATTCCAATCAGAACTGACAGAAATTTTGTCATTTCATACATTGTTATTGGTGTCCATTGGGAAAAAACAAATCTCTTTTTAGATGGATTGTTGATCATGCATTTGTGTTCAGCAAATGAGTTTATAGAGTTAATGAGTAACTCTAAAACATCATTTGTAAGAAGAGTCTTCAGGCAGTCAAGTGGTGTTGATCTTTCATTAAGATCAGCATTGACACCCGGTGTATGCCGTGGCAAAAATATAAAATTATTTTTAGTGAAACCTTCACTGACCTCTCTCCATGTACATTTAGGAGGTTCTGCCTCAATTCTTCTTCTTTTCACAGAGGAACTACGTGGACCTGGTTGAGGAGACGCCCCCTTTTGAGCAGGATCTGAAACGGTATCTACTTCATCAGAATTGTTATCTAATCTATCAAAATCAAAACTTGCATCTTCTATGAATTCTTCATCAGAAGTACTATCATTATCACTTTCATTGTCCCAATCAACTGCACTTTCTAGCCATTCTCGGGCTTGTACAGCACTCATACGTACAAAATGTGCTGATGACAAACCTTGGCCATTTTCTATGTTGCTTGCCATTATGAGAATTATAAACACGATAAATAAACTAATTTATAACAACTAACTTCGATGTACAAATATGCCACGCTTGTCTTATTTGACAAAGATAAGTGTTTACTTCCTGTAGGAAGTAGTTCTAGTTAGTTTAGGTTAGTCTAAATTTCTAAACACGACAAAATATTTCCTTACTTGTATGTCATTTCGGCTGGAAGACATAACGGTTTCTTACTTGTATAAGTTGCTCCGGCCGGAATCAGTTAAGTAAATGAAATTGCGTAATATTTTGTGAAAGTTTTCTTCTATAATGCATTTTATGTTTGCTGTCAATCTCCATTTAATATCTCATTAATCACTTGGTCATAAAAACACAAATATTTGAACCTACAAGATGATGTCACACCTACACCCAAACAAGGTCCTCATGTCTGTTCTGCTTTACTAGTGTAATCTCTCCTGATAGGATGCTGTTAGTGGCACTCCCTGGACAGTTTCAAACTTGTTTTGACCTTCCAGCCCCACAGTCCTGCCTGTACCAGCACTTCTCTTTTTGGCACCTGTAACAATTCCTCCTTATTAATTTCATCCTCTAGTATTTATAAGTGTTTATATTTGTACTATGATATAATCTGGACAGTGCCATCATCTTCACTATTAATATTCATTCGATTCCACATTTAGCTGAATTCATGAAAGGCTCCAGAGTCAACTTAGTCTCAGGAAATAGATACAAATATGAACATGTAATTGGATAATAAAAAACAGTATCCTTAGCACATCATTGATCTTTAAAATATAAGCAAAACAACATATTCCTCATACACCTACAATTATGATTCAGGGTCACCACTACTTTTTTTTAAAGTGTATTCAAGTTGACACCTGTGAACTTACACAGAAAGTAAATAAATAAGTGAGAGAGCTGTATTGTTCATTATGCTCAAATTAGCTTTAATCAGTTTCAAATGATTCAAAATGTACACAGAATGCAAATAATTTTAAAAAAAATTAAAATCATACAATACAGACTGCAGGATTCGAAAATAAATATCAAATGTTGCAACACATAAAAATATGAAAAGAAACAATTATATCACAGACATTGCCAGTATAAAAATGGTTTTGCAAAAGCTTAACCAAGCAAAATATGCAGTGATTATGTATGTACGTGCATCTGCCAATAAAAATATTAAACAATGCAAATGATTCATCTGTAGACATGAAAAAAATACCCTAAGGAATCCACATAATTCTAGTGTAAAAATATCGCAGTTAATTGGTTCCTTTTTTCGACTTATAAACATTCAATCACTTGTACACATGTTAACACTTGGGAGCCACGTTAGCGCAGTGGTTAGCGCACTGACTTTGCATATGAGTGGTCCTGGGTTCATTCCCCAGTTGAGGCGGAAATGTTTTCAGATCGCAACGGCTCCCAGGTCGACCCAGCCTTAAATGGGTACTGGATTAATCCGGGAAGTAAAGACTGCGAGGGATAGGAGATGGCTACCGCCCTCATTTGCAGAGCCTGTGAAATGTGAGATCGCTAACATCTCACACCACATCTTACGGCATTAATAAATGCTATGGGTTACTTTCCTTTTTTTTTTTTTACCCATGTTAAATACATTTACATTGAATACACACCAAATTATATATACGGTAATGATTGTAATATTTCTAATACAGACTCCATGGTAATGGTTGCTGTAATCTTTCTAACCAATTGTACAACTAGCAGAGAAAATAAAATTGCATAAAAAGGGAAAAAATATCAAAGTTAAAATATGTAACATGACTTTATTAAATTAAAAATGTGCCACAAGTAAGCCTGTATATTGAGGGAGGGGGAGAGAAGAGTTTCAACCCCCACCCCCACTTTAGGTAATCGGTACATGAAATCTTCTCATGGTGCACTCTGGAAACAGAAATACAGCTGCTCGGCCATGTTCCTAGCCAACACTTTTGGGAATCATGTCTGTGAATGTGGAGGCAGCAGATGGAATGAGTATTGGCTGCAAAAAGACAGGCAGTATTTATGACACCTATGCACCAACACATACTGTCGATACACAGAGTTACAAGACAGTCTGGTGGGAGCATTGTGTGGGCGACCAATGCAAACGTCACGAAAAAGGTAGATGTCATGACGAATATCGAGAGTCATTCACTAATCTCCATAAGGATAATACATTGAGTACAATCAGAGGGCAACACAGTGCCACGTTCAAACAGAATGGGAAAACATTACAAGGAAATCAGAACTAAGTTATTGTTCAGCTCGAGAAGAACAAGCTTCTAGTCCCAGTGCTCCAAAATATGTGTTAAAGACACAAACTGAAATGAGGTGTTCATGATGTCGGTGAATGACACCTCGGCTAAAAGAGCGAATGAATGTGGGCCCAACTCTAGCATCAAGGTTTTCTATATCTGAATCATGCTCTGAGAGAAAAGGTTCAGCACCTGATGGGCACATGCACAATATGATTAATTATGAGAGGAGTTCACTGACAGTGGAACACCTCACGCGAAATAGACGTAGTCGACCATTGTCTATATCTATGATTACTGCCTCTTTGAAGATTGCCACACAGGTACATGTTTTGGTCTGAAAACTGAAAAATCCAAGCGCACAGGGTATCTATCTATCTATCTATCTATACACTGTGGCCCTTGTTTGCATTGCAGCATCAGTGGTAAAAGAGTTCTCAGCAGATGGCCTTCTTGTGTGCTGTCAGTAAAAGGTTTATTATGACCTTCAAATTTCTTTAAAACTTGGTCAGAATGGACCAAGTTTTATAGACCAAGGAATCATATTATGATTCCAATGAGATTGAAAATTTTGTTAATTGAATTTTAGAGATAGAGAATGAATCAGACAATGATGGGGAATTAGTTTAGGATTTAGGAGTTAAAAATAGCAATGATCTGTAGTGTAAGCCTAATTGATGGCATGCACCTTATCCTTACAACTTCCACACTCTAGACCTAGTAACAATTGAGAAGAAAATAAAAAATCTCAGAAAAACAAGTTCCTTCTTGGGAACATGTTTCACCAGATATCAAGGGCTTTCTTTATGTTAACAAAGTCTATATTTTTTAAATTTAATAGTTACAGAATGCTGTGGTCTACCAGTAAACTGCTAAATGTGTCAGTAGTGTCAAGTGTAGTCTATTATTTAGAAATATTTTTGAAAGTATAAACAAATATTTTCTTCCCAATAACTCCAAATTCATGGCACAAGGACTAGGTGTAATCTTTGAGGTTATACCTCTGCTTGATATTCTAACCAAGTGTAGAGAGCTAATGATACATGAACAAGATATTAGCATTGATGAAGCTATGATAGTACAAGATATTAGTATTGATGAAGCTATGATAGTACAAGATATTAGTATTGATGAAGCTATGATAGTACAAGATATTAGTATTGATGAAGCTATGATAGTACAAGATATTAGTATTGATGAAGCTATGATAGTACAAGATATTAGCTGTGATGAAGCTATGATAGTACAAGATATTAGCAGTGATGAAGGTATGATAGTACAAGATATTAGCATTGATGAAGCTATGATAGAACAAGATATTAGCATTGATGAAGCTATGATAGTACAAGATATTAGTATTGATGAAGCTATGATAGTACAAGATATTAGTATTGATGAAGCTATGATAGTAAACGTACATGAAAAACAAATCCCAGGGAATAAAAATTGAGTGTTCTGCAGAGCCTTATTCTGGATATCTTTATAACTTTAAAGTGTATACTGGATAATCAGACAATCAAATGAAAAATGGACGAGGATATCAGGTTGTTATAATGTGTAAGAGAGACCACTTTGTAGCTTTTCATTTGAACATTTAACAGCAGACACAAGTAAATGAATCTGACAGGAAACTGGTGCTCACTTTATTTCCCTCGCTTGTTGCATGACAAATAAACCTGTCTTACATGATATTCGCATACATGTGTTCACAGATCAGTAATTCTTCCATGTATCTATAAATTGAATTTTGAATCATAAAATTGATTGCAAATTATATTTTTTTATTCATTTTCTTACACAATCACATTTTTTTTGCGGAGTTAATCCCCTTGAGAAATTATGCCCTGAGTTTTTTTCCCTGATCGGTCAGGACTGAATGGGTTAAGCTATTTAGTTCATGTTATTTTTAGTACAGATAGTTTTTTATATTTGGATAAAGAGAAGCAGATGTGCACAGTGCACATCTAAATCAAAATGGGAATTTATCAAACACGTTATAATTTGGTAGTAATAGATTAATTTCAATTGAATTGATTGTGGGTTTTATAACCATTACAGAAAATTTAATGAAAATGAAATGATTATGTGGAATTGCATAACAGACTCAATAACTCAATACACTTGTTTGTGTGCATATATATATATATATATATATATATATATATATATATATACACACGCACGCACACACACACACATATATATATATATATATATATATATATATATATATATATATATAGACCAAAATCCGTATACAATGGTCATTCCATGCCCGAACTGTCCAAGGACATTTACAGCTCAAATAGTGCTCGTTAGTCATCTACGAACTATTAGGCATGGTCATAATTATAAATGAATTTTCAAAAGTGGATGTAAAAATGGTATCACTTGTGATGGATGAAAATACACACACGCACACAAAAATATACTAGAAGTGATGCCCGGCATTGTCCCAGATAAAACAAAAATAGGATACAAATATTTTTGATCTTATAACACAGCGATGACTTTGATATGTTTCAGTTTCTACATATTAACCTAAATTGAAATTAAATTGAAGGATAATAATAGTAAAAAAGCAGTGTTCCTGCAGGACTAACAGAGATTGCGCATAAAAATTGGACGCACTAATGACTTGATTACCAAGACTGTATACTCTATATATCAAATGACATATTATTTCCAGAATGTTGTCTTCATAGTGGATACTCTGAAAGCCTCTGTCTTGAGCAAGCAGGCCTGCATTGGCCAAAGACATGAGCATACATTTTTTGATACCACTGGTCCATCGTCTTCTTCTTCTCTAGCCTGGCATTCTGCCCTTCAGAATCAGCCTTTTGATACCATTATGTCACTTTAAGTGTCCAAAATGATATAGCTTCCTTTCTTATGATGGTATTTAGGAACCACTCTTCATTTAGTTCAAAACTTCAATGTTCTTCTTTTTCTCTGTCCATAATATTCGTAGGATCTTTTTGTAGCATTTCATTTCAAATGAATGTATTCTTTTGGATATTGTCTTGTTTAGAGTCCAAGTCTTGCATCCATATGTTACCACTGGAAAAACACATGATCGTACAAGCGTTACTTTAGCGGCATTATTTTATATCTTAGAGCTGAAAGTTGTATATGTTTATGAACAATGCTTAATCTCGACCCATTTATATTTCTGTACCGGAAGCATTCAGAACAAACATAAGACAAATGTAAACAAATAAATGACCAGCAAAATGCAAGGAAATCATCAAAATCAGCCTTTGAGGTAATGTTTACATTTTCTGTACACAGGTCTTATAGTACAGTTAGATGTTGCCAGTTTGTGCATGAACGGGCATACTGTCGAAGGTCAGGGTTTGTGTGAATCCAAATCTAATTCAAGAAGCCATTAGAATAATTTAATGGCAGATTTCAAGCAAAATGAAATGAGTACAGATACTGTCATACAATGTAGCTGTGACGAGAGATGGCAAAGTAAAAAAAAAAGCTGACATCATTACAATTGTTAAATGGGTCAAGTATTCGTAGTTGAATATTCAGTCCAAAATGATCATACAATCTTTCACAAAGTGCTCTATTAGTAAATGTAATGTTTGGAAGTGAGGGAACAACGCTACCTTTTAGGGTGATGTTGACAATGTACCAGTATATAGTGATACAGAGAAATGATATACGTGACAATGTACCAGTATATAGTGATACAGAGAAATGATATACGTGACAATGTACCAGTATATAGTGATACAGAGAAATGATATACGTGACAATGTACCAGTATATAGTGATACAGAGAAATGATATACGTGACAATGTACCAGTATATAGTGATACAGAGAAATGATATACGTGACAATGTACCAGTATATAGTGCTGCAGAGAAATGATATACGTGACAATGTACCAGTATATAGTGCTACAGAGAAATGATATACGTGACAAAGGATGAAATCCATGAACTGTTTTAGAATTAAGTGTTTCCGACTTCAGTGGATTTGCATGACTTTTCGTATAAGTAAGTCTTTTTGACCTTTGTGAATTTTAGAGTTCACACTTTCTATTCATGTTTGATTCTATGATTATTGTCTTTTTCCAAACAGAAATTAGAAACTTATTATCACATTTAACATTCATGGTCATATATTCATATTTATTATCACATTTAACATTCATGGTCATATATTCATATTTATTATCACATTTAACATTCATGCTATCATATATATGACATTTAACATTCATGCTGTCATATATTAATATTCATATTTAGGAATACTTAGTAATTAATAGATTAGTCATAGGTAGGTCTGAATTTCAATTGTCCACCTGCATTGGCTCCTTCTGAATTCCTAGCTCTGTCTCCTTTGAACTTCACTAATTCATTATTTCCTGTAGCAGAATTAGAAGGAATGGCATCAAACTGCTTCAAGGCTAAGTAACGACTATCATCAGATTCATTACCAGAGAGTGCAATATTCCGCAAATCAGGCATCTCAGCAAAGGGAAGCCAATCTGTTCCTGTGTAGATAGATTCAAGGTATATATTTGTCATATACAACAATCATGTAAATTAAAATGGAGAATTCACCATTTCCTGGAACAATGTTTAAGTTAAATGAGAAAAATTATTTTTCAAAAGCTACAGGAGAATTCGTTAATGGAGGTCACATTACAAGATCACTGCACATAAACATGCAGAAGAAAGGCAGATTCTGATCAAACTATTTTAATATAAATAATAATAAAAACCATAAAAATTAGTAATAATCTTTCTTTCCTTCTTTTCGCTTTATACCCCTTTGTGCCTTGCAGTTTCAGGGGTAAAAGAGTTCTCTGGAGATGTCTAATAATAATAATAATAATAATAATAATAATAATAAATACAATAAGAATTTTTTTAATACTTTGAATAGTCATGGAAAAAAGATTTAGGGTCAAAATAGGAACAATGAGCAAATCTCTAGAAGTGCAAATATACATAGCAAACATTTGTGGCACAAAAAGACAGCTGTGAACTTCATCCTCAAACTCCTGATGTTTAGCAAGGTGTAGTATTTTTTTGGTTTCGCTCTCAAATTCCCACGGATCTCTCCTGCAGCAGGATAATCCAAGTAGTTTTTCAGAAGGATGTAGTCCTGAGAATGATTATAGTCACAGAGATGCATTGTGTCAAAATTTCATTTTCTCTAATGGCCAGACACATCTGTCTTTAGGCAGTGGATGTAGTATGAAAATTGAAATTCAAAGAGAGTTGTGCTTTACAACTAGTTGTGCTGTACAACTTGAATGATATCTGTGCATATTGACCCAATATATCCATCTTCAGTATGATCATCATCATCATCAAATGGCATGTCATAGAATAATAAAATGTTTGTCTCTAGGAGTTTTTAGTTAAAATAAAAAATAAACAAGGACCACATTAGTTAACAATGGTATTGATCCCTGGTGTAGTGGTTAAGTCATTCGCTTTGTGCTTATGAAGCTGTGGGGTCGAATACTGTTCGTGTATACACAGCTGATTTTTTCTGAGATCCCTTGTGATTTTTGCTTGTAGCTATGGAGTTACTAGGAGTGGTACTCTTGACAGCTTCATGGAAAGGGATAAAATATATCTGAAGTGATTCAAATACAATGAAGTTCACCTCCACACTTTTCAACCTCTTTTGTCATTGATTCAGGTACATATGCAGAGATAACCCAGTACAATATACAATGATTCAGGTACATACAATAAACAATGATTCAGGTACATATGCTGAAATAACTGAGTACAATAAACATACCGCAAAGTAAATACTTCCAGTAAATTGGCAGAGGATGACGGTTCTATTATTTATGCTTGCCAGAATTGGAAGTTTTGGAGAGGAGATGGGTGCCACCGAGTAAAATTATGCATAGTGAAGTGTTACAATGGAAGTGTCAGCATTATATGGTTCATATCTTGTCCTGCTTTCTCCAATGTAACACCCCTATAATGTTACAATGGAAGTGTCAGTATTATATGGCTCATATCTTGCCCTGCTATCTCCAATATAACACCCCTATGACCCTGACATGTTATGGGCTTTATTATGATCATTAAAACATATTTTATGAAGATAGAAAAAAAAAGACACAATGGTGTAAGACAACAGATATTTATTTT
Source organism: Meghimatium bilineatum (assembly GCA_034231615.1). Taxonomy (NCBI): domain Eukaryota; kingdom Metazoa; phylum Mollusca; class Gastropoda; order Stylommatophora; family Philomycidae; genus Meghimatium; species Meghimatium bilineatum. The sequence goes on along the minus strand of CM067299.1, from coordinate 110,708,395 downwards.
CTTGTTCACTCACCAACTGGGAGTTCTTGTTCTACTCTTGATTTATGAGAATCAAAAAATGTTTGATGGTCCTCCCAGTGCCGATCACAAGCAGCACACAAGAAGTCAGACATGAAAAGTTTACAAGAGCAGCCTGTAAATAAAAAAAACTTTGGCTAAAACAAGAAAGTTTTCTTTCTCATATTTACGCTCACTCATACCTACGCTCACTCATATCCACGCTCAAACCTGATTCTATAATATAAGTGTGTGTTGTACAGACAATGTACGGTATCAAGATTTCTCATGACAATTCTCATGATTTAATATACTATAATTTGTGTAGAGATTATTATTTGCTACTATAAATATTTAAAAAAAGTAATATAAAGAGACATAAAAATGGTAATACTGTTACAGTCAACAGTAGGATCTCCCTGATGTAGTGGTTACGCCATTCGCTTTGGTTTGAAGAGGTTGTGGGTTCAAATCCCGCTCATGACATCTTGTTTATAAAGTGGATATTCTTCCGGAGATCCCTGGTATTTTCAACAGGCATTTGATGAGAGGTATGGAGTATATATGGATGAAGTCAATCCTCTTCACCTTTAAAAATTTTTTTTTGTCAACAGTACTTTATACTCAGAATACAACAAATTGGTGCCTGGTAATTTTACAAGTTGCTACAATTGCTAGTGGCAAAGCATTTGAATATCAAACCCTGGTGACTACAGCAAATTTCTTTTTAACTCTTAATGGACCCAAATGACAAATAGATTGCTGCCTGGTCTGGAGAGAAAATGCAAAAAGAGCAAATAGGTTGTTGTTTGGTCCACTATGAGTTAACTCAGAGAAGGACTATTCAAATATTTCTGTAATGATGTTCATTAATGAAGATTTAGGTAGTTGGGTCAGGCACATACTATTACCATAGATGTCTTTTCTGGATTGATGTAATAATGCATGTACACAATTTCAAAGCTTACATTAACTTGTTAGTGGAGAAATTCAGTCTGTCTTTTGGGACAGTTGAAAAAAAATGTGTTTGTCTTTGCTCACAATTTTTTCAATGAACAGACGAAAGACGTGGTAGAGCTTTTAGTGAATATTGTCTGCACTCCTTCAAAATGTTTTAGAAAAATATTTTTGATTCTGACGAAATATTTCTTGGTTTTACAGATGTAGATATTGTTTCTCAGCATCAGATAGATCAGAAATGCAACACTTTATCAAGTATGTGTAAATAAAAGTATCATGAATGTAGTTGAATAGTGTTCCTTCAGGTTACAATCATCTCTGGCGTTGTAACTTTTCTGAAGTTGTAGGATCCTTAGGGCTGATAATGTCAGTGAGATCGATGTCTTTCGTTTGATTTCACAGATGATATTATGAACACATTAGTTTGGTTATGAAATGACATCAGAAATACTATAGGCCTAGGTATTTAGCTACATTATAATCCTGAATTGAATATCTCAAACGAGAATAGGTGAGTCACTTATGAAATATTTGTATTTTTTTTTGGGGTCCATTTTTAATCTTTATCATTTTCTCCCATATCACACATACACCAACAAAACTTACATCACTACATTCAGTAACACTACATACATACTCTATTCCTCTATCTCTAGAAAATACAATTCTACAGAAGCGTCACAGCACTGTGGTCATTTCCTATATGCTCTGCTTGCCGTTCCATCAGTCATCTAAAAATATATAAGCTCAGTGTCCCAGTCAGTTGCTGATTACGCGTTCTTCTGATCTTTCCGGAGAGGAAGCACTTTCTCCCATCATCTCTAGTCACTCCCATTTCTACCATTCTCTGAATATGTACATTTTCACGTTCGACTTCCTCCTCGTCTTCTCGAAAGGTATCCATGACTGCTCTAATCAATTCAATCCCGTCTCTTCTTATCTCGGTGCCATTCACCAAAGCTTTCCCAGCCAACACATCGGCTCTTTCGTTTCTCCTGACCCCAGCATGACCAGGACAGTAAATCTATGTAATACTCTGCGCATTGTCGAAATTTTCCTATGTAACAACAATTTTCAAAATCCCCCAATTATATTTATTCTATATCATTTGTACTGATATAGCAAATTTCTGTTATTATATACATATTTTATCAATCCAAACCAAATTATTATAACGGGAGTCCACTGTACCTTATTCTTAACTCACCTTTAGTAATGCAACTATGGGGCCTGTTTGGAATATGGAAATTGTGTGTATGTTTGCATTTGCATTTAGCTCTCCAGGCCGCAGCATCAAATCCTGGTCGTTTCGGTAACCAAAACTCTCCAATATCTTCTGGTCTATTTGGTATCCACTGATAGGCTTTGCATGAACAACCTGGCACTTTGCATGGTACCTTGACACTCAATGCTGGAAATAAAATATCTCATAATATAATAATATGTATTGTCAAGTGTACCCCCTTTATGTCTTCACTTATGTCAATAGATAGCATGACAGCAGCAAGAAGGTCAAGCATGTGGTTTGATCGAGATTAGCTTTAAGGTTGGTTACCAGCGTGTAAGTATGGGAACATAAACACTGAACTACTTAACCATTTCTCTCACACCTGTCCACTATTTATACACTCCAAACCCACCCGATGCACACATGGTGTATTAGATTGCCATCCACCACGGTTTCCGTGCGAATAGACATGCTAAATTTAGCCCTGAGATGATTACTGGTAATGGTGGCTTCCAATGTATTTTTTTGGGAACATTGAAAGCAGGTGTCGTAAAGGAGCTATGAATTTGAGAGTAAGAACTTCAATTTTCATTAAATTGTGGTAAGAATGGACATACTTATGATTTAGATGATGTTAATAGGCCATATTTTAATGGAATCTTAGAGAATGTGAATGAATCAGACATAGATGAAGAATTAGTTCATTATTTAGAATTTGAAGTAGAAAAATCATTGATCTGTAGTGTGTCCAATTGATGATGTTCTTTTCTAACAGATTTCCCTATATAAAAACACTTTTAAAAATTCCCAATTATATTTATTCTATATTGTTTGTACTATATATAGCAAATTTCTGTTATTATATACATATTTTGTCATTTCGTACCAAGTTGTTATAATGAGATTCCACTGTATTGCCTTTTGCCATGTTCACAATGAATGTAAAAGGATAGGTCATGAACCAACTCTCTTGAAGTAATACTATTCTATGCAATTATCTGTGTAGCATTCTCTTAGATATTTCCTATTGAATATTTTGTGCTTTTAATGACTAGTAATCATGATTTAGAAAGAGAGTTCTGCAGTGCTATATAACCCCTATACTAACATATGGGTGCGAGTCTTGGCCTTCCTGAAAATGCCTCACCTCTCCAGTGTTTACTATCCTTGATGACAAAACCAATAATTGTCAATCTAATAGCCAATGTAAACTCTTATGCCCAGCAGAGATTGAAAATGAATACACCTCGAAGGAAATATTCTACTTATTCAAAATGGACTGCGCTCGACAGAAATATTTTTATGAAGTTTCTCGCCACCCTGATAAACATGGGTTTGGACCCCAAACATTCCATAAAAGATTTTTAGTCCACAAAAACACACAGAAGTAGCCCCTGGTTTGGATAAATTTTCAGTAGGACCAAATTTTTATTGATTTACCAATCAATGCTTCATGCGGCTGGAGCTGATGCACAGGGTAAAATTAAAATAGAGCCGTTCATAAATGAATTAGTTGCAAGCTTTCAGAATGCATTCTATCCTTCTAAAAACATATGTATAGATGAGATGGTTATAGGCCACAAGGGAAGGTTTAGGCACAAACAATATAATGCAAGCAAGCCAAAAAAATATCATATAAAATCATACGGACTCTGCGACTCCATCACCGGATATGTTTTCAACCTGCTGGTATATTTTGGTGCGGACACGACATACAGGCTGGAAACTGATACAAAGTCTACCCATGCTGTCAAAATTTTTGACAAACTATTAGAAGGCATTACAGTAGATCACCATTTGTTTGCTGACAGGTATTATTCATCCTTACCTCTTGTCCAGTTTCTGCGGCAGAGAAATCACAATTATACTGGAACTCTCAATGCGAACAGATGAGGGTTTCCACCAGAAATGAAGAATAAGAAAATAGCTGTCAATCAACCAAAATGGTTCATAAATGATGAAGATCAAGTTATGTGTGTCAGCTGGAGAGATAAAAAATCGAAGAAACCTTGCCAACTGGTCACAACATGTGGAAGCGCAACATGTGAAATTAGAATTGAGGGTAGGAGCGAAGTCCGGAAACCATCACCTATTCATAATTATAATATGTCAATGAATGGATGTGATAGAGTAGATCAGATGATTTCATATTATGGAAACCACACAAGAAAAACAGTGAAGTGCTGGAAAAAAGTATTTATGTGCGTGTTGGAAATAACACAACTCAACGCCCACATTTTATACACACTGAGCCGCCCTTGCGCAGAGAAGCCTATGCCCCTTTCAAACTTTAAGGACATATTGATAGAGGAACTATGTAGTTTATTTGAATTAGAGGCACCTAATAACATTGATGCTGCTTTATTGTCCAAGCCAGGAAGAAAAACAGTAAATACAGAGCTTGAGAGGTATCAGGGAACCACCCATCTCATTGACTCCGGTGGAAAAGACAGGCAATGTGCTCATTGTGCTACTAAGCACATACGAAAGCGCAGTAGCTACTACTGCATAGGATGTTCACATAAGCCACATCTGTGTGCTAAATCATGCTTTAGGGAATACCACACAAGATGATCTCATTTGTAACAAATAAAAACTTGTAAATAATAAAGCTGTGACTATGTAAATATTTTCATATTTTTATTGCTTCTGATGTCATTCAGAAAAATGTACAAAACTTTAACATTTATTGATATTTATTCATCAACTAAACTGCATAATGAAGAAAAATGGATATATTTGTGTAAATATTCTTGAAATATGGATATCAACAATGATAATCAAGGACAAGTATGGATACATTTGGGTAAGTCACAATATTTATACTAATAAATTAACATTTTCATTTTCTTTTTTTGTGTTTTACTAACTCTAACCTTGTGAAGTAATCAAATATCATTAATCTACTTATATATTCATATTCTGTATCCATTCCCCTTTCTAATGATATATTACACATACACTATTTATCAATATTAGTATGTCAAGTGATACAATGAAAAACACATGTAAGGAAATTTTTCTACACTTAAAATTTAATCTGGTCCAAACCTAAAAATAATCAAGTCCTGAAAGAGTTAACAACTATTCTTATACATTTTAAAATAAAATAACTACAAGAACTACAATTATTAAAAAAATCCCAATAAATCTTCTAATGAATTAATTTGCAACAATTGTATCACTATGCCTCTTGAGGAAATGTTTAGAAACATGTACAAATAAAATAATGTATAAAAATGAATATACCATTATATGTTGCATGTTCTGACAATGAATGATCACAGAAACATCTGGAAGTGTGGAAAATGCGTTGACAATCATGTTTGAATTCAGGACATCTCCATCCAATATAAATTCCTGTGAAAATTATCTAACATTTACAAAATGAATAATACTTTTTACAATCATAAAATTTATATTTAAAAGTTGCATACATGATTATAAATATACGCTGAGAAAAAAATTCCCATGAAATAGATTTAATTAAATATCTAATTATTACATTTTAAATTAAATACATTAAAAATTATAAACATTTTAAATGTATTCTATGGAATCCCTCAATAGTGCATATGTTTATAACAATTTTCCCTGTTTAACAGCAATCACTTTTCAAAATTCCCAGTTATTTTTATTCTTTATACTGAATATAATAAATTTGTGTTATTACATACGGTACATATTTGATTTTACTCTTTTCAGCCTGTTATTTACGGCCATGTTAACGGAAACACACCATAGTAATGAAACAGCAGGCATAATGATCAATTACAGAACGGATGGTGGTCTTTTCAATTTACGTTGTCTAAAAGCAAACACGAAAACTAAATCTAGTACTGTTAGAGAATTACTTTATGCTGACGACTGTGCATTGTATGCTGACTCTGTCGTAAACATGCAGAGCACCATAGACCGCTTCTCAAAGTCCTGCAACAACTTTGGTCTCACTATTAACACCAAAAAAACAGAAGTCATGCACCAAGCAACATCAAATAGCCAACATACTGCTACTTCCATCATCGTCAATCAGGAAAATCTGCAAGTAGTCGACAATTTTACTTACCTTGGAAGCACTCTCTCTCGCGATGTCAACATTGATGTGGAAATTAACAATAGACTGGCAAAAGCTAGTGCTGTATTTGGCAGATTACGCAACAAAGTATGGGACAGAAGAGGTATAAGAACATCCACCAAACTACAAGTATATCATGCTGCTGTTATACCAACCCTACTATACGCCTGCGAAACGTGGACAGTGTATGCTAGACATGCAAGAAAGTTAAATCATTTTCATCTTACCTGCCTACGTAAATTACTAAACATCCATTGGTGGGACAAAGTACCAGACTACGAGGTCTTGGAAAAATCAACCTCAATAAGCATCCACACAATACTTATGAAGGCGCAGGCACGCTGGGCAGGCCATCTTGTGCGTATGGAGAACTCGCGTTTGCCAAAGCAAATATATTATGGAGAAATCAAGGCAGAATTTCAAAAAGCTGGTGGACATAAAAAGCGTTTCAAAGACACACTCAAGTCATCCTTGAAACATCTTAACATTGATGTAGGCGCTTGGGAGAGCCTCGCTCAGGATAGAACAGCATAGCGTTACAGCATTAGAACAGGAGCACTAGCGGCGGAAGAATTCAGACAAGAAACTGCAAGACAGAAGCGGACACGTAGAAAAGAAAAAACATCTCAACCTCACACAGATACCTTCTATTGTTGTCAATTCTGTAAAAGAACATTTTGTGCACGCATTGGACTTGCTAGTCATTTAAAAACGCACTATTAACTTTATTATTTTATTATTTATTGTTATTATTATTATGGTTGAGTTTTTGGTCATCGTCGATCACGACGGACGAACATCATCATCATTTGATTTATCCAAATGAAGCTTTTATAATGGAATTTTAATATTTTATGAAGTTGTAGATACACTCTGAGCTTAAGACATACTAACTTAACAGGTGCAATCTGGGATTTGTTTTATATCTTCAGAACCTATTAGACTGAACGCTGTTTAGTTGACTACATGATAGTTTGTGAAAATAGATGGATATGCACCCCTGAGTTAATCAATGAAATTTATACACTAAATAATAACAATTCCTATAACCTTCTTGTGATAATGAACTGTAGGTGCACAATGCTTTTATAAAGATAGGAACAGCACAACAATTGGTGTGCTAAATTCAATGACTAAATGTTTTTCTTGATTAACAAAGGCTAAATACAGAACTAGTTCCATGTTAATAAAATGAGACAAGGCAGAATAAAAAGTTAAAATAAGATACATTCTAGTTTCTAACAGATTATTATAATAAATTCTATTGATTGAGACCTGTCTTTTGAGCTTCAACAGCAGCAGCAGTTTCTGTATCAAACAACTCTTTTAGTTTTGGAGCAAAATCATCATTCATGGCTTTAGCTAATGATACCACATCAGCTTTCTCTGCAGGTTTGATTTCACGCATTCTGTATCCTACAGTTGGGAAAGAACACAGAGAAATTGCATTAGCAAAGTTGTAAAAACAATTATATAAGTATATAATAATTATTATTATATAATAATTATTATTATTAGCCCACTTAAACATACAGATAGACAATATAGGAGTAAAACAAGTAAGAGTTCAAATATCTCGGTAGTATTTTTACAGAAAATGGAATCCTCGATAGAGAGATAGAGATGAGATGTCAAAACACAAATGCAGTAATATACCAACTGTCACCACTACTACTCCACCCCAATATCGAGATGGAAGTTAAGAGACAAATGAGCTACAGTATATTTCTACCAACACTGTGTTACCAGTGCCAAACCTGGTCTCTCTCATCTTCACATTACAGAAAGATAGTGACATGTGAAATGAAATGCTTAAGGAAAGCCACCGGGGTCACTGGGCTTGATAGATTATGAAATGAATATATCAGGGAAAGAATAGGTATAATACCTTGTACAGATTACATAGAGAGAGAACAGATCAAGTGGTTTGGCCACATTATGAGAATGCATCACGAAAAGTTGCCAGCACAAGCATATCACCAAATGAGATCAGGGTACAAGACCAGAGGAAGACCACGGAAAAATTGGATAGAAAACATCAGGGACATACTGAGCAGACATGGTCATAGCACAGCCGAGGCCACACATCTGGTTTTAGAACGCAAGCTCGAGCTCCAATCACCCCAACGCTTAACGGCAAGAGTGGATCAAAAACCACCTGGGGAAAGACAATAATAATTATAATAATATACATATTTACTATGGTTAGAAATTGGGTGGAAGTTGCTTTAGAATAGAAAAACTTCACTCGATGTTCATATATCAGAAACAAGGTGAATATGCGTTGAGTTACCTCAGGTAAACTTAACATGCAGGGACTTAACATTGATATTTTGCCCCGATCATACTGGAGTTCAGGGTAATGAGAGAGCTAAGAGATTGGCACCACAAGCACAGGTATCAGTAAACATGAGGACATTCTGAATTCTCTATGTATGTGTATTTTAGATGAGGACACCATGGTGGATGAGGTTATTAATAGATTGAAAGAATTTGGAATTACTAGAGATAGTCGCATCAGAAGAAACAGTCCATATTTTTGTATATGTCATGTGAAAAGAAACGATAGAACAGATCATGAGAACAGGAAAGTTAAAAAGATAGAACTCATTATGACAACAGGAAAGTTAAAAAGATAGAACATATGACAATAGGAAAATTAAAAAGCTAGAGGGATAGGGAAAAACAGGAGATGGTTCTGAACAATTTAGCATTGTGATACATGTATTGAAGAACACTGGTATTGAAAATGATTGACAGCACACAGGTCAGAAGGCTGTGGACAGACTTGGTAACTAATGCCACATGGCATTGACTATAGGAAGATGAAGACAAAGAGCAGATAGTAGAGAAGGACATATAGAGAAGGCAAAGGATGAGAAAGATATACAATCAACGAGCTATGGGAACTATCAGCATACATACTATCATCTACAGACAGCAGAACTTTTGTGGGGAGGCCTGGAGTGTAAATCCGTAAGTTCAGAAAATCACTAATTTTAATTTCTGTCCCAAATAAATATGCCTGTCAGCTTCAACTGTTCCTTGCAAGATTGTTCTGATGGGGAATCATGTCAACATATATATATATATATATATATATATATATATATATATATATATATATATATATATATATATATATATATATATATATATATATATATATATATATATATATATACTATGGGGGTTTCTGTGGCGTAGTGGTTAAGCCATTCACTTTATGCTCAAGAGGTCACTGGTTCGAATCCTACTCACATATTGAGAGGGACGGGGCACATATGGCGTAAGCCGAGCACTATGAAATCAATCTTCTATACCTTTTATATCTAAACCATGCATGTTTTCATCATCTGAATTATTGAAAGTAGTGATTCATGTGAACATGTAAGAATATTGATTTCTTATGCACATATTTGTCTTTACTCTTTATAGAAAATGCATATAATTCATCTATAACACATGTATTCTGGCCTGTTTTCATCTATAACACATGTATTCTGGCCTGTTTTCATCTATAACACATGTATTCTGGCCTGTATTCATCTATAACACATGTATTCTGGCCTGTTTTCATCTATAACACATGTATTCTGGCCTGTATTCATCTATAACACATGTATTCTGGCCTGTATTCATCTATCACACATATTCTAAGGTCTGTATTCATTTCTACATGTCTGTTTTTTTTCTACAAAAGATCTGATAATTTCTGGACCAGACACAAAGTTTCCACTTACCTTCTGGGACATACATGCCATTAACTTTCTTTATTGGCATTTGTGCATTCTGAATTTTCTGCATCATTCCTTGCTGTCCCTTATGTACCACTACTTTGCTAGTGTCCTGACTTGAAGTTCCTGGCACTGGCTGCTAAAATAAAATAATGTCATTGGGACATGTTATTATAAGTTTTGTATAGAATATACATGGAAGTTTCCTTCAAGATTTGACCGATTGTCACAATGTGTTACAAAATGTGTGCTTTGTTGCAAAATGTCAAAAAATGACAATTATCTCTTCCTGCCACCAAATTACCACCCTTCTTGTCACCAAATTACCACCCTTCTTGTCACCAAATTACCACCCTTCTTGTCACCAAATTACTACTTGTGATTTTGTTAGTAGATAGTCCCCAACCCTCTCCCTCCTCATATATTCTTAGCTAAATAAGATATACCAGGGTAATGTGTACAGTACATATGAAAAATCACACCCATGAGTTGCAAGGGAGCCAAGGGAGATAACATTGTTATCCGCCATGCATGTTGTAATAGGTCACTAAGGAGGTTTTGTGGGTGGAGTATGTTGTCCCATCTTATAGAGTGTCAAAGTGACCCAGAAGCCATGCTGAAGTGAATGTGTCAGCAGAAATGTGCAAATATCACAGGGAAGCTGTAAACCATAACACAACATTTTCCATTCATCAAACTACATCCTGATAATCTGCAGAAGTTTGAGTCATAACACAACAATTTCCATTCATCAAACTACATCCTGCTAATCTGCAGAAGTTTGAGTCATAACACAACAATTTCCATTCATCAAACTACATCCTGCTAATCTGCAGAAGTTTGAGAATTAATGCAGCAGAAGAAGATATGAAATAAGAATTATTTTTAAATAGACAAAATGTGTTACATAATAAAATCACATCTCATTATAACAACTTTCTAAAGAACAAAAAATATGTATGTAATAGCAAATGATAGATATATATATATATATATAGTACAAATAAATGAGAATAAATATAACTGGATATTTTGAAAAGTGTTGTTAAAAAAGGAAATTTGTTATAAAAGTATATGTTATAGAGAGATTCCACTGTAAAAATAATAAAATATGTAACATGTTAAGGTTGTAAAACTGCCACATAGGAGCCATCAGTACCAAAAAATGGTCCAACATCCTTATTCTAAGACATATGGACAAGTGTGGAAAAAAACAAGCCTGGACCATTCCTTGAAGCTACAACCCAAGATTTTACTTTGAAAACATCTTCTGTTTCAATCCTCAACTTTTCCTTGCCTTCTTGACTAATCTTTTAATAATGTCTCATCACATGCAATAATGTCTCAATCAGGCAATCATGCTGTTTCACAACTTTCAACAGTGTTGCCTACTGAATCACATGCTTAGATCAGGCAATCATGCTGTTTCACAACAGACAACAGTGATGTCTACTGACCTGCAACCTCAGTGCTTTTTGTCTCTAACAAATTATCAAATTATTTAACTTTATCAATATTAAACAAATTATAAACAAATATTTAACACATATATTAATTAAACTTAAAATATTTGATATACATTTGGTTCAATTACAACTAATTATAAGTCAAATCAAAGAATACTAGGACTTTATGAATATATTGATTGCATTTGGAAGCTCCCTGTAAGTTGCTGGGCAACACATATTTAAAAAAAAATAACATTCCAGGTGCTATTTTTCCTCCTCAAATAAATATTGAAAAAAATACAATAAAGTTTTGTTAATCACTGAAACCACACATGAAAACACACACAAATTGATATTTTGACCAAACAGCCTATACAAAGAACACAACATAATAGTCAGTGAGTAAATAATCACTTAACAGAGCTTATAGAGATAAATGCTGCAAACAAGGTTCTCAGCGATTAGCAATACTTTATTACCCTATTTTAATCTTTCCCTATCGGATTACAGTTTTGCTGAAGCTGTTACCTATTATCTTTTTGACAACAGTCCACAAACAAATAAATAGCAACTGAGAAAATTATGGTTAAGCATGTGGTTTGATTTATGAACTGTTTAAAAAAACTCCTGGTTTTCCAGGCTTGTGTACTCAAAGGAAAAGATCAGGAATGGTATTAAGAAAAAGGACAGAGTGATAGTACATTATTTAAGAGTTGCACACCTAAGATGACACAACAACACATGACGGGTGTAAGTGAGCCTATGTACACACTGTGAAAGACTTTGTGGCTTCGATTGGTTAAACACATCCATTATCACTGTGGATTGAAGATTTATTACTTATCTTCTTATGGTCCATACCATGTGGCGTTGGTTATGTCTTTCCACAGACTTCTGTTTCATGTGCTGTCAATCATTTCCTATATCAATGTGGTCCGACAAGAGAGTGATGTTGAAACTTTGCATGACTCCTCTTCACTTTAATCAACATCCCCAGCTGTGCAAATCATTTTCACATACACGAAAATTCACCAGAAGGGAAAAGGTTTTCCCACTGACTCTAGGAGCATGGAATGTACGTGTTGACACTATACTGATGCATACACAGATTCGTTGGGCAAGTCATCTGGTATGTATGCCTGATCATCACCTGCCAATGATACTTCTCTATGGTGAGCAGGTGAAGGGTACACAATCTCATGGTGGCCAAAATACCGGTAAGTGATACATGAACTTGTTAAAGACCTCACTGAAAGCCTTTGAAATAGACCAAGATACATGGGAGGAACTTGCACAAAATAGACCTACAAGGTGCTCTAGTCAGAAAGGATGCATAATCTTGTAAAAAGAGGAGAAATGCAACAGCTCAACCACGGAGAGTAACTAGAAAGTCACGGCAGACCACAAACCATCAACAGTGGTCATTCCATGCCTGAACTGTCCAAGGACTTTTGTGGCTCAAATAGGGCTATTAGCCATCTAGAACTCAGTCATGGACTGACTTTAACTGAATTTCAAAAGTGGATGTAACAAATGGTCATCATCACTTGTGATGGATGAACAAAATTAATCTCTTCTCTAAACCACCCTGAGTCTCCAAATCCTCTTAGGGCCAATAATATCCCCCCCCTCCATTTCCTTCCCAGGGCCTCAATACACCTAATCGATGTTACAGCTGATGCTACTCTAACCCATGTCAAAACTCCATCCATTCTTTTCATGAACCTTCTCATCAGGGGTAGCAGACGGTTTGTTTGTACTATACTGGATGGCAGACGGTTTGTTGTACTAATGCTGACGTGGCAGACGGATTGTTTGTAATAACACCAGACAATATGGCTATAAGCAAAGAAGTATTGTTTGCACAGAAATATCTGACACAAGCTAGTACGCTTTAGGTAAGGCAAATATTAGTATCACAAGTCTGCATCTCCCTCGCTCAAATGGAAAGGAAGACGACACAAAGTCTACATTGACGAAGCAATCAAAAGAATAATTGGTCGTCACCGATGAATACAAACAGGCCCACATGTGTTATTGACACGTCGATTACGCAATACCCGAGTGGTCAGAAGGAATGAAGTGATGAAAAGATTTGTTGACACTCTGTTTTTCCGTGGGAATGAAATATGTTTAGCATAGAGGCATAAGGGAAGTAGGAAGGCAGAGTTTGTATACGACAGAAGTAGGAGTGTATTGCCCACGCAGAGAATGGACCACGTGTGTTGTTGTATGACAAGAGGGATCAAGTCCTCATTGGTTAGAGGTTTTCCTCCAGGGGAAACAGAGGAGGATAGGCGGAGACAGAAAACCATAAGTTCTGATTGGCGGAAGTTTTTTAGGGGAGCGAGATAAGTTAGAAAGACTTAGCTTGGAGAGGTGGTAGTCCTCGCAGTAGTCCCCGGAGTCAGGCTCCGCACAGTCAGTGCTTGTCTCCCAGGTGAGACAAGTCCTAGTTTAGTCTCGCAGCTGAGACAGTCAGAGTCTTCTGTCTCCCAGGAAAGATGAAGGGTCAGAGCCAGATAGTTAGTCGGTGTATACTCTCTAAGACTTAGCTTATAACCCGAGTGAAGCAATTCCTGGATGTGTTAGCGTAATTTGTAATCTGAGATGATTATATTATTGCCCAGTTTCAGATAATTTAGGATTATTCTGCAGAGTTGAGGAGGGACTCGAATAAGAATAGATTGGGACTTGTGCCTTGTGTTTATTTGCCTCTCTTATGAGTATGATGCTATTAATTGATGTATATCAACTTGTGTAAGTAAACCTCATATTCTTGTGAAGGAGTGCTTTGGTTAACTGATTGATGTCGAGCAGTATTACACAGATTTAGACCTGGTCACAGCACTAATATTCCAGTAAGTTCTAAAAGGCATTTTCTTCCATCGCAAATTATTGTGATGTTGCAGATCTTCTTTCTGTCACACTAGTCTGTCCAGGACAGACAGTCAACTATATGTTTTCGGTAACAAGTTGTGTCTGTCACACCAAGTGCAGAGCTTGTTACTGTTACACCAGGACTCCTACTCTTTTCCAGGTTTTCTCCACGGTTTTTCCAGTCGCTTCTACTGAGGAATGCTCACCACAGAAGACTTGTGGCACTATGGATTCTCTTTGGCAATAATTGCATGCACAGTTATTTAATTGTCCCAGACTCTAAGGTCATATAAAGATAAAAGCCATCACGATCTGACATAACCAACATGGACTCTTGTCATAGGTTGAAAGCCTCTGCCTCAGCCAGAGGCTTTAATCTCTCATTTAACAAACATAATCTTGTAAACAACCCATTGAATGGAAGAGAAGGGAAAAGCATACAATTCTTAAGGTAAAACAACAACAATACTATGCAACAGAATTCTGAGTATCTGACAAAATTATGCATAAGCCTACCTGTTTATTAACATTTGAAGACTTTTTTTTCCCATGAGCACTACTTGATGATGCTGGAGAAGTGGTCTTGGGACTTCCAGCCTGTTATAGCATATGTGAATATTAGTCTTTAAATATCATGGAAGTTTACAATCAAACTTGTGTTGGATTAGTATCTCAGATCAAACTCTAAAATACTAAAATAAAAAAAGGATAAACCCTCAGTGAAAAGCAATTCGGTTTTAGGAAAAACAAAGGAACCAGAGATGCTATACCTAGTATTCGACTATTGATAGATAAATATATGGAAGACCAAGAAAGTATCTAAATTTGTTTCATAGATTACAACAAGGCCAACAAGAAAAATTAATCAAATGTCTTCAAGAAATAGGCATAGACGGAAAAGACATCAGACTGATTAGAAATATATATTGGGAACAGACTGCATTAATAAGATGTGAAAACAGTTACTCACCATACATAGAAATAAGAAGAGGGATAAGACAAGGATTATTTTATCACCCAGCCTATTTAATATCTTTACAGAGAATATCTTTAAACATATAGAAGGAATGCCAGGACTCAAGATCAATGGGAAAATAATAAACAACTTGAGATATGCAAATGACACTATTCACTTTTAGCAAAAAATGAACATAAACTACAAAGACTAATAGATCAAGTTCATAAATCAAATAAAAAATGTGGACTGGATATAAATATCAAAATAAGAAAACCAAAAATTAGAAAAGTCACAGATGAACAGGTGCATGGAGAGAAACTACAAGTAGAACACTATCAAATATCTTGGACACATAATCACAAATGATGGAAGATGTGAAACAGAAGTTAAAAAGGAGAATAAGAATGGCTAAAAGTACTTTCAATGACATGAGGAAAATATTAACATCTAAATAAATTACAAACAAGTTAAAAATAAGAATTATAAAATACTACATCAATTCTATATTAATGTATGGCTCAGAAATATGTACACTAAATAAACACTTTGAAGAAAGAATTGATGGCTTTGAGATGTCGATATATAGAAGAATTCCAGATGCCACTATCCTTGATAGAGCTGGTATCCCCAGCATTGACACTGTACAGATGTGAACACAGATTTGTTGGGTAGGTCATTTCGTGCATGTGCCAGACCATCGTCTGCCAAAGATACTTCTCTATGGTGAGCTGGAGAAGGGTACACAATCTCAAGGTGGCCAAAAGAAGCGCTACAAGGACTCGTTAAAGACCTCACTGAAAGCCTTTGAAATAGACCAAGATGCATGGAAGGAGCTTGCAATAAATGAAAATTGAATCTGCATGGCATTCTGCAGTCAAGAAGAGCACATCGTCTTATGAGGGAAGGAGAGGTGCAGCGGTTCGGCAGTGGGGAATAGCTAGAAGGTCACAGATAGACCAAAATCCATCTACAGTGGTCATTTCAGGCCAGAACTGTCAGGGACATTTGCAGCTCGAATGGGGCTCGTTAGTCATCTACGACCTCATAATCAAGGACATAACTAAAATTTAATTTTCAAAAGTGGATGTAACAAATGGTCATCATCACCTGTCATGGACGAACAACATATAGAAGAATAGGGAGAACATAATGGAAAGAGAAAACAAACAAAGAGGTTCTAACAACACTTATGAAGAAAGAATTATTAAAGGAAAAAATAATCAGGCAAATAAAATAATTTGGACACATTAAAAGACATAACACCCTGTTGAAGACCTTACTTTACTTAAGGGTGAAGTCGAAGCAAGCAAGAGGTAGGCAGAGATAAAAGTGGGAGAGTAATATCACAAGATGGACATGTTACAGTTTAGCAGAGTGCACCACCAAAACAAGAGACAGGGAATGTTGGAGGTCTGTTGCAGCCAACCTTCATTGTGGAAACAGCACTTGATGATATATGTGCTCACATGTACATGAGTGCATATTTGTGTTTTGTTGTGAAAAGTGTCCTTATCTATTGTCTATGCCTGCAGCATATATGTTGTCTCTGTCTATTTGTTGTCTCTAAGTAAAACAGCGACAAAGAAGATCAACGCCTTCGAGCTGAAATGCTACAGAAAAATACTTAGAATATCATGGAAGGATAAAATCAGAAACTCAGATATTATAAACACACTGAATATTCCAGAGTGTTGGTTACTAAACACAATAACAAAAAGAAAACTATGCCTGTTTGGTCATGTAAAGAGACATAACTGTTTAGAAAGACAGATAATGGAGGGAAGAGTACCTGGGAAGAGGAGAAGGGGCAGACCAAGAAGACGATGGACTGACGACATTAAAGATAACATGAATACATTGCTAGAAAATGCAAGCCACATCGCCCAAGACAGAGAGAGATTCAGAGAGTTCATTGGGAAGACAACGTTCTGGAAGGAATACGTCACATGACACTGTCTATTTGTTAATTCTTGCGTCTGCAGTATATATGTTGTCTTGATATTTCATGTTTATTTTCATCTATTTGTGTTGTTTATTGTCTATCTCCAGGTGAATGATGGTTCACACTTGCCGTTAAGCATAGGGGGTTGGTGCTTAAGCTGTTTTTCCAAGGCCAGATGTGTCACTGTGGTTGCATGTTGTCCATGTTTGTTCGAGGTTACCTGGATGTTTTCTATCCACCATTTTCTTTGTCTACCTTTGGCTTTATGCCTTGATATTCTTTTGTTATATGCTCTTACTAGTATTTGTTTTGGGTTCAATTTCATAAGGTGGCCGAGCCATTTTACTTGCTGTCTTTCAATATGTTCAATACATGATATTATACCAACTCTTTTCCTAATTTCTTTGTTTCTTATTTTATCTAGTTTAGTAACCATTGCAGCTTTTCTCAGACACTTCATTTTACATGTAACGATTTTCCTTTGCTGTGAGGATTTGTGTTTATGATATGGCTATTGATGTCTCAGTCCTGTACTTTATATGTGAATTTTGTTTTGGGCTATCATTACAGTGTTGTGTCTGTAGTTGTGACTGTTTTCCCATCCAATAACTTAATCTTGCATCTATGACAGATGTTGTGCCCTATTCTGTTGTGTTTCTCTTATGCCTGCAATTATATATTATCCTTGTTTGTAGTCTTCTTCATCTTCTCATAGTATGCAATTTGGTTATGGTGTACATTCTTGAATGATTGTTTAAATTGTGTACAATAGGCACTATGTCATAATCCTTCGTCTGATGCCTGGCCATAATACTGACTGTTAATGAACTCTTTCCAGACCAAATTTAAAGAAGCTTTACAGGATCAAAAAATGATATATCGGTTTTGGTTTCATCAATCATAATTATATTAATTTATACTTCATTGTTTGAGAATACAAATGTTTGTGTTCACCCAATTCTTTACAGCTATAAAATCAAGCATGAATACTTTCACTTCATTTTCGTTAAAACAGATGAAATTTGCTTTAAAAACTGATTATTTTTACTCTGAAAAACGGATCTGTGTTTATTTCTAAGAACTAATAACACGTCCAACTGTTTCTGGACACAGTGACAAGCTAATGTTCTTATTTATAAATAACCCGTTAGGAGTCAGACAAAACATTGCAGCAGCAATTATAATTATAGTTGCAGGAATAAAATATAATACTAACCCAAAAAAACGATCAAAGAGGCGTGGATTAGGTTTAGATACAGTTGATGCTGGTCATTACAATTTGCATACCAGATTTAGTTTACAGTTTACTGTCATCTCAATCATGAATCATTGAGATCCAATCCTCTCTGGCTCATAAGTAATTATAATATATTATATTTCTATTAAAAACGTTGAGCACAAATATAAATACTTACCTCTTCCTTCGGTCGTGCTCCAAGCCCAGTGCCTGAGCTCTTTTTCATATCTGAAGTTAGTTTTTCTTTGCGGTTTGATTTTTATAAGGTCGTCCACTGTGTATTGCAAGTGGATTCAGGTTTATCATGTAGCCATATATAAACATTTAATGTCGCTATGATATACTATATAGTTTCGTATAACTCTACCATCTTATTTTTCCCCCAAAATAATCTATAGAAACAATTAACACAACATGTTGTGCCCACACAAAAAACGCGCAAACAAATACTACTTAAATATTAGTTCAATTATAGCATACTATCTTTCAAAAAATAATAATTCAAAACGAACTGGAGGATGAATGTGCATATGTTTGTTTCGTATTATTAACACTGATTACCCCGTTTCACTTGTTTTATTTCAGTTTTGTGCAGCTAGTACATATTTTCGAGCAAATTGTAAAGCAAAATTAATTATGCTTCACCTTGTCTCTCCTCCACTTTGTCGGACACCCTCCGACCATTTGGTTATTTACACATTTTCGAGGCCACAGAAATGTGGTTTCTAAGAAGAATGATGAAAATACCATGGACAGCTAAGAAAACTAATGCAGATGTTCTCATTGATACTGTCGTAAAAAGAGATCAAACATTAGGGGCAGACAGTCAAGGTGCCTATGGCATGTGCTGAGAACACAGCTTGAACACTTAATAACCACTGGAAAAATCAAGGGGAAAAGAGACAAAGAGAGAAGTTGCTAGATATTCTAGTATTATGGCAAAGGAGAAGTTCACCAACTGAGTTTATTAACAACACAAGAGGCAGAGAGTCGTGGAGAAACATGATCGCCATGGCACTTGATTGGGGTAGCCACGTAGTGCAGTGGTTAGCGCACTGGCTATGCATATGAGTAGTGCTGGGTTCATTCTCCAGTTGAGGCGGAAATGTTTATCAGATCGCAACGGGTTTATCAGATCCCGTGTCGACCCAGCTTAAATGGGTACCGGATTAATCAGAGAAGTAAAGACTGCGAGGGAGAGAAGATGACTACCGCCCTCATTTGCAGAGCCACTGAAATGTGAGAAAGAAATGTGTTACAAACAGGTGTTTTAGTTTCGTACTTAGTCACGTCTTCAGTGTTCTTTCTGGAATATGCTGTGAGCAGCGTTACCACTCCTTGGCTTTTTTCACACGTTATTGGCTTTTTTTCGATCAGTCATCTTGGGATCTTGAGTTATTTTCTTTAAAATAACTTGGCTTTTTTGGGCCAATTTCTAAAAAAAAAAATCTTTATAAAATTACCTCTAATTGTTCTGCAGTATGCTTAAATCCTGATGGCTGTTTTGTGTGTTGCGTTTTAGTTATAAGTTACTTTCCATCGTTTACTTTCACCATCTTCACCATACCCCTTCAGGGTCGTAGGGGTACCACATTGGATACTTCAGCACACAGAGTCCTTCAGTAATTTCTATCCTTAGCGATACAGATGAGTGAGGAAAAATCTTGTCCTGTATGTTGATGTTGAAACCTTGATGTTGTCTGTCCATGCTTTTTTTTTTTACTTCCTCTGCTTCTTCCACCTTCAACAGTTCTCTGCAGTATTTTTTTGACAAGGAGTATGTCTGCATAAATGTCCAAACCATGCTAGTTTTCATTGTTTCATTAATGAAAGAAATGGTTTTTGTACACATGCATACATTTCTATTTTATTTCTTAAGTACACGTTGGTCTTATGCTGCCTATAGTAAATTCGTAGGATTCGTCTGTAGCATTTGTACTCGAAAGCCTGTAAATGTCTCTCCATGTCTGCAGTGAGTGTCCAACTCTCACAACCATACAGCACAACATAAAACACAAGCGACTTATACAGTTTTACTTTCCTTCCCACACTGATGTTGCTTATCCAAATCACCGTTAGCCTTGACAAGGACGCTAAAGCTATATCTAGTCTTATTTTTAGTACTGCTTTGCATTTTTCATCGCTAAATATGCTGGATCCGAGGTATTTGAAGGTATTCACCATCTCAAGCTTATGTCCATTCATCATGATGTTAGTCTGTTTTTTCTGTGTCTTTGCTGTTAACCAAGATTTTGCTCTTTTCTGTGTTGATTTCCATTTCATGCGTGCTGGTAAATTTTTCCAACTTTGCTGTTAACTCTTGTAATTCTTATTCTGACCCAGCTACAAGATCAATATAATCAGCGAAATGCAAGTTACAAATAGGGCGACAACCGATCGATATAGAGGTGTTGTAATCATGAAGTGTCTCCTGTATGATGTGTTTAGTATATGTTGAAAAGTACTGGAGACATTAATATATTCTTGCTCAACTCCCACATTTGTTTTAAAGAACTCCCCAATTGTATTGTTTGACAAGACAACACTATTTGAATTTTTGTACTGTAATTCAATAATGTCTATGATTGTGGTGTCAAAATTAAATTGTCTCAGTATGTGCTTCAGATCATCATGCCAAACACGGTTAAAGGCCTTTGTAAAGTCAATGACTTGGTGATGAATATGTTTTTTGATTAGTGTACCGATATTAAATATTTGTTCAACAGTGCTTCTGTGTGCTCTGAAACCAGCTTGCTCTTCTGCAATTATTTCTTCCGACTTGTGCTTTATTCTTTTTAGTAGTATTTCGAGCATCACTTTACTAAGGTGCGTTATAAGGCTAATGGCTCTGTAATTTGTACACACTTTCAAATTTCTTTTCTTTGGAATTGGCCATTGTTTTGTGCTACATATGTTTTGGCAGAACTTGGTCATGATATTTACCACATGAATCCCTCGTGTTTCAAGAGTTCTGCTGGAATTTTGTCTACACAGGTGACTTCCCTCCTTTCAATGTTTGTATGGCCTCTTTTATTTCATCTACTAGAATTTCTACATTTCGTATTTAGTGATTATCCATTGTAGTATTTCAGTGGGCGAAAGTTACTTTCAATTTACTTCATCAACCTTCCAGATTTCAATAATTGGTGTTGTTCTGAAAACTAGATAATAGTACCATATGCAACAATAGTTAAATACCCGGTAGTTAACAAAAGTCAGTAACAGTGCCACTGGGAAAAAACAAGGGCAACAAAACAGAATACGAAACATACCCGTGTATCTCGCTATTAAGCCACAACGGGAAAATATAAGCAAAGATAATAAATAGAACAACGTGCAAGATACATCACCGAACCACAATTGAGCAGCTCCTCTCAATTAATCTTCAGAAGATGGGTTAGTTTCACAGACGCCTGGTTCACGCTCAGGCAAATGAGTGAGAGAGTAATGGAATACAACAACGAACTAAACGCAATATTTATAGATCAGGAGAAAGCGTTCGATAGTCAACAGAGACGTTTTATGGGAAACTCTAGAAATGTATTGTATCAAAGGACAATTATTAGAAAGTATAAGTGCTTTGTATAAAAACTGCCAATGTGTGGTAAAAACATCAGATGGTATTACAGACGCATTTCAGACGAAAACGGGAGTGTGTGCTATCACCCTTGCTTAATATAGGGGCGTACACATGCATTCATTCATTCGTTTTCCTTTTGCGCTGAAATTAGCGCATAGGGCAGAGGTCAGATCTCTCCAATTCTGTCTGTTCTGTGCACTTGTTGAATAGTATGAATATTGGTTGTTTTACTTTCTCTAAGTATTGTTTTTCTGAGTGTTTCTTTTGGTCTACTCCTCGCTCTTTTGCCTGTAGGTATCCATTCAAGAGATTGGTGGTGTATTCTGTTGGTGTCTGCGCATAGGACATGCCCGATGTAGGACCAATGGCGTTTTCTGATAACATCTGTGATGAAATTTCTTTTCTGAAGATAAAGAGCTTTTCCTACTCTCACATTCACATGATAGCACCGGAATAATGCAGGAATTAAATAAGCGCATTTTCGTGCATGTGCTGATTGACTTTGATTTCCAGATATTAGACAGTCTGTTAAATGCATTTGATGCTAGGGCAATGCGAGTTGTAATTTCTGTCATGACATCACCGTCGAGTGTTCATTTGCTTCCTAGATAGGAGAATTTGTGTACTTTTTCAAGTTGTGTCTATTTAAAGTAATTTCATTAGGTGAATTCCATAATTTGTGTTTTTGTGAATTGATTTGGAGACCTATTTGTCATGCGATGAGTTTTAATCTATCAGTATTTGTCTGTGCATCTTGATGGTTTTCACTCAATAGTGATAGATCATCGCCTAATTCAGGTCTTCTAATGTTGTTTTATTTATCCATTTGATTCCTAAATATTAACAAAATAATTCGTTTGAATGAAAAAGAATTGGAATGAACTGACTTCTGTTACACAAATCAGTCTGGATTTTACGATGTTAGTTGACTAATCCAATGATCGATGGAGTGACCCAGACTTGATTAGAGAAACACCCTACATCAACGGACGTTACTACCGGAAGTTCATATAGAATAATAAAATAGGCAAAAAGTACAGAGTGCAACATCACCAACTCAGAACAAGATAACCCAGAGCAACTAAACAATGAACTGCTTTTTTGTAGATGACCAGAGCATCATATACGAAAACGAAGAATAAAAACTACAAAATCATATTAACTCACTATCTGCAACATGTAGAAAATACAACATGAAGACCAATACACAAAAGACGGAAACTATAAAAATATGCAGAACAACGAGCGCACTAAACATATCGATCAACAACATAGGAGTAAAACCAGTATCGGTATTCAAATATCTTGGTAATATTTTCACAGAAAATTGAAGCCTTGATACGAGAAGAGATGTCAAAATGCAAATGCAGTAATACACCAACTGTCACCACTACTTTTTCCTCTCAAGATCAAGATGGAAGCTAAAAGACAAATGATTTATAGTATAGGCCTATTCCTACCAACACTGTGTTCTTCTTCTTCTTCTTTCCTTCCCCTTTTACCCTTTACGGGTGTAGAGGGAGATACAATGTTCTTGTTCTTGCTTTTCTGGCAGCTTCAGATGTTATTTGGTGTTCGTGTAATGTCTCTTTGATGTTGTCGATCCAGCGTACTCTAGGTCTACCCTTGGCTCTTCTTTCTGCTTCTCCTCTCTTCATATATGCTTTATAAACTAATGAATCACACAGCATTCTTTCCAGATGACCAAACCATTTTTCTGTTGGTTTTGTATGTATTGTAGAATTGATATGACACCCACTCTTTCTCTTATGACATCGTTTCTAATTCTGTGTCTTCTGGTCACTTCTGTGGTTTTTCTCAGACATCTCATCTCTGTTGTAACCAGTTGTCTCTTATGTTTTGTTGTTCCATCTGAAGAGAATGTTATGCCTAAGTATTTGGGCAACACTGTGTTACCAGTGCCAAACCTGGTCTCTCTCTTCTTCACATTACAGAAAGATAGTGACATGTGAGATGAAATTCCTCACTTGAAGAAAGCCGCAGGTGCCATCAGGGTCGATAGATTATGAAATGAAGACATCAGGGAAAGAATAGGTATAACAACTTGCACAAAATACGTAGAAATGCAGCTTATCAATCAGGATATGTTCTGAAGAATAAGTGCTTTGTGTTTCAATCTCCTGCAGATTAGCAGGATGTGGTAAGAAGAATGGAATGCATTGTGTTATGGTTTACATCTTGGCTGTGATATCTGTTCTTTTCAGCCAGACTCATTCAACTGCAGCATGACTTCTAGGTCACTTTGCCCTTTTATGGAATGGATGAGAAAGCCAACCCCACAATGTCCAGTCACCTTTTATCACATTCATGTCAGGCCACAGTTTTGCCACCATCTTCAATGTGGCACCACTACGACACTGACTGGTTATAGGTATTATTGTTATTATTTTTATATGAAAGGAGTTGCTTTATGAGCAGTTATGGATTCTTGCACTAATAAAGGCTTGTTGAGCAAGATAGAAGAAAACAAAGAGGTTTAAACAATACTTTGTATGTAGAAAGCAATATTAAAGGAAATAGAGATAAAACATATAAAGTATTTTGGAAATGTTAAAAGACAAGAGACCTTACTTTAAGGTAAAGTTTGAGGAGAGCATGCAGTGATGCAAGTGGGAGAGAAACATCATGAGAGGGACAGGTTAGTCTAGCAGAGTGCACCACCAAGGCAAAAGACAGGGGATGTCTGTTGGAGCCAATCTTCGTTGCAGAGATGGCACTTAATTATGATGATGAGCAAGATGTATTTAATTTTATAGCAATCTGTTTTTTCTATTTAGTATTTCAGATGTTTGTTTCCTTATTTTATAGCAAATCTGTTTTTTCTATTTAGTATTTCAGATGTTTGTTTCCTCATTTGATATTCTCAGGATTCAACTACAATGATAAGGTTGTTCGAATTTTTAGAAACACACTTTGCTGTTGCATGCTATAGGGGAAAGGAGGGGGGTATGCTTCTCAGAAATTACTATCACTCCTGCTTTATTTTTGTTATTTAGTGTCAGTTCTGTGTTCCTGTGTTCTTATTTGCAATTACTTCTATGTTGATGAGTATCTGTGACAGACTTGAAAAAAAGGTCTCACTAGTGACTTTTTATGATTATAAAACATGTATTACATAGACAAACAAAAATGGTCAGCTAAATTGGCATGTACAATTTGGGAATTAAACCAAAATTAAAACAGATTCATCAAATAATCAGTTTAATACTTCAGAATGTAATTGACAACATAACATGCCTTTATTAATAAATCTCCACTTGTTTTGAACAAAATAACAATAGGTACAACAGATTATCAATACATCGGAGAAGTTATGTATATCATGACCTGACAGTTAAAACATGACCAGGTAATGCCCACAGCCATGTTTAAATAATAAGTGTAGTAAAGTAGAATTATATCTTTTAGATTTTCATTTAATCAATCAGATACCACAATAGATCCATTTGTCCAGAGATGGCTCATACACAACTATAACATTCCAGAAATTACTTATATTTACAGATGTAAGACCAAACATTCAACCACACCATGCATTCACAACTGGAAATATCACATTCCACTTCTAATTGGGAAGAGCTAGCCAGGGACAGGTTCAGTTGCATGCAAGATATAAGCTCTGAGAACTGATATCATACTTTCTATCAGAGAAATTCTATCAAACTGTCAGAGCATGATGGCAAGATAGAAAGAAGTCATCCTTATTCATAACACTTGTGCACAAATAGTTACATGGATTTATGCATCAGATGATGCAGGAGTATTCTTCAGCACAATAGATGATGCATTAGTTGAAATTGTTATAAAGCATGGCACGAAGAGACAGGACTGAGTGATTTCGAGCAGATATAGATACACAACAAAATTAAGAGGTATAACTGACAACAGACAGGGATGCTGAGCTAATACTAATACACTCTCAGATGACAGACAGCCGAGCTAAGCTATTATGGGGATGTCCCAGTTCCGTGATGCTGGTAACAAACACGAAATCAAGAAGAGAATCACGAAGGACACAATGTACATGTTCAGAGAATGATAGAAATACTGTATGTGGGTAAGAGGGAAGAATGTGCACACTAGTAAGATCTGAAGAACTCACACCCAATAACTGCATGGGACATTAAGTTTAACTCTTAGATGGTTGATGGACTGGCGAGCTGAGTAGTTATAGAAATGTATCAAGTGCTTTGATGCTGATTCTGATTCGTATTCAAGAATTGTAAACTGATGAAGGAATATTCATCTGTTCGCTTCTTCTATTTCTGCACTCTCAAGGTTCACTCTCAAGCTGCTCCTGCAGATTAGCGTGATGTAGTTCAGGAAAGGGAATGATCTGTTAGCTAACTTGTATATCTCAGCAGAAATGATAACAATCATTAGGAAAAATTCTGAAAACAGTTTTGTTTATCCAATACCAATTGTTAGTCCAGGAACAATAACACAGCCATTCTTTTTTTCGTGTTATATATATATCACTTTAATGCCCTGCAGCGCCAGGGGTAGAAGAGTTTCTAGAGACGGCCTATTTGTGTACTTCATATATGTTTGTTTTCATTGCTTCTTTTATTTATGTGATCCACCTTTTGCATGGTCTGCCCCTGGCTTTGTATCCATAACAAAATAAATAATAATAATTGATTCAATCAATCAATCAATAAACCCATAACCCTTCAGGGTCGTAGGGGTACCACATTGGATACTTCAGCACACAGAGTCCTCCAGCAAATTCTATCCTCAGCGATGCGGATGAGTGTGGAAATATCTTGCCCTGTCCATTCCTTGATGTTGTCTGTCCATGTCTTTATTTGTCCCCCTCTGCTTCTTCCACCCTCGACAGTTCCCTGCAGTATTGTTTTTGACAAGGAATCGTGCCTGCATACATGTCCGAACCATGCTAGTTTTCGTTGTTTCACTATTGAAAGCAATGGCTCCTGGACACCTGCACACATCTCTACTTTATTTCTTACGTACACATTGGTCTTATGTTCCCTATAGGAAATTCGTAGAATTTTTCTGTAGAATTTGTACTTGAAAGCCTGTAATCTTCTCTCCATGTCCGCAGTGAGTGTCCAACTCTCACAACCATACAACACAACAGAAAGCACCAGCGACTTATACAGTTTGATTTTCACTCCAACACTGATGTTGCCATTGTAGTATTTCACTTCTAGCTGTGTTACGAGAAACTCCAGACTCCACACAGATTTCCAGGCCATCTCTTCCTCGGATTCAAGAACTCATAATTGATTATAAAGATAACATAATCGATTATAAAGATAACATAATCGATTATAAAGATAACATAATCGATTATAAAGATAACATAATCGATTATAAAGATAACATAATCGATTATAAAGATAACAGTAACTGGAGCATATTCTGTTCAAGAACATTATCATTCAACCATTCTTGAATTTTATGTATCACTAACACTGCATACAGTAGTATTACTTCGCTTAAGCTGGAGAGCACTGGTTTTTGTCCTATGCACTGTACTCGGAAGTGAAGGAACATAAATATATATATATATATAGAATACATCAAATTGTATTACCAGTATAATATTATAATATGGATGGTCAGCTGGTCTGTGTTCTGAACTATAAGCCTATAAGCAAGTTTGAGTGAATTGAATCCATAAGAATAGCCAGTAATTTATCAGTCCTGGAGTTGGCGTATTATTGTTACCTTGGAAATATTATGCCTTGAAATCCGTTTTCAACAGACTTAAGAAGTATGTCGCACACACATATGTACCGCATATTAAAGAAAAAACTTTATAAAGAAAAAATTGAAAAATCAGTTGAAAATAAGCAATAATAACAGAGCAAGACAAATGTAAAACAATGGCTTAATTAAAACTAGCAACTCTTTATGATCATCAAGTATGGCTGTGATGTGAACACAACTAGCACATGTAGGACACACATGACATGAGAAATCTCTTATTAATTGTTGTTCGTCCATCACAAGTGATAATGACCATTTGTTACAATCACTTCATGAAAATTCAGTTACAGCTATGTCAATGACTGTGTGCGCAGATGGCTAATAAGCCCTATTGTTGCTGCAAATGTCCTTGAACAGTTCGGGCATAGGATGATCCCTGAAAATGGTTTTTGGTTAACCCATTCATTCCTTTAGATGCTGAAATCATTGGCTATGTGTACATTACCATAGTGGCCATTCTCATTGGATTGGTATACGGTCATTTTGGTTGATGTCTGTTACCAGTTTTATGCGATTAGACAGGCTAAATTTAGTGCTGATGTGATAACCGGCAATGATAGCATCAAGTATTGTTTTCCTATCGTTTCTAACAGTTGTCATTTCTGAACTGCGCAAGGGTTATTATAACTCTCAATTTTCATCAAAACTTTGTAAAATGGACCTACTTATGTATCAGATGATGCTGATATGCAATTTTTAAATGGAATTCTAGAGAACATGAATGAATCTGACATTGATGGGGTAGTAGTGTGCAGCACTGGGGAGGAGGAAACTGACAGAACTGTTTTTTCCTATGGCTGAGGCCCATCATAGAGGCACAGTGACTCAGGACATGACAATTCTTTTGGCTTTAACATTTGCTTGTATGCCTGAAGCAATAGAGAAATTTGGCATAACTAGTAGTCAATTGGTGGTGGGGAATGGGCACAGTGAACCCTATCTTGGCTGCAGTGGTTTGGAGCAGTGCATAGGTTGAAACCTACCTTTCTGGTGGTGTGATAATTATTCTCTGGCCTGGGGTGGGCTGAAAATCTACAGACTTCCAGCAATATAATGGCATTGGGCCAAAGGGCATGAGCCCATGGACCGCTGGATCAGCAACCAACCAACCAGGAGAGTACGCCATTCCAAAATGACAGCACTCACACAATACAGTCTCTTTACATTGTTTATGAGTTCTTGAATATTTTGTACTCTAAAAGGTAAGATTTTGTGATATAGAAATGTAGTGTAAATCCATGGCCAGCATTATAATAAGTAGTATTTTTCTCTTGAAATAATTTTGGGGCTTTCAAATTCGTGTATGAAGCACAAACAGTCATGATACATCGAAAATTTCAAAACTCTACGACATGAGTTAGATTTTTAAATACACTGTTGTCGATACCTAAAAATTTGGCCAACACCCTTAGTAATGGGAGATAAGTACACTTTGGATTATTCGTCACCAAAGTGCTAAATTATTTTTAAGCAGCCATATTATTTCAAAATATTTCAGAAGGTGAAATTATAACTTGGAAAGAAAAAGATGCGTCTTGAACCTAAATAAAATACAGACAGCGAGGGAGAGAAAAGGGGGTTGGAAGAAATGGCTACAATAATGTCAATAAGTGTAGACGGAAATGATTATAGCAGTGAAGGATAGCATTACAGTATCTGTATAAAGTACCCAGATTTGAGTGCATGCTACATGAACTTAAAACTCAGCCTGTCTGTGTCATGGAAATAGAACATGGCTTGACCATTTAGAAGGTGTTTTACTTGCGAAGCGCCTGTGAAAATAAACAAATTATTGTTCAATTAATAAAATACAGAAGCAATTAATTAAAGGTTCATACATTTATTGTCAGATAAACTTATACAGAAGTTTATACTCTAATAATAAAACACATTTAAACAAAGGTTCATACTCAAATAGTAATAGACATTCACACATGGTCCATATTTTACACATCAGGTATCATATCCTGGATAGGATGTAGCAGTCGTCACAGCCTTTCAAAACACCTGCCAATCTTCCTGCTTCTGTGTCATTTAGGTGGTCTTTAATTTCTTGTGTCTATCTTTTTCATGGATGATCTCTCTTTTGTTGCCCAGGCATAATCCCCTTCATTATGGTCTTGCCTAGGATGTCATGTCATTTGATATGACCAAAATATTGTAATTTTCTAGAGAGAACCTTGTTGTTTAGCCAGTTTTATTTTACTCTTAGTTCTCTCAGGATGCCTCTATTGGTGATATTTGTGGTCCATGGTATTCTGATGATTCTTCTGGTGATATTTTTTCCAATTCTGCAATGTTTTTCTCACCATATTAGTGATTGTTCAAGATTCACATTCATATATTGCAAATGGGAATATGCAGTCTCTAATGAAAGCTAATTTTACTATTTTACCGTAGCTAGTCAATTGTTCTTAATTTTTATCAATTTATTTGATGCAATGGCCAACCTCTGACTTATTCATAGCAATTCCTGTTGTTGCTTATAAGAAAACCAAGGTATTCCAAAACTGATTACTTGCTATAGTTCTCTGTTATTAATTGAGATTGTTGAGAACGTGTTAGTGATTTTGTCATGTCATAATCTTGGTCTTAATTTTATTGAGAAATACATTTTGCTTTTCACTCTGCTAGCTATAGAGGGATTCCACTTTACTATTTCAACAAACATTTGTTTACCTGTGCCACTTTGTGCCCATACTCCATTAAAGTTGGCATGAATGCATTGACACTATCATCAATCAAACTTTGTATGTACTGAACAGCTTGTTCATCATTCAGGTGGAGCATAAACTTTTCTTGTACCTAAATGTGACCAGAAATTTCATACATAAAATAACAACACATGAAATCAAGAGAATATAGTGATAAATACTTTTATTGAACCAATTGCATATCACTTCAAACACACCAATAAATGCTAAGTCAGGGTCAGTTTACTACTTATATAGAGTAAGGGAGTCAAATAACAATTGAGCCATTTGATTATTTTACTAGTTGTATAATAATCATAATACGTTTTAAAATAACACATAACAAAAATAACATTTAAAAACAAAACTTTATTTTTATCCAGCCTATCATTTGAAAAGATGGGTGGTCGGACCAAAAATCCAGCTTTACTTCTGAATAAATTATTTGAGTTTTGTTCGTAAACGTTACTAAGAAAGTCTCCTTCAAAAGAGATTATAAAAATTTCATTCAATCACAATAATTCTTCATGACTTTTGTGTCATTTTGTGATATTTGTTCAGGAGCGAATACTGCTGTTAGTTGACTTGTAGAAATTGATATAAAAAAAGGTGTAAACAAAACCACATGTCAACAAACATTCAAATCATCACAGAACTTTTATTTGTTTATATAAACATTTGAAACTTTCCAAATAGTATAGAAATGGATATACTTTACAAAGTAGTCAAGTTTAGATGCTAGAGTTATATGTCTGACAAATATTTTTTTTAAAATTTGGGCTATTTTTATGTTTTATCAGTCACTTTCATCTCTTCTACTTCTTCAGCTTTCATTCTCAAACTCCCACTGGATCTCTCTTGTAGCAGGACCATGGTCCTATTAGATTTCCAGCAGGATGTCGTTCAGAGAATGGTAATGCCTTGTATCGCCGTTTTATTTGTGACAATGGCCAGACGCATCTGTCTTCGGCTGGGGACACTTTCATCTAATATACTATGTATTTCCGCTCTTCAAACAAGACAACAGACATATATTATGAAAAGTAATTCAATTCTGCACATTTTTATTTATAGTAAATCACTGTAGATTTACAAATAGATAAAATATTGTACAAAGACTAAATCTAAAGAAGCTCTTAATTTTGTTGCTTGGAAAGAGTGCATAAAAATGTGAGTTTAGTTCATGTATACTACAAGTTATAAAATGTGAGTTTAGTTACTGTATACTACCAGTTATAAAAAATTTTTGTACAATATTTTTAAACAAAAAGGAAAATAAAGGAATGGTTACTGAATGTAATGTAAGTTTTGTAGAATATGTGATAAAATTGTGCAGGCTAAATAAAAATACACAAAAATCCCATAGACATAAGTGACTCGCCTATTCTTGTCCGGTATATTCAATGCAGGATATAAATAATGCCTATTTTATCTCTGATGCCATTTACAAACTAACGAGTTCATAATATCACCTGTGAAAATATATGAAACATGCTGACCTCGCTAATATTATCAGATAGGTGTAATGGTACTAGAATTTCAGAAAAGTGGTAATGCCAGAGATGATTGTAACCTGAAGGGGCAATACACCACTTTCCCAGGATTGTAACCTGAAGTGGCAATACACCACTTTCTTTCCCAGACATACTCAACAAATAACTGCTGTACTACTCTTCAGCTATCTGCGAAACAATATCGTCCTTAAATTCTGTTGCTCAGAATCGCAGTGTGGTAGAGCAACACCAAAAAAGGAGCTTGCATTGCTGAGAAACATCAAATCTTAGAGGCACAGAGAGAATGTGCTATCCGAAAATACAGAACAACAAACACACAGATATCCAACCCTGATCATATGGGTTTCATTCTGAATCTTCAGTCTAGTGATCTGAGATGTACAGAATTTGTTTTAACATTTGTATTTAAGGCTTGTAATTGTCTGTCCATACTTGCAGTGAGTGTCCAGCTCTCAGCCATACAACACAATAGAAAACACTTACTAATTGTAAAGTTAACACTTTCTTGACCAATTTCGACTATGATAGATTGGTAAAACTATGGTAAAACGGTAAAACCCATTGCAATAATAATGTTATTAAAAATAGTGTTTCCGGGAAATTATGTTGTGTAAAAATTGCGGCACTTGTGGAATACTGATATAGACATCATTGATGAGTTTTTATCATGAAATATCCGAGATTTTGAAGGTAATATCGTATGATATACAGAAATTAATTTAAATCTAGGCCTAGTATTTTGATAAGTAGAACTTTGCACTTGAAATAACTCTGGAGCTTTCAAATTCATTCAGAAAGTGCAAACAGTCGTTACAACACACAGAAAGTTTCAAGGCTCTCTCATGCTAGATTGATTTTATACGTAATTTTAGACGACCATGGCAACGTATATATTGTTCTGTGCACCCTCGGTAATGGCGGATAAGTACACTCTCAATTGCTGGTCAGCAATGTTAAATAGTTATTACAGTGAAATCCTTTCTTTCGCACCCTTTTATGACAATTTCCTTATTTAACAACACTATATAAAATCCCCAATATTTATTCTTTATTGTTTGGTCCGCACCAATTTTGGGATTTGACTGTATATGCACAAGCAAACTTTTGAAATTCAAAAGTGGCTTGTGAAAATGTGATGTTTCGGCACTCAGACAGTGAGTACACAAAGATAAAAACATACTTGTCATCTGCTTCCCGTAACAATATCTCCGACACCACCAGCAACACCACATACAACGACACTGTCGACATACAGTGAAGCTAGTTAGTCCAGTCCAAACATTGGAGTGGCGGCCAATGAAAAAAGCATGAAAAGGTGGATGCATGGCAAAAAACAGATAGAGTTCATACTGAGTACAATGAAAAAATGAAAGGGCAGAACAGCGCTAGAGGGCAGAGCCAACTGCAAATACATGCTGGAAACGATTACGGAAATGGGAACTACAAGCTCTGTTAGCTCGTGACGAGCTTCTAGTTACTTGATTTCCTTATAGGCAGAGACCCATACCCAATAATGGGCGTCCAGCAAAGCAAAAGACCTGGCCTAACTCTAATGTCGAGTCTTCCTATACCGGAAAAATGTTCGCAAAGAGAAAGGATACCGTAACCGATAGGCTCAGGCAAAAAAAGGGACAAAGATAGCAGTCCTGGCCCAACTCTACTATCAAGCTTTCCTATACCGGAAATACACTTGCAGAGAGAAAGGGTTCCGTACCCGATGGGCTCAGACACAAAAGAGACAACGATTTTAGCCCTGGCCCAACTCTACTGTCAGGTTCTCCTATACCGGAAATACATTTGCAGAGAAAAAGGGTTCAGTACCTGATGGGCTCAGGCGCTATTGGGACAAGTTCGCTCAGCTCGAGAACGCCTAGTTCTCAATCGCGTGGTGTGAGACTCGAACTTGGGCGAGGGGTTCACGATGTCAGTGAATGACACCTCGGCTAAGATGGCGAAAGAGCCAGGGTCCAACTCTTATGTTGAGTTCTTTCTCTTAAGGAACCAGGCTTACAGATGAGAAACGGTTCAGTACCCGATGGGCACAGGCACAGTACATCCAATTGCACGAGGCAAGTTCATAGACAGTGGAACACCTCGTGCGAGACAGACGTGAGCAAAAATCGTCTGGGCGAAGAGTCACCACACACACGCGTGCCTGGCGACAGATAGGGAAGCTGTCAAAGGCTAGGGTAGCCCACCCGAATTGTCAAGGCATGCCGAAATCGGATGTGCTAGGCCTACAAGGCGCATAATGGTGGCACAACGTATTCATGCTCCCAGCGGAAATCACACGGATACCCGTGCTGGTTACAATGGAGCGAACGAAAGAAAAAAATCTGCTTCCCAGTTCTAGTACAACAAACAGCATGGTCAGCAGAAATAAAGAGTTGTTTATGTTTAGCACAGCAAATATTTGATTCTAGCACAGCCGTAATTTATTTTTAAGATCTTCATTCACTGACCTTCTTCACAGTTTTATCTGGTTCAAGGGCAATATCTGGTATGTTTGAATCCACCATCAGTGAAAACAAGTTTAAGAACAAGTTAGCAGATCTGAAACATAATACAAAACATGGCAAGTTCATAATAAAAAGACCCATGATTCATTAGGCTCATGGTAGTGCCACATTGGAGAAATCAACACAAAAAGCCACCCAAACACATCTGTTCTGAGCCATTCAGATAAACAAATTTAAAAAAAATTTAAATACTGAGTTTTTTTCCATTAGGGAGTTGCAGAAAATTTGCAAGTGGCTTGTGTGATAAAGGCTACATGCTATTGCTATCGCCACGTCATGTACCAAGTTTTCTGACCTCACAGATGTAAGACCAATGCTCTAATCTCTCAGTTATGCACTGGACTAAAATTTGTCATTTGATTGGGTGCAGAAAAATCATGCTCAGACCATTCCTTGATGTTGTCAATCAAGAATTTTTCTGGTTGCCTCTTCTGCTTTACCCTCAACTGTTCCTTGCAAAATTATTTAGATAGTGAGATGTGTCTCATTACATGTTCAAACCACACATGTTTACACTGTTTCACCACCTCCAAATGTGATTTGTGATAACCTGCAAGTTTGTTTATTTTCTGCCAAACAAATATTTGTCTTATGTTTTATATAACTGATTTTTAACAGAGGTCTGTAGTACTTGTATTCTTCTTCTTCTTCAGTGTTTATTCTCAAATTTGTGCTGGATCTCTTGTAGCATGACAATGGTCCTACTATATTTTCAGTAGAATGTAGTCCAGAAAATGGAAATATGTTGTGTCAAAATTTGTGCCCATGGCCAGAGACATCCGTCTTCAGTGGAACTTGTATTAAAAAGCCTGAATACTTCTTTCTCTGTCTGCATTTAGTACCCAGCTAGCTCTCACTTCCAGTAGTTTATTTGGTTAATAATACAAATGCTAGGTTGATCAGACATGTATAGAATAACAGTCAACA
Source organism: Meghimatium bilineatum (assembly GCA_034231615.1). NCBI lineage: Eukaryota > Metazoa > Mollusca > Gastropoda > Stylommatophora > Philomycidae > Meghimatium > Meghimatium bilineatum. Next base: position 110,672,943 of record CM067299.1, on the reverse strand, counting down.
TTTTCGCTACCAACACATTATTTATTACATTGCTGGATGCTGCAATAGAAATTCAAGTTCAAATATTCCTCAGTTGAATACAGAACCAAAAATTCTATGATAGTTTAGAAATGTTTGAAAAGTCACCTGATGAACGGGTACCTTATATTAATAAAAACACACACACATAAGGTGCTTCAGAACGATAAATATGCTACTTCAGAGAGCTGCTTGGATACAATCAGAGATAACAAATTAAAGTGGTGCTTTAAGGACATGAACCCAATAATCTCCAAAGATCTATGACATATACACTTACAAACAAGACCACATTACAGCCTGATTTCCAGCTTGCAACCTTGTCAACACAAAGCAAATGTCTTGAGCACATTGCAGTATAGTTCCTTCCCTATGATATGCCCCCTCATCATCACAATTTCATATTCCTAGACTCATGTTTCAGCAAATGTTTGTACAGTGATATCCCGTTATAACAGCTTAGTCTGGGCCAACAAAATATGTAATAACAGATATTTGCTATATACAGTACAAACAATATAGAATAAATATAATTGAGAACTTTGAAAACTTATATAGGGAAATATGTTATAAATGACTGCATTAAAGTGTACTGTATTTTATTAATGAAGTTGTCCTTCTCATTAGTGATCCAGGAACTTTGAAACATGTCAAAGTATAATTATCTTTCTGATCTTAATAAATCTTAGTCTGCCCACACACAATCAGTAAAAGAATGACAATCACAACAGAAAATATGGGACACAGGTTTATTTGAAGAAGACTTGTCCAGATAGTAATACTGACTAAAAGTTGTGATATAACTAGAGTTTGCAGCTTACACAAGTTGTTCTATATTTTAAAAAACAAAACAAATATCAAGCAAGAGAAGTGGTATACTTATTTCAATGAGCCAAAAATGATTATAATAACTATTTTTAATTCATATTCCTAGAGCTAAAAATAGTGTATATGTAAACACTGTGAACTCACCTGCGAAGAGCCAAAAATGCTGTATATGTAAATACTGTGAACTCACCTGCGAAGAGCCAAAAATGCTGTATATGTAAATACTGTGAACTCACCTGCGAAGAGCCAAAAATGCTGTATATGTAAATACTTTGAACCGTTGAAAATGTTCAGAGTCATATCCACCCATTGCTTCCACCATTTGTCTGTTCAGCTTCATAGGGGGTGCCATAATTTTGGGGTCCCGTCCAAGAATGAACCCAAAGTCAATATGAAACATTTTACCTGAAAATAATTTAACAAATGTAACTTATTACTAATACAAATTATCGTTGGGAATAGAACCAAAATAAATACAAAACATTTGATATAAACAGTATAATAGGTAATAACTGCAATCTAACAGGTGAAACTTGGAAAAAGGTAATGAAATTTTGTTAATCACTTGTAACACACAGAATAACAAACAAAACTCAATAATGAATAATTGTTAACCTTTATCTTTGTGAACATGCCAGGCAAAACATTTAGCTAGAACTGTGTCATTTCTTGAATCCTTAAGACGAAATCCTTCGCCCAGTGCTCAAAACCAGAAACCAAAACAAAATAACCACAGATTTTAATTTTTTTGAGAAAATGTTATGGAAACTCTCAGTAGATATATTATTTGACTTTTGGTTTCTGTTACTAAAATGGTGACAAGAGATGTTGTGTGATTATGATCTTTAAATCCGAACAATATATAGCCATTGGCATAGAGGCGAAGCTACATGACAGTGAATCGGGTTTTATACACTTTTGTTTTATCATATATTCAGTGAAATCATTATTGATTGTGATTCTGAAGTGGAAATCTTGAGAGGTAAGCTCTTCAAATAGATTAAATAAAATAGACCATGAGATTTTCATTATTTAAAATATATAATATTCAACAGATTTGGAGCGACCCAAAATACAATAGGTCTAGATCTACAATTTATTTTTTTCTGAAAAAACGTCTACATCACTTTCTCACATCACACACACACAAACAAAACTTACACCAATATATGCAGAATTCAATTCTTTATTTATATGTGCAAATATTATTTAAATATCTCTAACAACAAAAAAGTTATCACGGTTTCAAAACAGCCACCAATGATTACATAACATTTCCAAAACCAAAGTCAATGACAGGAGAGAAATTACGTAATTGTAAACATAGCATGCTAAAGGTTAATCACTTGTAACACACATAATAACAATAAACTCAACAGTTTAAGAAAAATACTTTAGTCATGAACATTAGAGTAAGAAACGGCACTGTCCACATTCACATATTAATAGCTAGATAGGATAAATCTAGAAAAGTATGAATGACAGTGGACAGAGATGAAACAAAACAAAACAGAAAGTTGGTAGAATGTCACAGGATATTGACAAAACAAATAGAAAGTTGGGAGAATGTCACAGGATATTGACAAAACAAAACAAACAGAAAAATGGCAGAACATAACAGGATATCTACACAAATGAATGACAAATGTTAATCCCAAAGGGCTGTATGGTGTCAAATTAGAGGATATAATGGTTCTCAAATACACATCAAGTCCAGTCATCAGAGGAGCATAATTTAATGGCAGTCACCTGGATATCATTGGTATCCCAATGGTCTGCACTGTTGAAGAGGTCATCTTCAAGAGTCTTGGACTGGTGGTTGATATTGTGCAAATGTTGACTTAATTTTTCTCTGATTTTGATGAGTAAGATGTTAGATATATAGTATGTCCATTATACAGCGTGCCTCACACACGCTAAATGACATTTTAAGTTTAAACATTTTTCACCACACATCTTGTATTGAAAAGAAGCTCTAATTATTAGTACAATTTCCTGATGTCAGGCGCAATGGTTTTATATTTTTTCCACTTACCAGTTTTAGTTAGCAATAAGTTGTCTAAATGTCTGTCACCGACTTGAAGGAGATAAGTCACAACACAGTATCCAGCTAGTCAATGAAAACAGGCAACTCTTAATGTCAGAACTATCATACTTAAACAAATTATACAAATGTTTTTACTGCTGTTGAAACTAAGACCTGTTTCAAGCATTGGCATATACAGTAGAATCCTTCTATAGCACATTCTGTTATAACAAATTTCTCTATGTAACAACACTTTTTCAAAAGCCCAATTATATTTATCCTTTATTACTTTATTGTTTGTACTGTATATAGAGAATTTATGTTATTACATACATATTTTGTCAGCCGGGACCAAAGTGTTACATCCAGGAGTTGTAGAAAACATCTGAAGACAGTAGACAAGATTTGATCTACGTCCATTCAGCTGAAACCTATTGGCATTGCAACTTGCGTCAACAAATTTTTAGGATTCAACCACACATTTCTTTTAAAAAAAGATGTGATTTTATTCAAGATTTATTTTTTCATTTTTCATTTTCTAGCCATGTGTGCAGTGAGGAGTCATGGGTAGCCGTAAATTCCTGTTTTTTGCCATTTGGGAGGCTTCCATGGAATCTAGATTGTGTGTCTCTAAGATGTCTGATATTACCGATCCACCTGCGTCTTGGGCAGCCTTTCTCTTTATATCCGGATAGTTTCCTATTGTAAGCTGCCTCAGAAAGTTGAGCTGGATTCATTCTTGTTAGATGGCCAAACCACTTTATCTTTTGTCTCCCTATATATTTTATACACGCCTGTGTACCCGCCATTTTTCTTACGGTGCCATTGGGGATCTTATCTCTATGTGTTATTCCCACTGTCTTTCATCTCACATACTGTGATCTTTGTCTCTAGTTCTTTTGTCAGTCCACATCTGACTCGTAACACAGTTGGAATAAAAATTGTGCATGTCGAAGTTTACTGTAGTAATATTTTAGGCAATATTAATACATTCAGTAGTTTGCCTTGCTTTCTGAACAGTCCAAATGGACAATTGCCTGTGGAAGGATTGAACTCTGTACCCAGACCATTACAGACTATTTGGATAATGACAGTATACAACCAGTAAGTACACAGGAGAATATAGAGAACAATTTTGAGTGTCAGACCATGACACAACACATTTCATTCTCTAGACTATGTCCTACTAGCAGGCAGGAATTGAGAAGACAAATCCAGAAAAAAATTAGACATTTCTCAGTGGACCTTGTTTATTCCCTGTTCTCAATAGTTTAAAAATTAGTTCTAACTAGTATTCCTGTTTCTCAATGGTTGCACAAAGACATTAATTCTAACCAGTATTCCTGTTTCTCAATGATTGCACAAAGACATTAATTCTAACTGGTATTCCTGTTTCTCAATAATTGCAAATGCATGAATTCTAACTAGTATTTCTGTTCCTCAATGGTTGCAAAGACATTCATTCTAACCAGTATTCCTGTTTCTCAATGGTTGGAAACACATGAATTCGAACTAGTATTCCTGTTTCTCAATAATTGCAAATGCATGAATTCTAACTACCGTTAAATTCCGTGTATAACCCGAGAATTTTTGGACAATAAACAGAGATTTGTTCATACTCTTCGTCTTATAATCGAGTAACATCAAATTAAAAAAAAAAATTACGTCCAAATCACAGTAAAAAAGGAGAAAAACACTTTAAAAAAAATGCCAGTGACAACTCACATGTCCCGATATATTAAGCCAGGATAAAATGACTAGGGCTCTCCAACAATCTAGAGCGTACTACCATACTGCTAAGCCTCTAATTACATTAATTTCTATATATCATACAATATTTCCTTCGAAACCTCCGATATTTCTTGATAAAACTCACTTACTAGGTCTATATTGTTATTTCCGACATGCCATGCCTGCCATTTTTACTGAGCTTAATTTCCCCGGAAATGCTATTTTTAGCAATGGGTATTACCGTTTTTTCTATATTGACCAAAATACGGTAATGGTCTGTGAAAAAACGAAATATGGTAGCCTAAGCTGATCTACCAGTAACACATGTTTATCATCAAGGCCCAGTCTTGTTTGTGTAGGGAAACACCGACTACCAGTAGTCTAAACACTGTCACACACTTTCATTTTGGGTAAAGCAAATGTTACAACAGTTACTGACCGTCTACTAGGCTATAAGACCTGTGTACAGAAAATGTAAAAACACATCAAAGGCAGATTTTGAGTATTTCTGTGCATGTGCTGGTCGGCCTTGCCAATTTTTAACATGCGACTCCAAGTATATAAATAGGGACCAAGTCAATAATCAGAAACATAAAGAATGAAGTCCTAATTAATTCTGTACAGAGGTCTTTTTCTACATTCAACGGTCTTGCACAAACACGGTCTTGCACAAACATGTAACTGACATCCAAAACTTTGCTACTTAAGCAGTGTTGGGGGGATGGCGGAGAGAAATAAATAGTGAAACTCGTCTGAGCTGTGCCTCATGTTTATATTACTGTATAAGGTAAACATACAGGTCACACAAAGTTCAAACTCGTTGTTAAGTTCAAACTGTTGATTCTGTATCTTTTAAAAACAAAGCCGGGGAATGACTGTCTGCAATATTTTTGTGAGAACTCGGTGGCAAATACCGGTAGTTACATACTGGTACTCTGTATATTCTGTTAATTAGTCCAGCCCACTGAGGCTGAAGATGGACTACTGGCCCTACCCATTTCAATCGGCTCAACCAATCCACGTTTCCCTCACATTATGTGATGCCATTCAGTTAAGTGACTAAAATGTAATCTTTCTTTATAGAAGATTTGAAACGGGTTCCAAATCACAACACATCAGAGGCATTTTGTAGTAAAATTGCACCGTAATTGATTCCCTCCCCCAACCACTGTACATTTAGTGGAAGAAGAGATCAATTTCACAATCCTCTGTTATGTTTATTTTATTACCGTATTCTCCCCACATGGTAAACATAACCAGGAACAAAGTTCAAACTCTTCTGTATCTTATAAAAACAAACGTGATCTTGCTGTCTTGCCTTTCATCATTTCCCACTTAAACGTCACTGTCAGAAGCCAGTGACATAATAGTTACGTAGTAATTACTATTCACTAGCGCTGTGCGTCATAACGTCCAGACACCCAACACAGACAATTCATTCAGGAAAAACTTTGTTCCCCAAAGTCTTGCCACCTCATAAACCGTCTATAGTCATGGATAGGGAAGTCAGCCTACGGGGTATTCATTATTTTCGGATATATTGATCCAGAATACAGTAGCCACCGGGGTTTCATTCCTTGATTCATTCAAGTTACGTGAGTGAAGCAAATGAAAGGAATGCTATTTTCTTAGAGTTGCAAAAGTTTGTGTTAATTTCCATTTAGCGTGTCGGTTCTTTCTTATGATGATGAAGTTCATTATTGCCGGCTTTGTTAAGTTGGGGATGTCGGTCTATAGTCGGACTTTCGACTTTCTCCACTTTTGGGAAGGGATAGTTAGGTTATCGGCCTACAATCGGATGGGTTTATATTCAGAATTTAACGGTAGTATTCCTGTTTCTAAATGGTTGCACAAAGACATTAATTCTAACCAGTATTCCTGTTTCTAAATGGTTGCAAAGACATTAATTCTAACTGGTATTCCTGTTTCTCAATGAGTGTTCAAGACATTAATTCTAACCAGTATTCCTGTTTCTAAATGGTTGCAAAGAAATTAATTATAACTGGTATTCCTGCTTATCAATGGTTGTTCAAAGACATGAATTCTAACTAGTATTCCTGTTTCTCAATGAGTGTTCAAGACATTAATTCTAACTGGTATTCCTGTTTCTCAATGGTTGTGCAAAGAAATGAATTCTAACTAGTATTTCTGTTTCTCATACAATTATTGTACAAAGACTGGTACATACCACAACTTTTAACATAGTTATCCATTACTTCAGCAGCGATACCGTAAGGTCCAGTTTCACTAGGATTGTACTGTCTGAGAAACTTTTGAATTGCCTTTTCTTTTGATACTTCAGATAAAGCAATGGACTCTACATACTGGACAAAACCTGAAAAAATAATTGACAAATTAGTAGATAATTGTTGCAAATGATAACACAAAACTCAGAAATAATTGACAAATTAGTTTGCAGGTAAAAGAAATTGATACAGGTGTTACCAATATATAGAGACAAAACACACTATCAACAAAACACTCGACAAGTTGCTACTGGTACAGTGGAATTCCATTATAACAACTTGGTCCGGACTGATAAAATATGTATGTAATAACAGAAACTAGCTATATACAGTACAGACAATACGGAATAAATATAATTGGGGATTTTGAAAAGTGTATATATAGAGTATATATGCTATAGAGGGCTTTCACAGTAGTATGTTTTGCCTATGAATATTTGTTACACATAAACTATCTCCATATTTGTACTTTTTTAATCCAACCCTCTAATTTCCAGTGTGTCAAGTTGTTTCAGACCTCTCATTTCCAGTGTGTTGGATTGTTTTAGATCTCTCATTTCCTGTATTGAGTAACAGTTTCAGACTTATCATTTCCAGTGTGTCAAGTTGTTTCAGACCTCTCATTTCCAGTGTGTCGGATTGTTTTAGATCTCTCATTTCCAGTGTGTCGGATTGTCTTAGATCTCTCATTTCCAGTGTGTCAAGTTGTTTCAGACCTCTCATTTCCAGTGTGTCGGATTGTTTTAGATCTCTCATTTCCAGTGTGTCAAGTTGTTTCAGACCTCTCATTTCCAGTGTGTCGGATTGTTTTAGATCTCTCATTTCCAGTGTGTCAAGTTGTATCAGACCTCTCATTTCCAGTGTGTCAGAGTATTTCCCAACACTGGAGATGTCTTCTCTTCACAAATTAGTGTGCAGTTATAGCTACTAAATAAAACTCAATAAATGATACAACAAAGTTTAGATTATAATGAAGATACTACCATATATACTGGTTAACAAATAATTTAAAATATTGTGTTATTGGTCTAATGTTTACTTTATTGGTGGAACATTAATAATAGATAGAACAGCAGCAAAAATATGATTCAACGGGTAAAGAAATGGAAACACATGGTAATGAAGTTTTGGGAAACCACTGGAAGTACAAAGGAGAACATAAAGTAATGAAGTTTTTGGTGTGGGGTATCAGTGAAGTAGACAAGAAAATACAGAGTAGTGAAGTTTAGGGAGTGGGGTATCAGTGAAGTAGACAGGACAACACAGTATAATGTAATTTGGGAGAGGGATATTAGTGTACACAGGAAAACATAATACGTTTTGGGTGTGGGGTATCTGTAACGTACACAAGAAAACAGAGTAGTGAAGTTTTGAAGAATAACTGGAAATTTCAAGAAAACACAGAGTAATGAATGTTTGTAAATCAGTAGAAGTATGCAAGAGACCACAGAGAAATGTCATTCTGTGGAATCACTAAAATTACAAAGGAGAACACACAGAAATTGACATTTCAACCAAAGGCATAACACATGACAAGAAATGGATGCAATCCCTATGATCACATTTTTATCACAATTGAAAACAGGGAGGCTGAAAGGAGATAAATATTAAACAGTAATACCAAATATGCATTTTGGGACTTATGATTTAGATGGATCATCAATAAACTCAAAGTTAAGTTAGTAAAAGCTCTCTCTCAATGATGGACCAGGTTCAAATCTTATTTCAAATCCATGTTCAAATGACACATTTCGGTTTTCACAAGAAGAATCTAGATGGATGATCAATAAACTCACCATGATTCTTTCCAGTAGCTAAAACTTTGTATGGTGTCATCTGTAGATCCAGATTTTCATGCCTGAGCAGCTAAGAAATGATATAAATGTTTTCATAAAACACAACTATTATGTCAACATCTTGGATGATAGAAATACAGTGGAATCCCTCTATAGCACACTCTTTTAGAACAAATGTCCCTCTATAACAACACTTTTCAAAATCCCCAATTATATTTATTCTATATTGTTTGTACTGTAAGGGCATATAGTGACTTGCTGTTATTATATATGTAGTTTGTTAGACCGGACCTAGTTGTTATAACGGGAATGCAACTGTATTATTTTACAAATGTGTTAGTACCTTCAAAGCAGCTTAATTTTTGTTTACCTGCAGAATATTTTTTGGTAAATATGTTAATTTTGTAGGTTTCATAACTGTTAACTTCTAAAAGGATCAATCAACATGTCAGCCAAAACTTATTAATTTTGCTATAAAATGATGTTTATATTCTGTATAAAAATTACTTAAACTAAGGATAGTATGAAAGATCAATAAGAACATATTCAATGAAACCAGAGATTATCTGTAGGAATACAGAAAATCTGATACTATTTGACATTTATGAAATGGTTGTGTGTATTCTTACTTAAAACTTGCCATAATACATATTTATTACATTCACAATGTCCAGCAGCCAATCAGATCAACAAAAATCAGACTGCTTTTCTAGATTCTTGATCAGGAATTAGCATCACTGCACAAGTGGCATTCCTATAATTGCAATGCTTGCCTTTCCATTAGCCATTTAAAAATATAAAAGCTCAGTGTTAGTTAGTTGTAGATTCTTCTGATCTTTCCAAAGAAGACATACTTCCTTCCCTCGCCTCTAATTTACAGTTTGGCTTCAATATCTGTGCATTTTTTGGCCTGATATATCTTAATTCATGACTAGATCACTTTAGCTTTCTAAGGGATGGAACATTCGACACCATTCCTAAACCTCCTTAATCACCTTCTATGTTTATCTTCTATTATATACATGGTAGGTCATACTGTTGTATTTCTTAATAATACCCTCTCCCCTCCTGTTCAGGACCATCAGAGTGATAAACATTTTCTCAATATCTGCTTATCCAAATAAGTGGTACATGAAAATGTGTAAAATAAAAAAAAATGGTTCAATATCAATTTTACAAATGCACAGGTTCAAAGTCTTGACCACTAGACCTTTTTCAAGATACTGACAGCTGGAATAAAATAGACAAGAAAACTACATTCAAGGAAAGTATAAAGGAATATATGTTGCAACAGGAGAAATAGATGGAAGTAAAGTGAAGTATGAATATAAGCTACATGTTGAGATAAGTAAGTAGTTAATGAAACATGTAGAGACATGTTGAGATAAGTAAGTACCGGTAGTTAATGAAACATGTAGAGACATGTTGAGATAAGTAAGTAGTTAATGAAACATGTAGAGACATGTTGAGATAAGTAAGTAGTTAATGAAACATGTAGAGACATGTTGAGATAAGTAAGTAGTTAATGAAACATGTAGAGACATGTATGAGAAATAGGATTAGCAAATCAAAGTTACAACTTAAAATATAAAATTACTTTCTTGATCTGATAAGTCCGATAGTGCAGTATCCGACCAAAACAATGAAACAATGATGGTGGGAAGTAAAAGAGGTGCATTCTCTTACTTATCTAACTAAGAACCTTCAGAATATTCCACTGTACAAATCCAGTCACTGCAAGTATCGGCAATTGCAAAACTAGAATGTAAAGAATTTTTTAAAAAATTCTATGACACAAACAATCTTTGCCTAAAACATAAATAATTTATATTACCTTGTCCATAAGTTGAAACATTTGTAAAATAAGTTGATCTTGCCTGAGATCATCTCCATACTTAAAGATTACTTTGTACTCCTTCCCATTAACTGTCTGAAAGGTCACCAGACATGGACTTAGCTTGCTCTAGAGTAAATACAAAGATTACTTATTTTACAACAAGACACATTAGCAGAGTTTCTTCTAGCACAGGATGATAGTACCTTCACTTCATTATTTATATACACTATGAATTTAGTTCCAACCTGTAGGATCTGTGTTTTTGTTCTTAGACGATTATAGGTGGAGTGTATTTCATTCAAGTTGCTCCGACTCGCGAACTCCCTATCTTCGATACAGACAAAAAATGGCGTCTCGACTACTCCAGTTAATGGCTACGTTCACAGTGTAGAATTTCTTTGCAAAGAGACAACCGTAAGTCAACAATAGGGAATGTCCATCCCTAGACAAAAAGTCTGTGACGGCACGCGAGGCGGAGGAATCCAAATGGATCAACGGCTCAAACGGTGAAACAGCAAAGTGTGTGGCGCACAAGAGGCAAATTCTGGGCATAATAATGAATATTGGCTGGCCACCATGGAAAAGACTGGGACCTTACCACGTACACCCCAAAGTCAAGCAACGGATAAACAACATCTAAAGTTTAGGAAACAACATATTAGAATAGGAACATGGAATGTCAGAACACTACACCAATCAGGAAAGCTAGAAAATTTAATATTAGAGGCAGAATCATTAGATGTAGATATTCTAGGAATAGCAGAGACAAGATGGAAAGATGCTGGGTACACAAGAAAAGAAAATTTTAGTTTTATACATTCAGGAGGAGATTACCATGAACGAGGGGTAGGAATACTGATCAGGAAAGAAATAGAAAAATATATCAGCGGATACTGGATATATAATGACAGAATGATGTTGCTAAAGATCAAAGCAAAACCGTTTGATCTGGCCATAATACAAACTTATGCACCAACTACAGATTACACTGAAGAAGAAATAGAACAGTACTACGAAGATCTACAACAACTACTCAAACCAGTAAAATCAACAGACATTTTGATAGTCATGGGAGACATGAATGCAAAAATAGGAAAAGGAACATTGTAGGGCAATTCGGACTAGGGACAAGAAATGACAGAGGAGAAAGACTTATACAGTTCTGTGAGGAGAACAATATGATCATATGTAATACATTCTTTGAACATGAAAATAGAAGATTATATACATGGAAAAGTCCTGGAGACAGAAAGAGGAACCAAATAGATTACATTATGATTAACAATAGATTTAGAAATAGTGTCAAAAACATCAAAACATACCCAGGTGCAGATATCAACTCTGACCATAATCCAGTGCTGTGCAAAATAAATGTCAAACTTAAAAAGATAGTAAATAGAGGAGTCCAAGAACCACAGATAGACGCATCAGCACTAAAACAACCAGACATACAACAAAAATACCTTGTAGATGTAAGGAATAGATATGAACATCTAATGATAGAGTGCATGGAACAATACAGAAGGGAAAATCCAGAAGAGAAAATAGACAATAAATGGGAAAGCCGAAAGAAAAGTATTCAAACATCAAGTAAAAATTTACCAACAAGAAATACTAAGAACAAACAAACATGGATGACAGTTGAAATATTAGAGAAAATGACAGAAAGAAAGAAAGCTAAAAATACACCAAAATACTCAAGTATAGACAAGGAGATACGTAACATGTGCAGAACAGCGAAAAAACAATGGCTAGAAACAAAATGCAGTGAAATAGAGGAGATGTCCATACAACAGAAGACAAAATTAATGCATAAGGAGATAAGGCTGATCACAAATAAGAAAAATCCTATAAATGGGGGTGGCTGCATTAAAGATAAAAATGGTAAAATAATATTTGATAAAACAGAAGCACTCACAAGATGGGCAGATTATGTAACAGAACTGTTTGACGACCAACGGAACAAAAAACCAACAATACACAACAATGATGGACCAGCAATACTGAAATCAGAAGTAGAACATGCAATAAATTCAATAAAATGTGGAAAAGCTGCATGCTCTGACAACATAACAGTAGACATAATAAAAACTCTAAATGAATTTGGTGTAGATAATATCACAGAAATTTGCAATGACATATACGAAACAGGCCATATACCTAAAGACCTAACATCATCAATATTCATACCACTACCTAAGAAGCCCAGGGCTGTGGACTGTACAGAATATAGAACAATAAGTCTAATGAGCCATCTAACTAAAATACTTCTCAAGATAATACATGAAAGAATTAAGAACAAGATAGACATGGAGGTCGGTGAAGAACAATTCGGTTTTAGGAAAACCAAAGGAACCAGAGAAGCTATACTGAGTATCCGGCTAGTGATAGATAAATATATAGAAGTCCAAAAAAGTATCTATATTTGCTTCATAGACTACAGCAAGGCCTTTGACAGAGTCCAACATGAAAAATTAATCAAATGTCTTCAAGAAATAGGCATAGATGGAAAAGACATCAGGCTGATTAGAAATATATATTGGGAACAAACTGCATCAATAAGGTGTGAAAACAGCTACTCTCCATACATAAAAATAAGAAGAGGGGTAAGACAAGGATGCATTTTATCACCAAGCCTATTTAATATCTACACAGAGAATATCTTTAAAAATATAGAAGAAATACCAGGACTCAAGATCAATGGGAAAATAATAAACAACATTAGATATGCAGATGACACTGTTCTTTTAGCAGAAAGTGAACATGAACTACAAAGACTAATAGATCAAGTCAATAAATCAAGAAATGAATATGGACTGGATATAAACATTCAAAAAACAAAAACCATGATAATCAGCAAAGAAACAGAAGAACAGGAGGTAAACATAAACATACAGGGAGAGAAACTACAACAAGTAAAACAGTATCAATATCTTGGACACATAGTCACAAATGATGGCAGATGTGAAACAGAAGTTAAAAGGAGAATAGGAATGGCTAAAAGTACCTTCAATGACATGAGGAAATTATTAATATCTAAACAAATTACAAACAAGTTAAAAATGAGAATTATAAAATGCTACATCTATTCCATATTAATGTATGGCTCAGAAACATGGACACTAAATAAACAATTAGAAGACAAAATTGATGCCTTTGAGATGTGGGTATTTAGAAGAATAGGGAGAACATCATGGAAAGAGAAGAAAACAAATAAAGAGGTGCTAAAGACACTTAATATGAAGAAAGAACTACTAAGAGAAATAAAGATCAAGCAAATAAAATACTTTGGACACATTAAAAGACATGACACCCTATTGAAGACCTTACTTGAGGGTAAAGTCAAAGGGAAGCGAGCAAGAGGTAGGCAGAGATACAAGTGGGAGAGTAACATTACACGATGGACAGGTTACAGTCTAGCAGAGTGCACCACCAAGACAAGAGACAGGAGATGTTGGAGATACGTTGCAGCCAACCTTCGTTGCGGAGACGGCACTTGATGATGATGATGATGAATTGTAGTCATTAAGATCTTTATAATACAAAAATATTTTGTGTGCAATACGACCTTGTCATTAGAGGTCAGGAAGAGAGTTCTGCAGTGATATATAACACCTATAGTAATATATGGATGCGATTCTTGATCAATAAACTAACACAAAATTGGGAAATTAGAAGAAATAGAGATGTGGTTCTACAGAAGAAAGATGTGAATACCATGGAGTGTCAAAAAAACTACTATTAATGAGCTGAAAGAGTCGAATGCGAGATATAAATAACCAAAATTATTTGTCGGAGGATGTCTGACAAAATGGAAAGTGTCAGAGTAACCAGACAAATAAAAGGCAAATCGTAAATAAAGTAAACGGGTTACTGAGAATACCTAACTATCGACATAAAACAATAATAAATAATAATAAAACATAGAACAAGGACAAATATCAACATATCGGTAATATTGGGACCTTTGTCAAGAAACCTATAACGGTTAAGAAAACACAACTGTAAAAATATTAATAACCAAGATGACTGGGACAATGATTTCCTCAGGCATCAACAATGGAATCAACAGGCAAGATTGAGGGCAACAGAGACAGAGGGTGACAACATGAAAAAAATATTAAGTTTAACAACCTGGCAATGCAGGAAACAACAACGATTCTGATACATAAGAGACAGAGAGCTGTGGAGAGTCATGATTGCCTACGCCAGGAGGCATGCCACCTGATGATGATCATCTTTATAAATAGTAATTCTATTTTTGATATTTTGAACACACATGAATTTAAGACCAACTTAAAAATAGTCAAAATGGTCATATAATAGTCAAAAATTAATAGCTGAAGGCAGAGTTAACTGCAACAGGGAAAGAGAGCACCAAAGACAACAATGGCACAAAGAAATATCAGATTGCTTAAACATGTCTCTAGCTGCAGCAGGTCAACTCATCCAGAATCACATGGTGTTCAGAGAATCTATAAGAAAGACCATGTTCTAGAAAGAATATCATCATCTTTATGATGACTGTAAGGCTCTAGATGGCTTTAGTTGTCCTTGTCAAGGCTAACTGTGATTTGGAAAAGCAACATCAGTGTTGGAGTGAAAATCAAACTGTATAAGTCGCTATGGCTTTCTGTTGTTTTGTATGGTTGTGAGAGTTGGACACTCACTGCGGACATGGAGAGAAGATTACAGGCTTCCGAGTACACATGCTACAGAAGAATTCTAAGAATTTCCTAATGTCCTATAGGGAACATAAGACCAATGTGTATGTAAGAAATAAAGTAGAGATGTGTGCAGGTGTTCAGGAGCCATTGTTTTCAATAGTGAAACGACGAAAACTAGCATGGTTTGTACATGTATGCGGGCACGATTCCTTGTAAAAAACAAAACTGCATGAAACTGTCGAGGGTGGAAGAAGCAGAGGAGGCCAAATAAAGAGATGGACAGACAACATCAAGGAATGGACAGGGCAAGATATTTCCACACTCATCCGCATCGCTGAGGATAGAATTTGCTGGAGGACTCTGTGTGCTGAGGCATCCAATGTGTACCCCTACGACCCTGAAGGGTTATGAGTTTATTGATTGATGACTAGCCATTGCTAAGATAAGTGATGATGATGAAGTTGCTAGATGGGCTAGTATTATGACACGGGAGAGGTTCACCAACAGAGCTTATTGACAATACAAGAGACAAGAGTCGCGGAGAAACATGATCGCCTACGCCATTCAGAATGGCACTTGATTGATGCGACATGCTCTTTATAGAATCTTACCCTCACTGCCACTCTGTAACCCTCTCAGTTCTGTGCAAGCTATCAAATTTATTCTTGTACCCTGTTCAGAAGGTCTTTGATATCTTGTGTACACTGTAGTCTTGGTTCACCTCTTGTTCTCTTTCCAATAACTTTTACCTCCATGATTAATCTTTCTAAACAACTTCATCTTTTTATGTTAGCTTGCATTGTTTGATAATTCTGATGAGCCAGTAATCTGTGTGGACATCTGTGTTGGTTTGTCTTTCTGTCCATGATATTCTTAAGCCCTTTCAATAATTTCATTTCATATGCCAACATTTATTTTTCTATTGCGGATGTCATTGCTTACATCTCACAACCACATGTTGTCACTGGAAAAATATAGTTTCTTAAGAGCTGTAACATATTAGCTGTATCATTTAAGCAGACTACATTGTTTATAATATTAAAACATGTATTATGCAACTTGTTGAGAGCAGGATTAAACAGTGTCAATGAACATACCGAGAAAACAGATGCTTTATCTGGAACAACTCCTTTGACCAGGACTGAGGGGTCCAGGGGTAAAGGAATAGGTTCATTTTTGATGATTTCAAATTCAGAGTCATGAAGACGAGCTTGAAGACGTTCAGACTGAAATATAAACAAATTGAGCTTCAAAACTAAGATTAAAATAAAAGATATAAACACCTAAAATTAAATCATTGTTCTACATGAAGATGTCAATGTCAGCAACAATTATTTTGAAAAATACAAAATACAGTACTTCCTACTCAGATTAAAGTAGCATTATAATGCATGAGGTCACATGTCAAAAGTAGGACATCATTTTGGTGTGCTCTAAATATGGTAACACTGTGACCAAATATGTCTGTCACAGAAGTAATGTCTATCATATAAGTAATGAATTTTAACAGCTTCTAATTCGTTCTATGTTTTCTATATGAAATGAATAGAGTTCATCTATAACACTTGTATTCAAATGTATAAATTAATCTTTCTATGTCTGTAGTGAGTGATTAAACAAACACTGAATACTTTATAACAATCAAATACACTGAATACTTTATAACAATCAAATACACTGAATACTTTATAACAATCAAATACACTGAATACTTTATAACAATCAAATACACTGAACACTATATAACAGTTGTTTCAATATATACATAAAATAATTCTTAAAGAGAAGTCATATAAGATCTGTATAATAAACAAATAATAACAATGAAAACAATAGCAGTAACAACAAAACACAACACCAATAACAACAAGTCAAATTTGAGTTGTGTTCTCAAAACTAGGTTTAGTTTATACTCACTTTCTTCTTTTGAGTGCCTTCCTTCTGTACATGTTGGACAAGTGTACACAATAACTTGACTACTAGCTGTTGTCTGGACAGTAGTGCTCTTTGACGTTTGAACTCTAGTGGGCCCTATAGAGATGTAGCAATAATAAAACTGTGTAAATGATAAGTTATAAGAATGAAACATCAATCAATAAATCAATAAACCCATAACCCTCCAGGGTCGACCAGAAGAAGACCAAAAGAAACTTTACGTAGAACTATTACAAATAACGTTTCACCATCGGTATTAGAAACAATGAAGATCTAAAGCAAATTGCAATGAAATGAGAGATATGGAAATCTATGACATCCGTCTTTGGACCTAGAGGAATTATTAACTAACTAACTAACTCCAGAGTCGCAGGGGTGCCACATTTGATGCTTCAGCACACATAGTCCTCCAGCGAATTCTCTGTGCGAATGAAACATATTAGATGCTGACCTGATGTTACTATGCCTTATAAGTGGTGCTCAGCCTCCACCAGCAGATATCAAAGAGGTTTCCATAGTTTGCTAGATAAACTCACCCCTCAATACCCTACAGGTGCTAAATTCACTCTTGCCACATTAATACAATGACACTGATGATTTCTCAACTATTACTTCGCGACTTCAAAGTATCTTCCTTATACAGAAATGATTATGGAAATCTGTAAACGTCTTTATGTAGTAAAGTATTGACAATGTTGAATATTTTTTTTTCCATGAAGTCATGCTGCTCAGAAAAAAATCAGAAGGCAGTAGATGGGATTTGACAAGATTTTCTACTCAGAATTGTTGTCTCTGTCATTCTGTGCCTCTCTTTAAAATGATTTAGCTAGTTGTCACTTATCACAATGTATTATAACCCTCCATTTCTCAAGAGATGTTCATTAAATTATTATTTTCTTTGTTGAATCTGATCATAAACTTCATTTGTGTATTTTTTTAAATCAGCTTATTATCATTATTCTTCCATAAAACCACAGGTCTCTCTGTTTTGTGTTCATGATTCAATTGCATATGTCAGAACAAGTGTTAGATAGCAATGAGGAACTGTTACTTTTACTACTACAGACATGGACAAGCTAACAGACATGTCTATCTAAAATACTTTATGTACTTGGCTTATGCTAATGTTAACAATAGTATGCAATGTTTTCAATTGAAAATGTAATGATAATATGACACTCTGACAGAAAAAAAATGCAGTCCTTATAGGGGATTGAACTCTGGACCTCATGGGTGTAAGACCAATGTTCTAACTTCTCTGCCATGCACCATACTTCCTCAAATCATCCACGTCTTCTACCCATAATATTAATTTATTTTCCTTATATATTTTCCATATTTACCCAATCTAGGAAAGTTTGCATCCTATATCAGAAATAACATTACAATAAAAGCTTACAGTGTTAAAAAAAAGTCATGTCTAGGAAGTGGAGAAAACTTTACCACAAGACCGGCATTGATACAGAATACATAAAGGAAAAAGACAACAGGTAAGAATTGAAAAAACTTAAAGAAAAGAAAGACAAAGTTCTTAACAGTTTACAAACCATTTTCAATGGTTGTCAAATTTCCGTTATATAACCTTGGTAACCAACTTCAACGACTGTCGAACCCACTATGATACTTCAGAATTATGGCAACCACAGTGATAGTGTTACCAAAATTAATTTGACGCCGTATAGTACATTTTACAAAATGGTGGTGTCCATGAAAGCTAGTCTATAGACGTCGTTCATCAGTATTAATCATGAAGAAATCAGATTTTTCAAAGGTGAGATTTTGTGATATAGAAAGTAATGCAAATCTAGTTCTAGCATAATAATAAGTAGGATTCACCTTGAATAGCTCTGGGGCTTTCAAATTAATTCAGAAAATTTTCATTACAAAACATAACAAATTTCAAGGCTCTCTCACGCAAGTTCGATTTTATACTGACTTTTAAAGAGGATTGACAACATCAAAGAGACATTACATGAACACCAAATAACATTATCTGAAGCTGCCAGAAAAGCGAGAATAAGAACATTGTATCTCCCTCGACACCCGTAAAGGGTAAAAGAGGATGGAAAGAAGAGAAGAAGATGTCGATGTCTACAAAATTTTCAAACACCCTTGGAAACAGGAGATAACGTATGCTTTAGATTCCTGGTACGCAAACTTATAAGTGGTATTGATTGCATGATTCCAGATCTCAAATTTTAAAATGTCCAATGCCATTCTTTGCTTACCTTACTTAAGGCAACACTGAACCTTTTAAGAACATGCTTGTACATGTCCAGAACTTCCTCATTTGGTATATCAGTATGATCTTCACACTCAACCAAGAGATACCTAAAGTACAGAAAGAGATCAGTAGTCATACATCCAAGAGATAAACAATACAATCCAAGAGATAAACCTCCAGTGTCAGAAAACAGGCCTATATATACTTTAATCCAGGGCTATTCAAATGGCGGCCCACGAAGGCCTAGTAAGTGGCCCGCGGATCATTGTTAAAACAGTGAAATAAAGTTATAAAAAAACTAAATGTATAAAATCATTCGTGTTTTTTTTTATAAATCTGTCCGGTGATGATCCACATATTCTACCTTTTGGCCCCCGAGTAAATAAAGTTGAATAGCCCTGCTTTAATTCATACTGAAACAATACAGCAAATTATCAGCTCACTTGTCATCAGCTGCTTCAAATGCAATGTATAATAGTACTGTGAGTTCTCTAGCACATTATACCACTATGCTATTAAATAATATAGAATTGTTGTTCGTCCATCACAAGTTATGATGACCATTTGTTGCATCCATTTTTTAAATTCAGTTAGCGTTATGTCGGTAAATGCAAATAAAGTAAATAAGTTACTAGAAAACTATCAATATAAAATAATAAAATATAGAAAATAATAAAAAAGAGAACAAATACAATTGTCAACATGTCTGTCCAATTGGAACCTTTATCAGGACAACAAAAACAGTTAAGAACAAAAAAACCATAATGAATATAAACAAAATAGATTTCTCTCACCAGGAAATCAACCTGGTTATGTCCTTGATTATGAATTCATAAATAGGACTAAATAAGCCCTATTCTGGACACAAATGTCCTTGGACAGTTTGAGCATAGGATGACCAACGTAGATGGTTTTTGGTCTACATGCGACTATCTAGGTACTCTGCACTGTTTAGCTGCTGCATTTATCCTCTTTTCTGAAAATGCTGTGATTTTTTTTTATACTGTAAAGTGCCATGTAGCTCTATTTTGTGTAAGTTCTTCCCATCTATCTTGATATATTTCAAAGGCTTTCAGCCTTTGAATATGCCATCATTACCACTACCTGAATATCAATGGTTGATGAAGTAATTCCTTTCCCCATGCTGTTTACAGTATTCTCACTATCTTCTATAGCATCGCATTTTGATGAAAGACATTTCTATTTACCACTACTTATAAAGTGTCTTTGTATATAAAAGATATAACTTAAAAATATAGTTACAGCTCTGTAGTGCATTCACACACTGACATATAGTTACAGATCTACAGTGTATTCAAACAATATTGAAGAGAAAATGACAGATGTGTAGTGTTACAAAATAGAATTTGACAACAATGTTTTAATTTTCTTATATTAAAACATACCAGTAAAAATAGTTGGCAACAACTGGGTTTTTGCAAGCTCTGGATATGAGAAAAGTTGCTAGATCCATCTGAAACAAATCATAATTATACTAAGTTATTAGAAAATATAAATAAGAATGAGATCAATATAAAATATAAATTTAATCAAATATTCTCTAGCTTTCTAATAATTATACATTGAAGATAAATACGTATGAAACATTTTTAACTGCCTAAAATATTTAACTTACTTATTTTTACTGTATTTTTATTATTATTCAAAGCACTGTGTTTCACATTCATCATTATCAAACGCACAACCCTTCAGGGTCGTAGGGTTACCATTCTTTTTTATATTTGACATTGGAGACTTCAAATTCAGTAAGCCATTTAATGTAGGAAAATTGTTGGTGGCAGGCGAAAAAAACTACATACTTATATGGTATGTCAAAGGACTAAAATAAAAAGGTTTTTGCTGCGTCACACACATAAATCATTATACTATCACTATGTTACTAATGTTAAACATGGACATTAACTACAAAAACTAAAATAAAACTTGTGACAACAGAAATGACTTGTCTATATAGAATTTTCAGAGTAACAATGAGACAGAATAAAAAATGAAACCATCAGAAGACTAACAAACACAGTGTCAATCCTGGATTACATCAGAAGACAACAGCTTACGGTAAGAGGATTTCACATGCTTCCAAACTACCATCAGATAATGCCTCTCAAAAAATCATTGCTATACAGACACGATGGATACAAAGCAATGAGCAGACCATACAAAACATGGATTACAGAAATAAAATAGTCAGCAAAAACTAACATATACAAAGCATACGAAAAGGTAGTCTCCAGAGAACTATTTAATGTTAAGAGTAATCTATCTTATCTATCTATTCGCTAAACCCTTTGTTGCCTTTTATCATCAGCGGTAGGAGAGTTTTCTGGAGATTACCCTCGTGTGTGCTAAGTATATTGTGGAATTTGTCGCCATTTTTATTTTGATGGTCCATCGTTTTTGTGGTCAGCTCCTATCTTTGCCATCACTTATCTGTGTAGCATAATATGCTGTCTGATGGTAGTCTGTAGATTTTTGTAAACAATTTGATCTGTTGCCTCTTAATATATTCCAAGATTGGTGTGCTACCAGTTTTTGGTCTAATGAAAGACACACATGAGACACTAATTCAGAACAGCAGACACAAAAATATTGTAGACCCCATTTTTCATTGATATATTCTTTCCAGAATGTGGTCTTCCTTTATGATTCTCTGAACACTTCATGATTCTGGGTGAGATAGCCTGCCACAGCTAGAGACATGTTTAAGCAATCTTATATATCACTGCACTATCGTCGTCTTGGGCGATACCACTTCCCCTGTTGCCGTTAACTCTGCCTTCAGTTATTAATCTTTCCATGCTGTTATGTCTCCTTATATGACCAAAACACTACAGCTTTCTTGTTAAGATGTTGTTAAGGGGCCAGCCTTCTTCAATGTTTACTGATCTTAACACTTCTTGATTTGTCTTTTTTTTTTAGCTGTTCATGGTATACAAAAAAATTCTTAAAAGATCCCACTGCAAACGTAAAATACTAATTTTGACCTACAGACCCAAAAAGTTGCCTACCTCTAATCAAAATAAGTCCTCCACTCAAAGCAGTACAAAACAGAAAAAGACACATTGAACTCTACCTCTTCATCCAATGCTGTTGGAGACGTATCATTCTTTCCAGAAGTTAAGCCAGTATTCATTGCATCCAAAATTTCCTCCTCTGTTGTTGCAGAGACTGATCTGTTGATTTTGGATGTGATTTTAATACTGTCATCATTACTAAGTTTGTTACTGTTCATGATATCAAAGTTGTGATTGCTGACTTCACTGATCTGATGGTGCTACTGTTTATATTACTTATTTTGTTAATTGCTGATATTTACTGATTTTTTTACTGTTGATGTTGCCAAATTTGTTAATGTTGATATTTTTGATTTTATTACTGTTGATGACTTTGTTACTGTTGATATTGTTGATTTTGTTAGTTGATGACTTTGTTACTGTTGATATTGTTGATTTTGTTACAGTTGATATTGTTGATTTTGTTACTGTTGATATTGTTGATTTTTTACAGTTGATATTGTTGATTTTGTTACTATTGATATTGTTA
Source organism: Meghimatium bilineatum (assembly GCA_034231615.1). Classification (NCBI taxonomy): domain Eukaryota; kingdom Metazoa; phylum Mollusca; class Gastropoda; order Stylommatophora; family Philomycidae; genus Meghimatium; species Meghimatium bilineatum. The sequence goes on along the minus strand of CM067299.1, from coordinate 110,650,074 downwards.
CTGTTGATTTTGTTACTGTTGATATTGTTGATTTTGTTACTATTGATATTGTTACTGTTGATATTATTGATTTTGTTACAGTGGATATTGTTGATTTTGTTACTGTTGATATTGTTGATTTTGTTACTGTTGATGTTGTCAAATTTGTCTATAGGCTGTGTCCCTTGTTTGCCTTGCGTCAGGGGTGGAAAAGTTCTCTGGAGATGACCTTTTGTGTGCTGTTTGTAAGCTTGTTCCTGTGGCTTCTTTGATTTCTGTGATCCATCTTTTACATGGCCTGCCTCTGACTTTATAGCTGTTATGTTTATGTGTCATGGTCAATTGTGGCATGCTATCTGTTGGTAATCTGGAAGCGTGTGAAAACCACTTGATCTGTTGTCTTTTGATGTATTCCAATACTGGTATTGTTTTGGTTATCTCTCTGATGTTATCGTTTCTAATTCTATCTCTTAATGACAATCTGAGTAGTCTTCATAGACATGTTATTTCTGCTGTCACTATTTTTCTTTTGTCTTGAGCTGTCATTGTGTAGGTTTGGCACTGGTAGCACAGTGATGGAATAATAATAGTCTTGTATAATGCAACTTTAGTGTCTATGTTTACATTTTTGTGATTATTTAACTTATCAAATATGATTTCATCTAATCTACTCATCAATATGCTGATCATTTACTACATTTGTTACTATTACAAAATATACTAGCTGCCCATTTGTTTGAAGATGCAAATTATATGTATTTTATGACAGTCTGTATATTTGTTTGAAGATGATATATATATTATGACAATCTGTACATTTATTTATTTGAAGACTATATGTATTTTATGATAGTCTGTACATTTGTTTATTTGAAGAATATACGTATTTTATGAAAATCTGTACGTTTATTTATTTGAAGATTATATGTATTTTATGAAAATCTGTATGTTTGTTTATTTGAAGATTATATGTATTTTATGACTGTCTGTACATTTGCTTGCTTGATGATTATATGTATTTTATGACTATCTGTACATTTGCTTGCTTGATGATTATATGTAATTTTGAAAAAATATATAAATTCTTATGATTATTTCTAGCACTGATATTTCTGTTATATGATATATGTTATTCTTACCTAGGTTTGAAATCCTCTTCCAAACTTGATGTTCTGAAAATACAAAATGACATCTACATAAAATTGTTTTCAGAACAAAAATATTTACACTTATATTCATTAAAATAGTATCCATCGAGGCTAGATCCTTGACGAGAAGATGGAGCTTAGTTCAACCAATATATGCTGAATACTAATACTGGCCAGACCCTCCTATAATTGAACAAAACCACAATCTGCCCTAGAAAGCATAGATACTGAAGGCAGATGTAACCAGTTAACAGGTGCACCAGAGCAATCAGGATACTACATACACATACAATCAGTCAATACAAAAAAGAAATTCAAACAGTGAAATAAATCACAAGTTATAGAGGCTGTTATTCATTCAAATACATGCTATTGAGAGAATGTCCTCATCAAGATCAATTCCTTGCAGTGAAGATGAGGCTTAGTCAACTAAAAGAGGCTGGAAACTAAGATTTGTTGAGCCATCCCCAATATCGAGCAGGACCACAGCCCTGCCCATGCAAGCACAGGTACTGAAGTCGGAAATACCAGGCAGAGAGGCACAACCATGGTGTCATGCAGCCAGTCTGTTTACCATGTCTGCAAATTACTTGCTGTGTACACATGTTAAACTTGCTGTGTAGACATGTTAAACTTGCTGTGTAGACATGTTAAACTTGCTGTGTAGACATGTTAAACTTGCTGTGTAGACATGTTAACTCTTTATATCCACCGAGCCGCTAATATCTACATTTTGGAGACCCACTATGCCGAAAAGCCGCTCAAATCTACATTTTAATATGAATTTATTATCGTGTTCGGCATAGCAGGAAAACCGCACGGAGACAAAGAGTTAAACTTGCTGTGTAGACATGTTAAACTTGCTGTGTAGACATGTTAAACTTGCTGTGTAGACATGTTAAACTTGCTGTGTATACATTAAACTTGCTGTGTAGACATGTTAAACTTGCTGTGTAGACATGTTAAACTTGCTGTGTAGACATGTTAAACTTGCTGTGTACACATTAAACTTGTTGTGTAGACATGTTAAACTTGCTGTGTAGACATGTTAAACTTGCTGTGTACACATTAAACTTGTTGTGTAGACATGTTAAACTTGCTGTGTAGACATTAAACTTGATGTGTAGACATGTTAAACTTGCTGTGTAGACATGTTAAACTTGCTGTGTATACATTAAACTTGTTGTGTAGACATGTTAAACTTGCTGTGTACACATTAAACTTGTTGTGTAGACATGTTAAACTTGCTGTGTACACATTAAACTTGTTGTGTAGACATGTTAAACTTGCTGTGTACACATTAAACTTGTTGTGTAGACATGTTAAACTTGCTCTGTAGACATGTTAAACTTGCTGTGTAGACATGTTAAACTTGCTGTGTACACATTAAACTTGTTGTGTAGACATGTTAAACTTGCTGTGTAGACATGTTAAACTTGCTGTGTACACATGTTAAACTTGCTGTGTACACATGTTAAACTTGCTGTGTACACATTAAACTTGTTGTGTAGACATGTTAAACTTGCTGTGTAGACATGTTAAACTTGCTGTGTAGACATGTTAAACTACGAACAAGGAGTATAAGAACGAGAAAATGTAATTATAAGTACATTGTGTGCACATTTCTATTTAAATATTGCCTAAATAACTAATATCTATGTCATCACTGCCTGGTAATGTACAAACAAATCTATCAAACCTGATCTAGTTAAAAGCAATACCTAACTCAAGTCAATGTTGGCTTGATGTTAGATGGTTTGTGGACCTATCTCACAAACACAACTCAGTTGAACTTGTTCATGGTTTAAAAGACAGTTGCCCAAATTGTAAAATTCAAGAATATTGAAAGGTATGGCCTATAAAGGATATATTTCTATTACCACAACCCCCAACAGTGTCAAATAAAGTAGTAAATACTATAGTCAATCCCAACAGTCTAATAAAGTAAGAATAACTGAAGTCAATCCCAACAGTGTCAAATAAAGCAGCAATAACAAACCAATTATGTGATAAAGTTCACATGGCTCTCATTTTAATGTCAAGACCCATATCACAGTATAGTATCTTTTAACGGACTAAACACCCTTCATTTTTACATTAAAAATAATGTGTAACATTCTCTCTTGTGGTTGTTTTCATCTTCATTCCTATAATAGTTTTTGTATTATATATTCATCCAAAAATTCATTTTTTATTTTTCATTCAATATTGTGTTCTTGAATAGTGCTATTTATTAAAAACATGACATATTTGTCAGAAGTGGCTTTTCTGAATAATTTTGTCAGCTTATTGTCAGGGCTAGAAAATAGAGCAAAGAATAGTAATCATGATACCTGCTATGTATGTTATAAGAGACAACTAAGAGGGTACAGTGTGGGGTTTGTTGCCCTATCCTGCAAAAAGGCAATAATCCAGAGATACTATGATGACGTTAAATGTGTTGGTTTAAAAGGTGCAGATATCACAGACATGGTATGAAACACACTACAAAACAATCAATTCTCAGGACCAAATGCTGATAAGAAGAATGAGCTTTAAAATGAATACAGAAGAAGAATAAGAAGTATATATTTATCAATCTATGAACTTATTCTGTTTTTACCTGCACCAAGGTCGACCTCTAAGTTAATCATCAATCTGAAAGAGTCATTCACTTGACTGGACTGTGGCTGTTTCAGGGCAAGAAACTAGTATCTAACTTCAAAGCCAGAATGACCTCCCATGTATGATATCCATGGCTACTCATAGTGCATAGGCTCAAAGTATTTACTTTGTTGTACGCATGTTATCCCATATCAACATCTCTCTCTCTCTAACAGATCAGATTGTTGTCTGTCAAGAGAAATGCTCTGATCACATAGCTGTAGCTCAAGAAATAATCCATTAGATCTAAATAATGCACTTATAAATATAACATTGTGATCTGATTTCAAACCAGCAACGTTATGATTAATATGTATTCACTACAACAAAACTGAAATTCAACAGGCAAAACTTGGAACAGGTTAATGAAATTTTGGTAATCACTGGAAACACACATAATAACTCCCGCAAATCAACGCATCTATTTTTGTTGTGTATTTAGTCTTGATAAAGACCCTTTGGCTGAAACATTGATTTGTATCTGATATGTGTTTCCAGTGATTAGCAAAACTTCATTACCCTATTCCAAGCTTAACCTCGTGATCACAAAGGAAAACAGCTTAATATTTTCACAACAGAGATTCCTCTTAGTGCATATATGCTGATTTTCTAATGTATGTGAAACAGTTTTCTTTAACATCTAAAGTTCATCATAACCCAACTCACGAGGATGTTATATTAGACTGTGCAAGTGGATGTTCAATGCCCATAATAGACTCTGTGGGCACAAGTGAAGGCATGTCTGACTCCTTCTGTGATTGATGTGAGTAAATCTCAGGATGAGAAGGTATAAAATCTCTGTCGTTACGAGCTTTAATCTCCTTGAAGTCTTCATACTTCAACGCCTGAACTAGCTGCAGCAGGTACAAGAGGAGGTCCTAAATTTAAAAAAATGAACACACAAATTTATTCATAAATGTTAACAGGTTGAGAGTTGGAGCATTCTGGGTATGAAATAAAGCTTTGGAGTAACCTCCCAATTCAGTCTTTATCTTTCCATAAACCCACAATCCGTTAGGGTTGTAGTACCACATTGGATGCATCAACACAACTATGTTAGTCTTACAGTATTTTCTATCTTCAATAATGCAGATACTTTATGAATGTACATAATGCCTGTACATTCCTTGATATTGTATGTCCATGACTTTTCTTGTCAGACATCAAAGACTGGCCAGGACAAGATTTTCTCTTCCCATAAAGAAAACGGATACAAACACTCTTCTGCTCATAATTTTTGGGATTGAAACAAACAAACAAACAGGAACAGAGAAAACAAAGTCATCAGTTTCATAAATCAAGTCATTGGATCATCATCACTCCACTCTTAACATGTCCATAAGTGCTCTGTTCTCCACTCTTAACATGTCCATAAGTGCTCTGTTCTCCACTCTTATCATGTCCATAAGTGCTCTGTTCTCCACTCTTAACATGTCCATAAGTGCTCTGTTCACTCGTAACATGTCCATAAGTGCTCTGTTCTCCACTCTTAACATGTCCATAAGTGCTCTGTTCTCCACTTGCGTCTATTTACCATTAAATAATGACTGATAGTTACAGTTCCTTCTTGTTTGACAAATATTCTTCTAAGAGCACAGTAACAATAATTTCTGGGAATGCCACATTATAATCCAAGTTCCTTTATTCTGTACATGGAAAAGGAATCATCACTCACAATAATTTCATTTGCCAGTGTTGTTTCACACCAGTTCAAAATGTTGCCGTGATCCATTGTTCTACTATCATCCACTGTAGCAATGCAAACGAGCTGATCTGCTCTTTCATTGCCTTGAACACCCACATGACCAGGCACAAAAATGAATGTGCCACATTGCAACTTCAACCTCAAGCCACTATTCTCAAGTGCAACCCATTTGTAATAGCAAGGTTTCCGCCAAAGATGGATGTGCAAGTAAGGGTTTCTTCCAAAGACGGAAGCATTGACACAAATAAAACAATGACACAATGCATTTCCATTCTATGGACTACATCCTGCTGGAAATCTTGTAGGAAGATTGTCCTGTTCCAAGAGAAATCCACCAGGAGTTTTGAGAATAAATGCTGAAGAAGAAGTAATAGAAATATTAGAAACAGTTTTCATGACAAAGCTTTGGTGTGTGACACAACACAATAATATTATGCTTGCTGTCTCTGTTATTACATAAAGTCTACATTATCAGGGTCTGATTCAATATTTTTCTGTTATAATATCTGAGTTCCATTGTTCTTTGCAGTAACCAAATTATATAAGTAATTCATTTACATCCATCCGTCCGTCCGTCCATCCATCCATCCATCTATCTATCTATCTATATGCTATTGTCCTTGTTTGCCTTGCAGGCGTCAGGGGTGGAAGAGTTCTCTGGAGATGACTTACTTGTGTGCTGTTTGTAAGCTTGTTCATGTGTCTTTTTTTTATTTCTGTGATCCATCTTTTACATGGTCTGCCTCTGGCTTTATACCCGTTATGTCTATGTGTCATGGTCATTTGTGGTATGCTATCTCTCGGTACTCTGGAAACATGTGAAAACCACTTGATCTGTTGTCTTTTGATGTGTTATGATGCATTTGAAACAAATATTCTTCCAGAATATTTCTTATGATGTCTTTTGATGCATTTACATCATTATATATAAATTGTCTGTTGTATAGCCCCAGGTGAGTGATGACACTACTAGTCTACACATGTTGTTAATTTTAGGAGTGGGAGCATTAATTTTCATTCCAAGGCCAAATGTGGAGTCTTTGGTATACCATGTTTGTTCAAAATGTTTTTGATGTTATTCTATCCATTTATTTGTTGGTCTTCCTATGACTCTGTAACCTGATCATGTCTTATTACATGAACTTGTGTATGCCATTCTTATAAGATCTCTAAACCAAGTAATTTGCTGTCTCTTGAAATATTCAATGGATAATATAATGCCCATTATATTTTTGATGTTGTTAGTTTGTAAGCTGCCTGATCTGTTAATGCCAACATTCTTTCTCATGCATTTAATTTAACATTATAAACTTTCTGTTGTATACAGTTGTGTCTGTGGGTCTCACCAATGGCTCACTAGACAAACCAACCATGCAACAGAAAACCTTAGTAGATGACATGCCTTTATATTGAGGTTATCTTCTTATAGAAGCTTCATGGCACGTCATCTATACAATCCCGTAGTCGTAACCTTCGATAACAGTTACCATGTTGTTCCGACAGGCCAATGTTGTGCTTGAACTAGTTACGGGCACGGCGTGGGTGGGTGGAACAACAAAGAAAGCTGTCAAAAGGGCCAGAGTTGTGCCCTGATGTCGACGTCTGTTTCGGCAGCATTGGACTCGAAACACCATCGAGTCGAATGGCTGCTGCAACAGAAGGCGGAGCACTTATGGGAATACCCCATGTGCTGTGAGGCCAGTTTTCTAATCAAGAATCAAGATCAAGAATCTGTTGTATGAAAATATCAGTGCCCAAGTCTAGCATTGGTAACAGAGTGTTGGTAGAAAAATAATCTTCATTGCTTGTTGTTCGACTTTGATCTCTATGAGTTACATAGATAGCAGCAAATGTCTGGTCTTGTAGTATAACATTCAACCACATTATTAATGAACAATACAACTCACCTCATCATCTGCTTGCCTCAATCTCATTATAGCATATTTTCGTACTTTTGTATGAGTAAAAGCAGGACTTAACAACTCTAAAGCATCCTCCACATTCATTGGACTCCATTTCAGCAACATCTCCAAAGCTGCTGTTGATTCTTGGCTTAATTTCCAATTTACGCTCTTCAAAAACTTGGCCAAAGCCTAGACACAAAATTTAGAAAGAACAAATTACATAACACACATATACAAATTTCAATTAGGGATTTCAAAAATATTCTAATTCTGAAAAGGAAGCATATTTATTGAATAATATTTATATAAGTTGTCAGACATTGCTGACACTATAAATATTTGCATAAAATTCATCATACTTTCACAAAATCATACTAATAATCCACACACTCATGAAATGTTAAGTTTTCAAAAATAATTTATCTTCCATACTACCATATTAACAGCAAAGAGAATCGCTGCTTTGAAATGCGATGCTACATAAGAATTTTACGTATACCATGGACAGTTAAAAAGATAACTCAAGAAGTATTAAGATCAATAAATGTCAAAGAGGGTTGGCTCCTTAACAACATCCTAACAAGAAAGCTGTGTTGTTTTTTTGGTCCTATAAAGAGACATAACAGCATAGAGAGATTAATAGCTGAAGGTAGAGTTAACGGCAACAGGGGAAGAGGGCGCCCAAGACGGTAATGATGCAGTGATATAGCAGATTGTTTAAACATGTCTCTAGCTGTGACAGGTCAACTCACCCAGAATCATGAAGTGTTCAGAGAATCCATAAGGAAGACCATGTTCTGGAAATAATATGTCACATGATGATGACTACCACATTATATTCATCTTGAGACTTTATTTTTGTATACTGTAGAGTTAATCTTTCTACTATATATGTAAAGCAGTTTGATTGATTTGGTAATCTCAACATTGAAGATTTGTTGCAATGAATCTCCAATATTTTCTGTCTCTTGACATGGTGGTACATTATGTCACACTTATCTGTGTTAATCTCTCAATGTTAACATTCCAAAACACCTATGCATTCCTAATTTGTCAATATTGTTTACGTTAAAAAAATAAATTCTTTTGTAAATCCACATCTTAGAAGCTGTAATTTTAACCTCCAATTGTTTGTTTATTGTTCTTGATTTTTACCATAGAGAAACACAAAATAAGTGTTAAAAAAAAATACTACTTAGAGCTTTGAAGGACTATAAAGGACTATACTTTGAAACACAATACAGTATGTGGTTTCTTTAAAAATATTAGCAGATGTCTTTAGATTTGTAGGTATGTATGCTGTATTATGTCAGCTGCTGAAAAGATTAATACTACATTATGTTTGTATTAAATTCATATATTTCTATACCTCTTTTTGTGATGACAGGTAGAACCTGAATTTCCAGACCAGATCTTGCTCCTCAGAGGACAGCGTTTTGGTTGGTGGGTAGCCAACTATAGTCTAGGGTTCAGACACAAAAATATAAGCTGATATATATATAGGCATGACATTATCAAACATTTTATACATTTATAGGTTTCAAATAAATAGATTTGAAAATGTGTTTAAGTATTAATTTTAGAGAATACATGGAACTCAATAAGTTATCAGCACCTTTCAATTTCATGAAAGAGCAGTGTCATAGTACTTAAATATTACAAACAATTTCAAGAAAGTGCCAGTGTGATAGCTCTTATACAACTTGTACATTAACAACAATTTCATGTAAGAGCTAGCTAGTGTCATAGTACTTGTACAACTTGTACATTAACAACAATTTCATGTAAGAGCTAGCTAGTGTCATAGTACTTGTACAACTTGTACATTAACAACAATTTCATGTAAGAGCTAGCTAGTGTCATAGTACTTGTACAACTTGTACATTAACAACAATTTCATGTAAGAGCTAGCTAGTGTCATAGTACTTGTACAACTTGTACATTAACAACAATTTCATGTAAGAGCTAGCTAGTGTCATAGTACTTATACAACTTGTACATTAACAACAATTTCATGTAAGAGCTAGCTAGTGTCATAGTACTTGTACAACATGTACATTAACAACAATTTCATGTAAGAGCCAACACCAGAGTGCTTACACATTAGCAAGAATTTAATGAAAAAGACAGAACCAGAGCACTTATACATTATCCACAATTTGATGAAAGAGCCAGAAACAGAGCACTTATACATTATCCACAATTTAATGAAAGAGCCAGAAACAGAGCACTTATACATTATCCACAATTTAATGAAAGAGCCAGAAACAGAGCACTTATACATTATCCACAATTTAATGAAAGAGCCAGAAACAGAGCACATACATTTCAATTATTTAAAGAGGTTCAAGTTAACTTCAAATATTTAAGAAATGACAACATTGCACTCCGGGCAGACTCACAGGTGCCCAATCTCTTTTAACAGGTGGTATGCTTATCATTCCAGCCACAAACTTATTTTTCATGCGCCTAATGTGATCCCTCTTTTGCCCTTCTCTTCTTGTCCGATGCTTATTTTAAATTGCTTCAGTCTCTGTACTATTGCTTCATCCTGTGTCGTTTCTTCCTATAATAAGTAGTCCAATATTACTTTTAGGATTTCACTTTTATCCATATTCAAGTGTCCACCGAAGATGCGCTTGCAGCCAGCGTATCCACTTTGCCATTTTTGCGTACACCAGATGATCTGAACAATAGATCCATGAGTTCCTCAAGCGAACTAAACACAACACAGTATCTAGTTTCTTGAATATCTACATATGAGGTATCTACATGGCGCAGCCAGTAGCTTTAGACCTTTCAAAGCATTGACTGAAAGTTGGACACAATAATAGCTGTTCAGCATTGCTTCCAAGAGAAATCAGGTCAGCTATTTATTTTTATAGTTAATGCTAAATCGTCTCTCAGACCCCTCTATGTTTTTATATCGTCTCTCAGACCCCTCTAAGTTTTTATATCGTCTCTCAGACCCCTCTATGTTTTTATATCGTCTCTCAGACCCCTCTATGTTTTTATATCGTCTCTCAGACCCCTCTATGTTTTTCATATACAGATAGTGAGGAACATTAATATTGTAGTTAGTTCTAAATTAGTTCCTTGTGTGTTCAGAGCAACAAGACTGTAATATATGTTTTCTTCAGACTTTTCCAAATTCCCCAGAGCTTCAGTGTCTTCACTTTCAGAGAAAGTTGCACTTTTATTTCTATTCTTCTTTAGAAACATTTGTCTGGTATGCTTTGTTTATTCCATTGCTCAGAAATTTATATGATAAAGTGGTTAGTAGTTCAAATTTTAGCCATTTTGCCTAGTTTACAAATACAATATTATGAGGCCCAGAGTCTTCTTGAGCTCTGTACACTTAGGCAATACTCTCAGCATAAGGCTTGCTGCTTTGTTAAGAGGGAAGAGTGCATATGAAGAAATCTGAGTACAATGAAGTCAATTCTCTTTGCCTTCAAACTTTTTAATTTTTTATTATGTACATCTGTCAGGATTAACATCATTTTCAGCAATTGCCAAGTTATGGAACCTGAAAATGTTTCATAAATGATGAGTATTGTTACAAAGCCAGTTTGTGTGATTGTTGATTTTTTTGTTTATCTGTATTCTCAAGTATTGCATTGTACTGTACACCTGAACACAGTTACAAGAACATGTTTCCTTTGTGGAAATTTTAGGCAGTCTAATGCTTGTTGAGTTTTATTTGTTTTGTTTTAAGCTGGAAGACTGCTTTGCACCATATGGTACAATTTGTTGATATTTTTTTTCTCCTGATGGGTACATGTTCTAGGCTTCACTGTGTTTTTGTTGATAGAATCAGCTGTTTCATACCATCCTCACTAGTAGTTGAAAGAACTGTGTCATCTACATATCTAATTTTTTTAATCTGCCATTCTCCAACATTAAGAAGATGAAACTATGTATTGGTCTGGTAATTTTGAAATGTTTTTCTTTCGAAATTACTTGACACATTAATATTTAAAGATAAATTACATTAAGTAAGTCCCTGGTGCCTGCATCAGGTTTAAGGTCTTTATCACTGGGACCTGAGCGAAGACTACGAGCCAATTTGTGGTGCTTGCTTTCCACTATGTTTTCCTGACAAGAAAATAAAAATCAACACCAAAATACTTACAATGATTATTTATACAAGTTTAAGACAACATATATCAATGGCTTTATTTTCCCAGAACAGATTTCAAACAGACATATTTTATTAAATGAAAAAAAAACTCTTTACTTAAGTCACCTAACACATTAACAAGAAATCTACTTAAGTCACCTAACACTATAACAAGAAATCTACTTAAGTCACCTAAAACTATAACAAGAAATCTACTTAAGTCACCTAAAACTATAACAAGAAATCTACATAAGTCACCTAATGTTATAACAAGAAATCTACTTAAGTAACCTAATGTTGTAACAAGAAATCTACTAACTCTTAGTGGACCTGGGACAAAACCAGCAAATAGGGCAAAATCACAAATAGTTTGTCGTTACGAGTTACATCACTAAATACAACAACAAGAAATCTATTTTCAAAAGCAATTTTAAAATATTTAAACATGTTATTGGCTGCATCAGGTCAACTGGCCCAGAATTATGAGTTGTTCAGAGTGATCCTAGCAAAAAAACTACATTCTTAAAAAGAATATCTATCTATCTATTCGCTGTGGCTCTTGTTTGCCTTGTGGCGTCAAGGGTGGAAGAGTTCTCCGGAGATGACCTTCTTGTGTGCTGTTTGTAAGCTTGTTCCTGTGGCTTCTTTGATTTCTGTGATCCATCTTTTACATGACCTGCCTCTGGTTTTATAACCGTTATGTCTATGTGTCATGGCCATTTGTGGCACGATATCTGTCGGTTGTCAAAGAATATATCACCTGAATAAATACCTAACCCTTCTGTATCACTATAAACAACATGCCATACAGGACAATTACTTATATAATGAGCATGGAAGTTAAGGATATTACTTCTGCTTTTCTATGACTTTAAGAAACAAGATTATTAGACACAGACTTTTGTTAAAAATTAATTATATAGAACAAAAGATAAATATATTTATCCAGCAACAAATAAAGAAACTTACAAGTTATCAATAACTACTTTTAGTAGTGGTGAAATGGCATAAACTTGTTTGGTTTGGACATGTACGGAGACACAATTCACAACAATTATAAACAGACATTATGTGTAGGTGCAACTAAAGTAACAATTATAAACAGACATTATGTGTAGGTGCAACTAAAGTAACAATTATAAACAGACATTATGTGTAGGTGCAACTAAAGTAACAATTATAAGCAGATGTGAGAGATAAAAGAAGTGGAAGACATTTTAGCTGTATAATAGATCACTCTCCCCCTGACCAGTTGACTCATGTTTGAATTTGCTCATCACTTGTAGTTTGATAACAAAAATGTGACCATCTAGTCTTCATGACATGGAAATTAAAGCACATGCTCTGCAAAATTCCTTGAATGGTGGCATCAATGCAGAGTATGTATTGAAGACACCACTAGTCAAACAGTTTCTGGTCAATCAATGGATAGGCCACTGAAAACTTTATGGAAAATCACCATACTATGACATTGATTCATATGACAACTACCTTTACCTGTGATGGACAACAGCACGGACAACAAGGACAATAACAACGCATGATATACAGTAACAATGGATCCTACAACACCAAAAATGTGAACTTGGAACACTATGAAATCAGCAACATAAAGAAAGAAATTCAAGAGCTGATCAAATGATACAGACATCTAAAAAATATGGTACATGACCATGACCATTAAATCAGGCTCTAGTTATCACTCAAAATAAATCAAACTTCAATCAAAATAGATACTGTTGCACAATTCGGAAATTACATATATAAAATAGGGGCAAACAAATACATTTCTTTTTGAAACCAACATGCAATAATTATAGTTGATCCCAAAAAATAATTCATTCCTTGCTAGTTGTTACTTACCAAAGTTATTTCAGGATCGTTGACTGTGACAGTTTCTCTTTGTGTTTGATATTCATAAGCTTTATCACCTTCCTGTGACAAATTAATTACATATGCAATCAATATCAAGCCAATCTGGACACCACTCATAAAATGGAGACTGTTTGACAATAACAGTGTAAATATGAATGAAAGCTAAATCAGCAATGCAATGTTCTTTAATCCTTTAGCTACAACATTGTTTCCAAAATTCTTTTCACATTGTTGTCATTTCTGATGCACAGAGATGGTTGTTAGACATCTCTGTGCATTTGTCAATAATTAAATAAGTCTGTGCTTCTGTCTCCCATTTGTATTCATTTCTTGAAAATGATCGTAATGTAGAAAAAGGCCGTGTTCCTATTTTTATTATTTTTTTTTTTACATATGCTTCACTATTTGATGGTGAATATCCAGTAACATTATTATTATAGTATTTATTGATTCTTTCCCCAATTACCTTCCCCTTTTGCTGATTAATTTTTCGTGTCCTACAAAAATAAGAGCTTCCACTGTACTGATTTTTTTATCGCCACCAGAAAATATATACCTCATAGATGGGATGGTTGAAGTGTGCAGACAATTGACGATTTCAGAATGAAATCATATTTAGCAATGAGGGGAATAGAAGAAAATAATGAATTAACCCAACTTTAGCAGTAAGAGGAAGAACGAATAAACTCGTACAGCAGCTAAAGGGTTAACAAAATATCTCAATGATATGAATTATGCAGAACAAAATAAAGATCATAAGAAGGCACATGGTTATCTTTAGTCAATAGGTTAGAATTTGTGCAGGACAGATTAGTGTTCAGGTAAATCTGTGGAGTTTCCCATCAGAATAAATGCCAACTGGAAATATGCCTGGAGACGCATGAAAGAGGTAACAACATGAATGGTTTTATGGGTATGTTTCGGAGACAAACAACATTTGCTATAATGAAAGAGATTGCAACCACCAAAACTAAAAATACATAGCAGGTATTGAGTTCAAACATAACAGGTACTGAGTTCAAACATAGCAGGTACTGAGTTCAAACATAGCAGGTACTGATTCAGACATATCAGGTACTGAGTTCAAACATAACAGGTACTGAGTTCAAACATAGCAGGTACTGAGTTCAAACATAGCAGGTACTGAGTTCAAAGAACAACCAACATCTCTTGTTTTTAACATCCAGGGCAATGTACAAACACAATATATTTTTGACCTCTAATATTAAATTTTGACATTTATTGTGATGTCTTGAGATGACATGTGATGAAAAAGGACCAGAATTGTGACATAATCAGAATTGGCTGTTGCATCATGACAACATGTCCACCCATACCTCCATCATGACATTATCTCCACCCATACCTCCATCATGATAATATCTCCATCCATACCTCCATCATGACAATATCTCCACCCATACCTCCATCATGACAATATCTCCATCATGACAATATCTCCACCTATATCTCCATCATGACAATATCTCCACCTATATCTCCATCATGACAATATCTCCACCCATACCTTCATCATGACAATATCTCCACCCATATGTCCATCATGACCAGACAATTTTTGCTGGAAAACAAAACAATGGTTGTCTCTCATCATCTATATACACTTGAGCTAGCTCCTTGTAATTTTGTCCTGTACCAAAATTGAAATTGAAAGTTGTAGAGCAAGAGGCAGATAAAGATATAAATGGGAAGTACACATAAAGAGATGGATAAATTATCCTTTGAAGGAGTGTGATCTCAGGGAAAGAGACATAAAATGCTGGAGATCTATTACAGCCAAATGTCATTGTAGAGATGGCATCTTATCTGATCTACAATACAGCACTACAAACAAGATAATTATATTGGGGGGCAATGTTCTAGTGTTTGAGAACTGCTGCTGAGATATTATCTGTGCATGAGCAATTTTGAAACACACATCACTACTGGCAGAAAATGTTATGATAATTAGAACATGCTAATGTTTAGTGTTTGTGGTTCTTGAGGAATTAAATAAATGTGCAGTGTATGTGTTGTTTTTATGTTGATCGCCCAGATCATATTCATAGTAGCTTGATAATATAGGCCTATATGTTGAAAGTGCTGATTGCAATTGCATCTTTTATAGAGATGAAATGTGGCCAAAGTAGGAAAACATGTTAACTCAAGTTACAAGGCGAGCAGGTGCTATCTGAATGGACCTGGTTCAAATCTCATGTGCTGCATTATTGTTTGTTCTAACATCATCATCATCAGGTGCCATGCCGGGTGGCGTAGGCGGTCATGGCACTCCAGCTCTCTGTCCACAGTATTATGTATCAAAGTCGTTGTTGTTTCTTTGCCGTGCCAGGTTGTCAAACTGTCTAATATTTTCTCACGTTGTCGCCCTCTGTCTCTGGTACCTTCTATATGTTCTAACATATAGAAATATAATTCACAAATGTAGTCAACCAAGTTAAATGATAAACTGCGGACATCACTTGTCAAGTTGGACCAAGACAATGGCAAATAGTTCAGCAATGATGATGGTCACAATTCAGATAGGTGACCAGAAAAGGTTACCATGAAGTGTGAGAAATGCTAATAAACAAACTGTGATGTACAGGTCACCCTACTAACGATACGGCTATGAATGGAATTGGTAAAACACTGAATAAATATATATTTAAAAAATTGGTAGCATATCCTTTTCAGGACGTAGCTATTAACCCAGCATTTGTTGGCTGTGGTATTTTCTAGGCAACATAAATACATTCAGTAGTTTGCCATTGCTTTCTGAACGGTCTGCAACCACAACAGCTTATGGCGGGGATCGAACTCAGTACCTTGGCAGTCACAGACGTTCTCTGTACCATTTTGCCACAGAGCCGGAAGAATATGGGTCCGGGTATCATATATATATATATATATCACTGTCAAAGATGGATACTTGGTGTAAGTAAAACCATGATACAACACATCTCCACTCTCTGGACTATACCCAGACTGGAGATTTAGTGGGGCTATTGTCCTGTTACACTAAGAAATATAATAACGGGGGTTTGAAAATTAACATTTATCAGCAAAACACAATACAATAAAACACTGACCTTTCATATTAAACTAAAGTATATGGGATATTTTCATAATGGATAAACTGACCTTTTCATAGTAAACTAAAGTATATGGAATATTCTCATAGTGGATATGTGGGAATTCTACCATGAGGTACATGAAATCTGAGTCCCTTTTCTCCTGCTCATTCACTAGTTCAATTTCACGGAATGTCAAACGGTCAAGCCAATCAATCTTAGTCATGTGTCCATCTCTGTGTTTCTTAGTTAACTGAAACAAAGTACAACAGAAATGTAAAAATTTCGTTGAGAAAGGTGAGGTTTTACAAGCAATTTCACTGGGTTTTTAAAAAAGTTGTATATGAATAACTACATCTGATTTTGTGTGTCATCAGCATTATTTCGCGACACACCAATTCAGTCTATTAGGAAACTAATGGCTTATGCCTTATAATTTACAATAGATACGGACACATATATTCATTATAATTATACAATGTTAGAATTTACTCATAACAACAATAATAGATAGTGAATAACAACAACAACAATAGCCACTTAACATTTTAATATGATATATGAGCTTAAAAGTTCAGTTCTAACATGACACAGTTGTTATAACAAATACAGTCCTGCTCTACTTGATGTAGCTCTGTTCTAACCAATACAGTCCAGTAACTGATACAGTCCTGTATTACCCAATACAGTCCTGTTCTACTCTACGACAATAAATACAAGGTAACTACGTGAAATGTAACAACAATTGTACTTACGTATAACACAGGTTTATAAAATCACTTCAAACAGATAGGACAGACTATAACTAAAACTAGTAGGTAATGATGTGCACACAAGAAAACATACACATTACAATACACAAATCATATTCAACGTTTCAACCAAAAGGTCTTTATCAAGATACACACAAAACATCAAAAGACGATGAATGAAAAATTATCACAACAAACAAACATTTCCAACAGAAATATGGAAATGAGATGCCAGAAGATCATGAAATACATAAAAAACGTAAATATATGTGGAAAAAAAATGAACAAAAAGATGAGTAAATGACGGAACAAAAAGAATAAAGACAAAGACCACACCAACCCAGTGCTAGACATAAGAGTGGTCGGAATTGAGTCCAAAAGTCTTAGGGGTACACAAAATAAAAAATGAGACGATTATCTAGAGCAGGGGTGGGCAAACTACGGCCCGTGGGCCGCATGCGGCCCAACATTGGATATTTTGCGGCGCATTTTTAAATAAATGGACGATCGTCAAAAATGATTTTTTCCCCATTAATATTACACAGAAAACCATTGGAATTTTAATTCGACTTTCTTATATATTATATATACAATATTTTTTTCCCAATTTAACATCATTTATATATATATATATATATATAGCCAAATATACATAATATTATATGCGGCCCTCCAATAGCTTTACAATTTTCAATGCGGCCCTCTGCACAAAAAGTTTGCCCACCCCTGATCTAGAGCGTACCTAGATTTATCATTTGTGGTGCAGGTTCTGATGGCGTTGACCTGAACATCAAAAACACCATGATGATCCTCGCCATTGAAGTGTGTGGCCAAAAGAGTAGGTGTTCTGTGATTGATGGCATGAAGATGATTACAAAAGCGATCGCTCAATCTTAAGCCGGTTTCCACGATGTACTGTTTGCCGTAGCGTTTACAAATGATCATGTAAATGACATTACAGGACTCTCATGTAAATGCCTCATCGATGCAGAAAGTGGCCTTGGGAAATGAAATGGAGCGCATCTGAACCACGTAAGGACATGTATAGCAATGACCATGTTATAGTGATTATATAAAGCTGTGTTTTACGTAAGTCGAATTGTTCTACTCTATATAGGCCTGTTCTACTTGATACAGTCCTGTTCTACCCAACATAGTCCTGTTCTAACCAATACAGTCCTGACTAACTGATATAGTTCTGTTCTAAACGATATAGTCCTATTCTACTCCAATATAGTCTTGACTATTCAATACAGTCCAGTTCTACCCAATACAGTCCTGATTATCCGATACAGTCCTGACTATCCAATATAGATCTGTTCTGCTTGATACAGTCCTGACTATTCGATATTGATCTGTTCTACACGATACAATCCTGTTCTACCTGATATAGTCTTGCTTGTTTCCATAACATCACAGTGTACTTCTGGTGTTTGTTTTGATTCCCAGGATATATGAGTAATAAGTTCTTATTTCTTGAACGATTTGGGAAAGTGTGGAGGGTGTTCTATGGAGCTTTCTTTCGTACCCAGAAGACTCCACCTTTCAGTGTTATGCAATGCTATGAGAAGAAGTTTCCTAATGAGAGTTGGCCTGTGTGTCCACCATTTTGTATGCAGATATTCAATCACATGCAACTATTTGGTGTTACCAATATTGGCCACTTTTGACCATACAGCCCATGTGACTGAATCACTTCAATATGGCTATAATTTGTGATTTTGTTATAACTATAGTGTGGTGCATGGCTGAGAGGTTAGAACGCTAGTCTAACATGAGTGAGGTCTAGAGTTCGATCCCCGGTAAGGATTGGGGTTTTTTTTCTGTCGAAGGGTAAATTAAAAAACTCACCAGGTACATGACGTGGCGACAGTAAGAGCATGCGGCCTTTATCACACAGCTATTCAATCCCCTCCCTGCAACACCTGAACTGGTAAAATGCAGTATTGACAGTTTTTTGTTGTTGACACTATGAGTATGAGTCTTTATGTGAAATAGTAAATATTTTTCTTTGTACTGATGGTAGAATTAGGGTGACTGAAATCTCAGTTTGGCAGGGCATGCTCCTTTCAACTGTTGATTTGAGTCCACTTTGGTGATATGAGGGTGAGTCTGAGATTCCTGTACTAAATTATTTAACTCTGTAATTTTAGGTTTAGTAGTGAGGGAAAATTTCAGGGCAAAGCTTGTAGAAGTTTACATCCTTATCAGTGCCTACATGACATCCAAATCAACAGAGGAAGAAAAGACAAGAGACAGGTGTAAGAAACAGATTTAAGTAGTTACATACCTAAAACAAATTTTCAAGAGAATAGTTTTTGGAGAGATAATCGACAAATAACAAAGTTACCACTAACTTTTGCTAGCTGACTCATCCTATCACTAGCATCTCTGGATTTTCCAGGAGTTATTGATAGAATGCCATGCAGTGGATCAGGTTTGCAGTCAGCCCATACTTTCAGATCATGCATGCCTTTACGTAGAGTTCTGTAATTTATAAAAGCTGAATCGTAATGATGACAGTGTTCACACACAATAGTTTTATTATAACATTAAAAAAAATATTGCAAAGTATCATAAGTTATCACTATGTAACTACTCAAGATTTTGATGGATAAATCATCACTATATAACTACCCAAGATTTTGATGGATAAATCATCACTATTTAACTACCCAAGATTTTGATGGATAAGTCATCAATATATAACTACCTAAGATTTTGATGGATAAGTCATCAATATAAAACTACCTAAGATTTTGATGGATAAGAGACATCTCAAATTGTTTAAACATGCCCTTGGCTATGTACAGCTCATCAAATTACCCAGAATCATGAGTTCAGAACATCCATAAATAAATCCATAGACTATATTCTAGTAAGAATATGCACCTGAATTTATCACATATACACGTGCACACACATGTATATATATATATATTTTTAAAAACATCAACATACATATATATATGTGTATATGTATGTATGTATGTAGCACCACCAAGGTCAGCTCCCTTCAATGGAGATAGAAATGAAGAATGCTGTCTGTGATTGAAACATTAAGACTCACCAGGCTGATCCACATCCAGGCAATTATTGACTGCCCTAGAAAGATAAGTTGTTCAAAAGAGACTCAGTAATTCCTAAGACAAGACTGGGACAGCCTGTTCTATACTGTGAAACATGGACTATGTATAGACAACATGTGAGGAAGCTCAATCACTTTCACACAACTTATCATAGAAAAGTTATGAACATCAGATGGCAAAACAAGATTCCTGATATTACTGTCTTTGGCAAATCTGGGATACTAAGCACTGACACTATTCTGATGCAGACACATATTCGTTGGGCAGGTTATCTGGTATGTATACCAGAACATCACCTACCAAAGATACTTCTCTATGGTGAGTTGCAGAAAGGCATATGTTCTCAAGGTGGCCAAAATAAGAGCTACAAAGACTTGTTAAAGACCTCACTGAAAGCATTCGAAATAGACCAAGATACAAGGGGAAAAATGCACAAAATAGAGTTACATGGTGCTCTACAGTAAAAAAAAATGCAACACCTTGTGAAAAGACCAGAAATGCAACTCTGCCGAAGACGGATGTGTCAGGCCATTGGCGCAAATAAAACGACGACACAACGCATTTCCATTCTCTGGACTACATCCTTCTGGAAATCTAATAGGACCATGGACCTGATACAAGAGATATCCAGTGGGAGTTTGAGAATGAACGCTGAAGAAGAAGAAGAAATGCAACATCTCAACAGTGGAGAGTAGTTTGAAAGTCACAGGTAGACTAAAAACCATCTACAGTGGTGATTCCATGCCCGAACTGTCCAACGACATTTACGGCCTGCATAGGACTTACTAGCGATAACTAGGATAATTTACTACTGTTACTGGTTTAACTAATAAATAACAAATAATAAAACTAATGTACAAGAGAAATAATAAAAACCAAAGGAACAAGTACTTTTTCCATGTTACGTTCCAACTGGGACCTTTTTCAAGAAACAAACAAATGAAATAATCAGACATTAAATTAAAATACAGAGGTTTCACTAACTTCATTTCTCTGTATTAGATCAATAAATAAAGAAAGATGATTGAATATGATGATTTTGGTGTAGAGGATTGATTTTATTCTACTGTGGTTACCCCATATGTACTTCATCCCTATAAAAAAAGCGGCAGCCGCCTTCTGAGAGTACCACTCAAAGCATATCGCTCTGTAGCTACATGTGATCCAGAGCTCTCAGAAAAAAAAATTGACTTTATAAACAAGACGACGCGATCGAGATTTGAACCCGTGATATCTTGAGCACAAAGTGAATGGCTTACCCACTAAGCCAGAGAGACCCCCATGTATCAGAATGCTCCATCATGCAAGAGATGCACAGAATTGGAGATCCCAGCAGCTAACCTTCAATGAAGATACTGCATCTGATCAAATCTAATCTATTTAAAACTTCTACAAAATTCTTAGAAAGTAATAAAAATTATCCTATTTTAAACATTTATATTCAATTATTTTACCAAACAGCTCACCCCCTTTTCCCAAACACAGATATAGTTGTTCCTCCAATAGGAACTTTGCCTTCTATACTATAGTAATCCCAAATTGTAAAAGCCAAGACTGCATCTCTAGGAAGATCACTGAACTTGATAGGCACAGTAAGCCACTCGTTCCAACTAAAAAATAAAAATATAAACAGCAGTTTATCCATCAATATTATATATAGTAATTAAAATATACATATACACTCATATATATATATATATATATAGATATATATATAAATAACAGTCAACTTTACTGATGCAAGGTCATAAGAAAACACATTCTCTAAATTCAGCATGGCTCTTGGGTCACTTTGATCTATGTGATGGGGCAATTAACCCCAGCTCCAAAATCACTAGTCTCTTTTGATATGCATGTAGGTCACAGCATTACTATTCTTTCCTCTTCTTTCAAGCTTTGAACATACAGACACAATAGAAACATTCAAATGCAATGTTGAAAAAGAGTAGGGAATAGCTTCCATCGTACTCAGGTTTCCCCATATGAATTTCACTCCTTTCAATGAAGTGGTATGCCGGCTGCATAGCTCGTAATTCCGTAGCTTGAAGCAATAATCCCCAGGGATCTCTGAAAATATCTATTTCACACAAAAATACACCACAAGAAGGGTTCAAACTCATCTTATTGAGCACATGGTGAATGGCTTAACCAGCACACCTAACATCCAGTATATTCTCAAGTGGATGTCAATGTAGCCTCTCTGTAAGGGAGAAAACTTGTCATACTTATGCACTACTGGATTGAAAAATAAATAAAATCATGTAGCAACATACTTACTTCCATCTTGTTGTAAAGGACTTATATGATGTCTGTATTGGAAGTGTAATAGGCAGACCATTATTGAAGACCTGGACTGTCACAAACAAGTCAGAGCATTCGTCTTGATATGAACCAGAGAAATAACCCACTGGGTTATCCAGTAAGTCCTGGTAGCTTGGTCTGTTCCTTTTACCCTCAAGACTTCCACTGACAAATGAAAACTTAGTATTAGAAGTATGTCTGGGTATGTTTTGTGAACTCAAGAAGAAAGTAACATGTTTTCATGTTTGATGTTGTAATAGTTATATATGATGTGTGATTTAACTTGAAGAAAACACAATGATGCAATAAGACTATGTCATTATGACCCTATGCAAGTTCAGAGAATGATAGAAATGAAAGTGGCCATGGGAAAGGGGAGAAAATATGTCCTCACTGGAAAGACCAGAAGAACCCACAACAAACAAGTGACTGGGATACTGGGCAAAAGATGCATCTTTCCTTTGAAAACAAAAAATTATGTATTTTATGTGGTATTTTATTATATTTAATAGCTATATAATTTATATTTGTTCTAATTATGCAAATTAACTACCATTTTGAATATTAATTAGTTGCGTGTGTTTCTAAAAATTACAGAAATGGGATCAATAGATGCATCTTGTTTTCGCAAACAAAAAAAAAGGTATATTTTGTGTGTTGTATTATTGAAAATAACTAAGATAAGAGTCCAGAATGCAGCAATGCGTATCATTCTGTGATTCACAAGAGACACATCGACAAGAGCTATGCGATACCTACTTGACTGCCCAACAGCTGAGCATAGATTACAGTATTGCCGTGCACGGGCGTACCTTCAAATACATGCAGATAAGGAACACCCGTTGCATTCCGAAATACAGAAAGTTAAAGGCAGCAGACTCAAGAGAGGAACGTCGTGGATGGGACGTGCTGAGGATGTAATACAAAGCGTGGGCAGATTACAGGATGTGGCAGCAGGTGCGGAATGGATAGGTCTACCCACAGATTTCGAAACTTGTTTAATATCACTTAGCAGGGAATGCAGAGAATGGTGTCCCACAGCTGTGGAGAAAGAAGTGCAGGCTTTAATCAGTGAGAATACCAAAGAGGGGGATGTGATTATATACACTGATGGATCTGTAATTAGGCATGTTCGCAGTGCTTGGGCCTTTACAGCTCAGTGCGCAGGTAAAACGATCAAGGAGGAAAGTGGTGCCTTTGCAGTCACTACGAGTAGTATGACCATGGAGACTATGGCGGTGACCAAGGCATTTGAGTGGCTACGCACACAGAAAGTAACGCAGGTCTGCATCTTGAGTGACTCTATGAGTATGATTAAGAAGGTACAAGTGGGTCTCGTTTGCGAACAGTGGATTGAGGCTTTGAGAAATGCGGTCTTGAAAGCGGTTACATTTATTTTCGTGCCGGGACATCTGGGCGTTCGAGGCAATGAAAGAGCGGATCAACTGGCACCGTGTGCGATTGTGGCAAAGGGCGATGGGGCAATGGATCGCGCTGATGTTTTGAACTCCTTAAGAGATATAACACACGAGAGTGAGACTAATGTGGATGATGATTCCTTTTCAATGGCTAGGATTAAAGATCAGGGATTGAAATGCAGTGTTGCTAGAGGTGAACATTTTGGAGGGCGCAGAAGAATGATGGTCAACCAGCATAGG
The DNA here is from genome assembly GCA_034231615.1 of Meghimatium bilineatum. Classification (NCBI taxonomy): domain Eukaryota; kingdom Metazoa; phylum Mollusca; class Gastropoda; order Stylommatophora; family Philomycidae; genus Meghimatium; species Meghimatium bilineatum. Next base: position 110,625,826 of record CM067299.1, on the reverse strand, counting down.
ACCGGTACTGTCAGCAGAAGTGTGATGGCGGATACACTCAAGGAGAGATCGGAGCAACTATGGATGTGTCCAGTTTGCAGTGATGATGATCCGACGATTAACTAACTAACTAACTTAAGATAATTCAAAAATTATTAACTCTGCACTATTTTCTGGTCACAAGTTTAATTTATATTTACCTATATGTTTCATGTAAATTACTTTGATGTCAAATTAATTCACACAAAATTAATAACTATTTTCAAAAATGTCATACAGACTTGGTTGAAGTATCGATGAATTGCATTTTTCAAGGGCCATCTACCTGCAGTATTTGTAATCTTCTTCTTCTTCTCGTTCGGAGTTTGACATGTCTACACAGCAAGTCTTATTTTCTTAATAAATGCTGCTGTATTTGAAAGCTCCTCAGTGTTCCCATACATCTTTCTGTGGATATCCATCTCTGTGGGCCAGTGTTCTTCCCTTAACTGGTTTAGTGTATTGCAGTCTTGCAGGATATGTTCAGCTGTCTGTGCTGCCTGCCCACAAAGGCACAGTGGTGATGGTACCAATCTTAGTCTATTTAAGTGGTTGCTTAGTCTGTTGTGTCCTGTTCTGAGGCGGAAGACAATAACCTGCTCTGCTCTGTTGAGATAGTGGTAATTGTCTTATGGGTGGTCAACTTTCCTGATGGCTTTGATGAGGGTCTTCTGGAGATGGGACTTAGTCCAGCCAACAGAGGCTGGAAACTAAGATTGGTAGGGCCAACCCAATATCGAGCAGGGTCACAATACTGCCCAAGCAAGCACAGGTGCTGAAGTCAGAGATGCCAGACCGAGAGGCGCACCAGCAACCATCATGCAAACTGAATAGCTGACATGTCTGCAGGACACAATTATAAAAATCATGGTGCTCGCCCTGTGAAGTATTTGTAATGATGTAGCACTATTTTGAGGAAAAAAACTTTTCCAAGTATGTCCCCTACTTACTAACGGTTAAACTTGATTTGTATTATCTCACTATGACAAAATTTAAAAAATAGTGCTACATAATTACAAATAATATAGTTAGATAGCCCTTAGTAAATGCAATTCAATGATACCTCAACCAAGTCAGTACATCAATCATGAAAAAAGTAATTATTTTTTTCTAATGATTTGACATCAAAATAATTTACATGAAACATATAGGAAAATATAAATAAAACTTGTGACCACAAAATATAGCCATGCTGATAATTTCTAAATTATCTTTGTCATTTTCAATAATACAAAACACAAACTATACATTTTTGTGTTTGCAGAGACAAGATGCTTATGTCGATCACATTTCTAGAATTTTCAGATGGACACAGAACTAATTGATATTCAAAATCATGACTAATTAGCATAATTATAATGAAAATAAATTATATCTATTAAACATAATAAAATACCACATAAACTATATATTTTTGTATTCGTAAAGACGAGACATATCTGCTGGTCACATTGCTGTGATTCTCAGATGCACATACAACTAATTAATATTTAAAATGTTGGCTATTTTGCATAATTTAAACAAATGATGTTTTAAAAAATTAACTGTTGGTTTGGGCATTGTTTGGTAAAACTACGGATCAACTCTTCACAGTGCTATAAATAGCAGACATTTTACATTTTTAACTAGTTGACATCATAGATTTCTGTGTAACACCAATGAAATTAATGGCTGCCGTGACATCATATCCCAAGAATCACTTGAGTTCAAATCTAGACACAGACGAACTTATGCATAATCTGTTTCTTTTCAAATGTACATAATTTTTAAAATTTTCCACTAATCTTTACTAAGCGCTCAGTATTTCTGAGAATATTATTTCTAATCCTACCATACTCTAAGTACTTAACCTTAAGCTTGCCAAATCACACAACAAAGGTCAGGTAATACCTCGAAACTAGAGCAAAACGGTCACAGTGAAAAGTTGATCCGTAGTTGCACCCATTGTTTTACTCTAAAAGGTTACATATATAAAAAGAAAAATGATTACAGAACTTAATAAATATAGTTTCAAACATGAAAAACGATGCCATCACTGTTTTAAACCCTATCACAAGAAATGTATAGTCTAAGAAACTTTAACCAAACACGCTAATCTCAGGTGTCCAAGTACATAACATGCTGTAGGAGTGTAGGCCTACCATAACCATTATCGGTTGTGAGAGTTGGACACTGCGTCACATTTGACATAGGCTTTCGAATATCAAATGTTATAAGACGAATTTCTTATACAGAGCAATAGACAAATGTGTAAGTACTGTAACTGTAAGCAAGAAATAAAATAAAGATGTATGCAGATCTACAAGAACCATTGATTTCAAAAATTCAATAGTGAACACTGAAACGGTACTGAAACGACGAAAGCTAGCCTCTAACTCTAAGCCCTATTTTAACTTAATTATCAAACTTTGATTCAAAGTAAGTAGTTTAAACTAGTTACATGGCCAAAATGCCTTTCTGAAAGCACCTCCCAGGCATAGGACACGAAACTCACATTTTAATTTCCAAATCAGCATCAAGTTCAGCACTGTATATATAGTTAAATCGACCACATGCGTCTTCTGCTTCCATTATGACCACAAAAAAAGTGATGATTCTCTGGGAAGTTTGTCACTTCTGTCTCATACTAGTCACCACCCATAATACTTTGTGTTGATTAAAGATTGAATTAGAGTTAGATCCCTTAACGTTGTGAAGGTCAAGGCAATTATGTGCAGTTTCCTGCTACAATGTTCCCATTATAGGTGCTTTTTGTTATTGGCTATTAGTCGAATGAATATGGACTGGATATAAACATTCAAAAAACAAAAACCATGATAATCAGCAAAGACACAGAAGAACAGGAGGTAAACATAAACATACAGGGAGAGAAACTACAACAAGTAAAACAGTATCAATATCTTGGACACATAGTCACAAATGATGGCAGATGTGAAACAGAAGTTAAAAGGAGAATAGGAATGGCTAAAAGTACCTTCAATGACATGAGGAAATTATTAATATCTAAACAAATTACAAACAAGTTAAAAATGAGAATTATAAAATGCTACATCTATTCCATATTAATGTATGGCTCAGAAACATGGACACTAAATAAACAATTAGAAGACAAAATTGATGCCTTTGAGATGTGGGTATATAGAAGAGTAGGGAGAACATCATGGAAAGAGAAGAAAACAAATAAAGAGGTGCTAAAGACACTTAATATGAAGAAAGAACTACTAAGAGAAATAAAGATCAGGCAAAAAAAATACTTTGGACACATTAAAAGACATAACACCATATTGAAGACCTTACTTGAGGGTAAAGTCAAAGGGAAGCGAGCAAGAGGTAGGCAGAGATACAAGTGGGAGAGTAACATTACACGATGGGCAGGTTACAGTCTAGCAGAGTGCACCACCAAGACAAGAGACAGGAGATGTTGGAGATACGTTGCAGCCAACCTTCGTTGCGGAGACGGCACTTGATGATGATGATTAGTCGACATTATTACTCTCTGGACAAAATCATAAGTGCGTGCTCTGTCTCCCCTAGCTAATATCGAAGCGTATGCATAGCCTAATGATGCTGTGTATAGAAGTCATTTTTCAAGGTGATAATGCTATTGCTGTGCTATAAGAAATACACTATGACATTAGGGAAATGACATACCAACGAACAAGCAAGGTAAGACCTCGAGGATGCGTTGGTAACCGCCGATGTATTGTGTCTCAATGACGGCACAGTAACTAGGACTGCCAGCAGACCTAGAGACACTGACAGTAGTATAAACCTGGAATTGGTTTCAACCGCCTTGACCCCTCTCTGCAGCTGGAATGTGTTATGGCATCACGGCAGTGATCACTACCCGTGCACCATCCTTATAAAGAAGCACAACCACGGGAAGCGTATCAACGCTCCGATGACCTTCCAATACGACAACTCGGGCCTTGACACGATACGCAAAATTAGGTGCAGCAAGTCGCAGGTCAAGCGCACACGGCACAGCGAGCTGAACCAGCCTCCATGGTGGAATAACGACATAGAGCAAGCATGGAGAAACAAACAGCAGACCGTCAAGGCGTGGCAGAAAGCATGCAACTCCGACAGCGCACCACCCAACAACGTAACTGCATCGAAGCAGACCGTAGATGACACCATGTTACTCTTCAAGACATGCGCTCAGCAAGCCAAAGAAAAAAGGTGGAATGAATTCTGCAAGCAGATCAGTTCAGACAAATCCCTTAAGACGTTATGGCGTTTTCAGCAAAGCATGAACGGAAATGTTCAAATAGTCGGCATACCTGATTTTCAGTCCACTTATCTGACATGGCAGAAATTAGACGAAGATAAGGGAAAGACCTTCCTTGAGCATTACGTTCAACAGACGGACCAAAACACTCTGGATGTAAGGGGGAGGATTATGACCACGCTGTCTGGTCTATGTACGGAGGCTGAGTGAAATGAGAGCATACACATCACTGCAGAGACCGTCCAGGCCACTCTGAAATGGTCGCAAAACACTTCCCCAGGCCCTGACGGTATACGATACAAGGACTTCGCCATTATTAAGGAGAGCAACATAAGCAACCTGGTTGCCGAGTTTAACGAATTCATCAAGAATGGTACTATCAAGGAAGAATGGCTGCACATCTACCTATTGCCACTAAAGAAGCCCAATTAAAAACCACGATCAGATCAACGGCTACCAAATCATAACGATGTAGAACACCACAGGCAAACTTATTGAGAAGATTGTAGCATAGCACCTCGCTCGAGACCTGGAAAAGAGTCGTATTTTTCCGAGCACACTCGAATGCTACAGACGTCTGAAAGAAACAGAGCGCAATGTCTCTGTTTTCGGCTACGACGTATTCGAGGACTGTCATTCAGGTCTCAAAACATGTGCTGTCGCGATTGACTTGGAGGACGCGTATAACAGAGTGCCGTTCGAGTATCTCATCAAAACGCTCTTTCTCTTTATGTTGACCCTTTCGTCGCCAGATGGATATCAGCGGTGTTGCTCGAGAGGAAGGTGGCCCTCAGGTGCGTTTGCTGGACATCTAAACCCATAACAATACGCATAGGTCTTCCACAGGGATCTCCCCTCTCACCCGTATTATTGTCTACACCGTGGTAATAACACAGCAGCAGATCGACGGAAAAGATAGAAATCTGTCCTTTGCGGATGATATCCTGATATACAGACAAGGAAGGGATAGAACAGAAACTGTCGAATCACTGCAGAATGAGCTTGACCGTATCTCCTTCTGGTGTGACGATTCAGGGGCACTGATCAACCCAGAGAAGGCTGCGGTGACATGGTTCTCTCTTAACAATCACATCGTAAAGTCTACGACACCGACGGTAGAGATGAGAGGGTACGATATAAACCTCATCCTTACAATACATGGGCGTGCGATTTGGCCGTAGTCTGTGTTTCCGGGAACACGTTGATCATATTATCGCAAAGGCCGCGAAGGACTTTCAGCTCTGAGAGTGATGGCAGCGGCTGACACTAAACAACCACAGCTCGTAATCTTATATGAGGCTCTTGTTCTCAATGTCATTGAATATACAAGCACCGCCTGCATAACCGCCAGTCACACATAGATTGAGAGGATGGAGAGAATTCAAAACAAAGCGATGCGGATCATATGGTTACATAAGGGACACACCCTGTGTGGCTATGAGATTTCTTCTTGATTTTCCGAGCATATCTCATAGCATTGATATGTGGCGTGCCCGCGAATACCTCAGAGTGAGTTCTGACATAGACCATCCACTACACAGCGAGCTCCCACGTGTGAAGGGAGGCAGGCTCAAGACAGGCAAATCGTGGATGGATTGGGCCGAGGATACCGTTAAACACATCTGTGCCCCAGAAGACATAACTCCTGGCGAGGAATTGATATCTATTCCTACGGTCTTTCAAGGGGCAGTAAAAACCGTCATGACACTCAATAGAGAGTGCAGGGAACTCAGCCCCATGAGATTGGATGCAGAGGTCAAGGTACTAATCTGCGAGAATACCGATGACACAGATGTTGTGATCTACACGGATGGGTCGGTCATCCGTCACCACCGATGCGCATATACCTTGACTGCCAGATCAAAAGGAGAACAGTCCACGAAGCCAGTGGTGCCTTTACCGCAACAACAGGCAGCCTAACAATGGAAGTATTCGCAGTAACGCAGGCACTTAATTGGCTGGAATCGCAAGCCTATTCCCATGCGTGCATACTAAGTGACTCTCTGAATATGATTCAGAAAGTCAAAACAGGTGATGTACGTAGGGAATGGGTGGAGTCATTAGAGAGAGCAGAAATACGGGCATCACTACGAAGACTCACGCTTATTTTTTTCCCCGGACACGCAGGTGTGGATGGAAACGAACGAGCCGACCAATTAGCTAGCCTCGCCACCACAACAGAAGGTCAGCCTATGGACCGAGCAGACATACTCATTGCTCTTCGTGAATCCTCACGATCAGAGGATTTTGAGATGAATGAACATGAGTCAATATCAAGAATGCGCAAATTGGGAGCGAGGATGGGCGTGGCTCGTAAAGAACCCATGCCACAGATTTCAAATAGAGCAGTGAACCAACATAGAACCGGAACAATCAGCCGTTATACCCTGAGAGATTTACTGAAACGGAGATCTGAGCACCCATGGACGTGTCCAGTGTGCGCAGAGGATAATCAACATACCTAATACCTATGAAATATAATCTGCGAGCTATAATAATGGCAATGATGGATGTGACCCACAAGACCAATCTTAGTCACAGAGTCTTTCACAGCATGTGCAAAGAATCACAGGCCATGTGTACCATCGCGTACTGGTTGCGTGACTTCTTAGACATGCATCTCTTTATCTGCAATAACTTTCTCCTTTGTCTTTATATCAATATTGATCCCCCTCCCCAAGCAACATCATCCATTGCATCCTGTTCCCATGGTTCCGTAGCAATTCCTGTATCAGGATCGTAAATATGTTATTATAAGGAGGGAGGTTTACATTAAAACAGGCAATTGTGTATCTTGATAGTTCAGAAAGCAATGTCAAACTACTGAACGTATTTGTACTGCCTAGAAAATCATTACAGTCAAAAAAATCAGGATTGATGGCTGCGTTCTAAATATGATATTCTACCAATGTGATGGCCTTTTTGTGAAAAATTATTAAGGGATGGATTTTACCCACCTTTTGGCGACACTCTTAGCATTAAAAATCATGTTCGGATTTGCTAAGTAGAACATCCGAAACCCTCCTTATATATGAGGAGTGGCCTGTATCATGCTTATGGTGTTTGCACAGTCTTTTTAGATGTCAACCCTGAGATATTTTTCCAGACTATAATTCTCCATGAAGTAGATCCTTCGGTATTATGTCATCTTCCATCATCCTAGTGTGTCGCAGCCATCGGTTTCTGCGCAAACTGAGCATAAAAGAATCGTTGTTTCCAAAGCCTTGCTAGGTTGTCACATGAATATTTTCTCACGTCCCCATCTGTCTCTGTTCCCTTCAGTCTTGCCTGTTGTGACTATTTTCTTAAAACCTGCCTGTCTGATAAAGTGACAAAAGGGGTATTTTTCTTATCTTTTTCTTTTATTATTCTTGCACTCATCTATAGTGTCTCTAATTTCCCACTTTCGGTTTGTTTATAATGAATGCACGCATTTTCACTTTTACTAGATGCGTTGCCTGCGCTATGGAGACGGGGCTTGATGAAATATAGACATCTATTTTGTTTTTTATTTTGTCGTTTTCTGTTGTTTGTCTCTTGAAAATGGTTCAATTTGAGCCGATACGTGGAGAATTGTCCTGTTTAGTTTTATTGTATGTTTTTTTATATATACTTTTTTAAAATATATTTTTATTAATAGGCTAGGTAAGTGTTTTAGTAACCTGTTTACCTCATTTTGCGTTACTATTTGTTCATTAGGCTACTGCGACACCATCCACTTTGTCGGACACCCTCTGACCATTTGGTTATTTATATTCATAAAAGAATCTTTTATTGCCTAGTATAATTTATTTACAGCCCCTGTTTTGGATTGTGCCCTACCTGCAATTACCCATTGAAGCACATATGCTGTGTTGGATGAACACTTTAGGCCCTATTACAGTCGATCAATTACACTCACCTTCAGAGATAACCCGTGCTTCATTCTGACTCTGAGATGTACTTTTTGCCATCTCTGATTGTCATTAATTTCTGTACACTTTAATAACGTTACTTTCAATTCGGTGGCTGTGTGAGCCACAAGCATCTCATTATACTGTCGGATGTTCTGAATTGCGTGTGAATCGCTATCAATCTGACTGCAGAATCCCACCAGCTAACTAACATGGGCACAGTATCGAAATAAATCAGAAGCATCAATTTTTACATAATCAATGTATTGAGAGACCTTTTCCGTTCAGATATTGTTAGAGGTGTAGGGTCTAATACATACAATCTCTCAGTGTTGCAGTAGAAATTGGAAAAGAGTATACTCTCAGTGTCCCAGTCAGTTGCTGATTACCCATTCTTCTGATCTTTCCGGAGAGGAAACATTTTCTCACATCGCCTCTAGTCACTCCCATTTCTACCATACTCTGAACATTGTCTCTTTCGATCTCCTCCTCGTCTTCTCAGAAGATTATCCATTACTTCTCTAATCAATTCAATCCTGCCTCTTCTTATCTCGGTGCTGTTCATCAAGCCTTTACCAACCAACACATCAGCTCTTTCTTTTCCCCTGACCCCAGCATGACCTGGATTATAGATCCATGTAATGCTATGCACAGTGTTGAGAAGAGTGACCCATACAGTTCTGATCACACATCTTTCTATCTTGCGCAGAATACTTTGAGAGTCCGATAGAATCACTGAATCGGTTGGTGGTTGTGTCGCCAGCCAAGTGAGAGCTGCTGTCATCGCCTCTATTTCTATTCTCATACTCGATGTTGTAGTGTACGTAACTGACTTCTCAGCTAATTTCTTATCATTTTGGTAGAAAGCCGTCTGTATACATTATTGTATCGTGTGGCTTCGAGTGCTGCAGTATGAGTTCTTGGATCATTCCTTCTGTTCTGTTGGCTGCCCAGCCGCGACACTCTCTTCCCATCTGTATGACACCTGTTGTAAATAACTTTCTATCTTTGCAAAATTTGACCCATTCACAGGCTCTTCAGCCTTTGAAAAGGCTGTTGGCGTCTATTGATAGTTCACGAAAAAAAAAAGATTAGATAGTAGCTCTACATATCATCAACGTTTAAATGGTCTTTATCAAGTTACGAGAAATAAAATGCAGAAGAGAACAACGACATTACATCATAGAATTATGTAATGGAAATTGATAGATGTTGGGGAGAGTGCAGCGATAATAAAAACATACAGTGGAAATAAGCGAAGTTGCATGTCAAGAAAATGCACATACTAGGAAAATGTGAAATTAACAATAGAGAAACTATAAGAATAATAGTGTTGGATTCTCTTCACTGAATGCGCCAACTGTTAATATCATACAGAATTGAGCCGGCCATATCACAGCGACGCATGGTATGCCAACAGTTTTACTAGAATCTTCCATTCATTAAATTTACGATCAATCACATAAATAGAGATGCATAAGAAGCCTTAATAGAGTTGTCAGACTTCAAACATTAACCAAATAACGCAATAGGAATTGACTGCATCACAACATCCATATTTAATACTACAAAATGGACTAAATATAATTGGAGTAAATTGTAATAATTTAGGACACATCTTGTCACCATGATTGTCACCGAATCTTGTAATTTGTATTCACAACTAAATTAATCGACTAAACAAACAACACATGTAGATATTATAAAATTGGTATCTGAATACATTTATACAATAATTTGTTTTTGTGATGTGTGTCGTAGAAATATTTGTATTAATGCTCATTTTAGTCAGTTAACGTTCTTCTTCGCGTTTTTCCGCCGTATAATTTTTTTCTGAGGAACATGGTTGTGCCGTGCTGTGATAGAATGCGGCGGATGCATCAGACGGCATCGTAAGGAGACGGCATGAGCTGCGAAATCAAAATACAATTTGAACCAATTAATTGAAAAAATATTTCGAAGACTTGCATCATACTGAAAAAAATAGGAAGATCTATTTCTGCAGAAATAATACCTTTCTGATCCCTAATTATTTTTTGTTTGTTTTGTCAGCCCATTGTTTTCCTGGCCCACTCTTGTTTTCTTCGGGGATCTCTCTGGCGTAGTAGCCATTCGCTTTGTCATCAAGAGGTCGCGGGTTCGGATCCTTTTGCTTGTCTTGTTTACAAAATGGATTTTATCGGAGATCCTTGGGAATGTTCATTTGAAGCTACTGAGTTAGGTGCTATGAGTGATAATATCGGCAGGCGGCTGGACACTTATGTTGTGATTAATAGAGTACATATGGGAAAAACTCGAGTACAGTAAAACTAATTCTCTATGCATCTTCAACCCAGGCTTTCTATATTCTTAAAGACTTATTATTATGACACCATTCTGGTGTTTTCATAATGTGTCCTTGATGGATGATATGCCAAATGTATGTAGTCTTACGTTATTTTTATTGTTGATTTGCAAACCTGGAAATCGATCAATTAGTTGCTGATAACTCTGGAGATGAGGATATCATTATGTTCACCTATGGATCTGTGTGTGGTGGGGAGAAGTATGGCTGGGGATTTACAGTAGCTATCATGGCAGAATCGTTACCGAGAACAGCGGAGCAAAACACCTGCATCCGGTATGAGGATAGAAGACGATGTTGCCATTGCTGTCCTCAAATGACTTTCTAGAAGCTAAACCACGAAATCATTTATTGTGTGAGACTCTCAGTGTATGCTGCGAAGGATCCAGAATTACCGATATCAGTATGAGTGGACGGAATCTATAGCTACATCCAATCTCGAGAGCACAACATAGATTTACTGCACAGGACACGTGGATGTTCGAGGTTATGAAAGAGCAGACATACTGGTATCCCAGACACCAATAGACGGAGAGTTCACAATGAATAACGGGGACATGCTGAAACCGCTTTATGAGCGGACACGCGACTGATGAAGCATCGAGGTTAAGATTTAAAAATGTAGGTATTAAATGGGGTAGTAGTTGAACTGGACTCCTGCAGGGGGAACAAGAAGAATGTTTAATCAGCGGATCGCAGGAACCATCAGTATGCATACCCTCCTTCATCTGCTAGAGATTTCAATAGGTCAGCCCGTAGCGCAATTATATCGGTTCATGACCAATTATTTTATGTCTTTTATTCAGATATATATCTGCTTGCAATAGCAAATATTCATCTTTGACATGTTTAAATATTATTTATAATTCTGTTCTTGCACATTTAAAGTTGTTTTTCATCTTTTTTATGCTCTCCATGTTTCTGACCCGTATCAAATGTTAGTTCTTATTACTCTTTTTAAACATAACAAGATTCTTATTTAAATCAGTATAACTACCGGGTATATATGAAGTCAATGTACAGTGTACACTCATTTATATTGAAGGGGGCACTGCGATATATTAATTCAGAGTACTTAATGCGGATCCGCGTGAGACCCACTACGATACATGAATTATGAGTATTTATTGCGGACCTGTATGACATCCGTGCATGGCGCCTATATAAAAGGAAAGTTTTCACGATATAACTAACGGACTCCGGCCTTAGGTTGAAATTGTCAAAACGGACACAAAGTATACGCAGTAACAAATAATCCGTCGCATCAGTCAAGAAAAGTGACTGTGAGATCAGCACGCAGGTCACATCAGTCAAAAAGAGTGACTGTGTGAGATCAGCACGCGTGATTATTCTGGAGAAGACTTTGTAAATATTGTACATGAAATCCGGGCTATTTTTGGTAACAGTCTACTCATGTTGTGATGTTTACAAAGTGTGCTTCATATCCGTTTATATATCTAGATGACCACTTGTAAGGCTAGTGTGTTTTTATGACCAGCGGCATATCACTGGATCATGTCATCAACATCAAGCCTGCGAAATGTTCAAATTTATCGAAAAAAATGTAGAAAAATGTGTTAGTCATTAGAACATTCTGTCGTAGAGAGCTTAGAGTTGTATTTAGTCAAAACCATTCACTGAGTGTGTTTCGTTGTTGATAGGAATTTAAAAGTTTGAACTGTCTGTACACTCAGATAATGTCAGATTCCTTTCGAGTTTGTCCAAGACAGGCATTGCGCAGCGAGTCCGACTGTAGGAGGTGTGGCAGCACTTACAAGACTCCGAGGACAAAGATGAATCACTATTCGTTGTTGCCAAATCACTTTCTGTTTTTTGACAAGGTGTGCTGCTGCTGTGATGATCATGAGAGCTATGAGTTCTTGTCATATATTTTTGTTCTGAAATCTGTTCCATCACAGATTCTTGTCTATCCACATGTAAGTCTAAACTGTTGGCACATGATCTCGTCATATGGGATACTGTGACCTTGTCGGAATAACTTAGAACAGACACCTGATCAACGTTCTGAACTTGATTAGGAATATGTTTGTCTGGATTTCTATTACATTTACATTTGGAAATGTCTTTGTTTTCAGTTTCCTGCATGTTAATGACATCATTTGTGGAAATGTGTAATATACCAATGTCGTCTGCGACATTACCGCGCGTTAAATCTTTCTGATGACATGTGTCTGTTCTTTGAGCTTGATCGTGTGAGCGTCGTCTGTCACTCTTTCTATGTTTTACCTCGCTGGATACATTCTCGTCTGGTCTAACTTTTCTTTGACATACTTGCTCTGATCTGATATGGGTTTCTCTTATGCTGCTGTGGATGTCGTTGTGAAGATTACTACTGTCCTCGTTGTTTAGGTAGTACCATACACGATTCTTAACAAAACTGAAAACAAAAATGAATAACAGGTGAGACTGCTATAAATCTGTATACACATAATGACACACACAAATCGACGTTTCGACCAAAAGGCCTTTATCAAGACAGACAATTGAACCAAAATTAAAACATATAACAGAAAGCGAACAGTAATAACATCGACTGTATTATGTAATAACATAATGCTGTTCGCTTTCTGTTATATGTTTTAATTTTGTTTAATTTGTCTGTCTTGATAAAGGCCTTTTGGTCGAAACGTGAAGTACAGTTTTTCGATTTTCCAACATTTTGGGGAGATGAGTCTGGAATATTGTGAAAGTTGTTGGCAAGGGTGGAAGTTGTTTGGTAATAGTTGACAACAAAACGGGTTTTACACACCAGATAAATTGTGCGAATTTGAAACTGTTCTCTAAAAATATGGAAACATTTTTTTTTTTTTTTTAGTGTTTCAGAAAAACAAAATTGTTAGCAGGCGGAGAAGCTGAATCTTGAGCTGAAAGGCTGGAATGGAGAACTTCTTCTTCAGCATTTAGTCTCAAACTCCCGCTGGATATTTATGTAGCAGGGTAATAGTTCTACTAGATTTTCAAATGGATATAGCCTAGAGAATGAAAATGCGTTGTGTCGCCGTTTCATTTGTACATAGGCCCTATGTCTTCGGCGGTGAATAGGTAACAAGAATAAAAATCATACATTCCAAGTTTTAAGAAATTAAATACAAAGTTTTTTTCGATTAGAAGATATGAGCAAGTATGTCCACTGTCATATTAATTCTAGCAGAACTCTGGCATTCGAATTAAATCTAACCTACCAGCTGGGTGGTTAGAAACACGACTCAAACTCTATAAATCTAACCTACCAGCTGGATGGTTAGAAAAAACACTTAAACTCTATAAATCTAACCTACCAGCTGGGATGTTAGAATAACTACTCAAACTCTATAAATCTAACCTACCAGCTGGGTGGTTAGAAAAACTACTCAAACTCTATAAATCTAACCTACCAGCTGGGTGGTTAGAAGAACTACTTAAACTCAATCAATCTAACCTACCAACTGGGTGGTTAGAAAAAATACTTAAACTCTATAAATCTAACCCGCCAGCTGGGTGGTTAGAAAAAATACTTAAACTCTATAAATCTAAGCCGCCAGCTGGGTGGTTAGAAAAAATACTTAAACTCAACTGAACAGCTCTGAAAAAAATGTGCAACTTGTACTCTTTTAAGATCTTAATCTTGCCTTTGACGTAGCCAAATATTGTCTACCACATACATCGGTTATGTTTTGTTTATCCAAATATTGTCTACCACATACATCGGTTATGTTTTATTTATCCAAATATTGTCTACCACATACATGAGTTGTTTATGTTTTGTTTATCCAAATATTGTCTACCACATACATCAGTTATGTTTTGTTTATCCAAATATTGTTACCACATACATCAGTTATGTTTTGTTTATCCAAATATTGTTACCACATACATCGGTTATGTTTTGTTTATCCAAATATTGTCTACCACATACATGAGTTGTTTATGTTTTGTTTATCCAAATATTGTCTACCACATACATCGGTTATGTTTTGTTTATCCAAATATTGTTACCACATACATCAGTTATGTTTTGTTTATCCAAATATTGTTACCACATACATCGGTTATGTTTTATTTATCCAAATATTGTCTACCACATACATGAGTTGTTTATGTTTTGTTTATCCAAATATTGTCTACCACATACATCAGTTATGTTTTGTTTATCCAAATATTGTTACCACATACATCAGTTATGTTTTGTTTATCCAAATATTGTTACCACATACATCGGTTATGTTTTGTTTATCCAAATATTGTCTACCACATACATGAGTTGTTTATGTTTTGTTTATCCAAATATTGTCTACCACATACATCAGTTATGTTTTGTTTATCCAAATATTGTCTACCACATACATCAGTTATGTTTTGTTTATCCAAATATTGTCTACCACATACATCAGTTATGTTTTGTTTATCCAAATATTGTCTACCACATACATCGGTTATGTTTTGTTTATCCAAATATTGTCTACCACATACATCAGTTATGTTTTGTTTATCCAAATATTGTCTACCACATACATCAGTTATGTTTTGTTTATCCAAATATTGTCTACCACATACATCAGTTATGTTTTGTTTATCCAAATATTGTTACCACATACATCGGTTATGTTTTGTTTATCCAAATATTGAGGGAATCCGCTGTAGTGTATTGCTACGTCATTTGTCCTCTGACCAGCAAACTCAGATTTCGAACCCATTCGTTATTGGTGGATTCAAATAAAAATTATTCACGTGGTTCATCCGGCCACAAAGAAGTAGGATGCCAGAGCACATGCTCTTGAAAAGTTGAGGAATGGCGCGATTGACCTTTGACCTTCCCTTGTTACATATTTCAAATCCACTCTACAACTCCCTAACAATAAGAATTTGAATTTTTTTTTGGACAGTTAATTTGTAAATCACCGTTGCAAAAAAAGAAAGTTGTAACATGCGAGATGAAGTGTTTAAGAAAAGTTGCTGGGATAAATGAACGTAGAAGGAATAAAGACTACGCTATTAGGAGAACACAATAATAATCTGTCGAATTCTGCTCACAACATCCAGTCCTCTGCGATCATACTTAAAGGATCTTACCTTTGGCCGTATCTGCTTACTTTTCTCATTTTTTAAGAGAACAACACATGGGAGGTGGTCACTGCCATGATACCCCAGCACGTCCCATTTGCAGATAGCCACAGAAGCTGATGACACCAATTCCAGGTCGATAGCGCTATCATCATCACCATCCCTGCTTGCCATCCTTGTTATACGGCCATCGTTAAGGCACACCAGGTCCGTATCTTTCAGGGCCTCCTCAAGTTCTCTTCCTTGTTTGTTCGAAGCACTATTGCCCCATGATGTACCTTTCGCATTCAAGTCACCACAAAAGAGGATCTGCTTTTCCTGTTCCATTATCTCCCCTAGAATCTTCCAACCCTGAAGATCACTGCTCGTGTTGCAGGCATACACATTTACAATCATGATTGGGTGCTGGGCCCTCTGGACCCTCACTGCCTGTAACTGGATATTGTCGCTATCCCACTTGGACATATCAACCTCGCATACATTAAAACCCTCGCGTACTAAGATTGCCTGTCCAAGATGTCGCCTGTTGTAGAAACACTGAAATCCGGCTATCCTGATATTACCACTTTCACCTAGCTGCGTTTCTTGCAATGCAATGACGTCAGCCTCAAAACACATCTTTTCTAGCTCTGTTCTACGCTTGTGTAAACTAGCCACATTCCAAAACAGAATTCGACAAGACAAACGTAAGGCTCAAGTAGTGGGAAATCAGGTGTGGGATAGGCCCCCCTGGTGGAACGAAGAGGTTCAAAGGGCATGGAGCGAGAAACGGAAAGCAGTATCACTATGGCAAAGGGCACGGAAACGTGTTGCGGCTCAGCCCATGGAGGTCGCACAATGGAAACGGAAGAAAGATATCTTAGTCAAAAATATTGCAAAGTCAGCAAAGGCGTCAAAATGTGACGAATTTTGCAAGGAGATCACACGCGAAAAGTCACTAAAATTGTTCTGGCGGTTACACAAGTCCATGAATGGTCTGACAAGACACGTGACTATTGCCGATTTCCAGAGCGACGATACCTGGCAGAAGACGGACGAGACAAAAGGTGCGGCGTTGCTGGCACACTACACCGCACAAATTGGTCAGAGAAATGTGGAGGCATATCAAGAAATCAGGAAAACGCTCACAGACACGTGTAAGAACTTGAGCATGGAAAACCATATGCTAATCACAGTTGAAGAAATCAGGAAGGCACTGAAAAGTACAAAAAACACAGCACCAGGGCCAGATGGCATAAGATACGATGACATTAGTCGATAACGGATGAGGAGTTGGGAGAGTTGGCGAACATGTTCAATAATAGCCTTCTAAAGGGCCCAGTGAAAGAAGACTGGTTGCACAGCTATTTAGTTCCACTACCCAAACCTGGGAAGGACCACACCAGGATACATGGCTACAGAATAATAACTATGCAGAATACGTTTGGCAAGCTTTTGGAAAAAATTGTGGCCCGGAAGGTATCGTGTTATCTTGAAAGAAATAAGTGTTTACCAACATTGTTAGGAGGATATCGTCCAGGAAAGAAGACATGGCAGAATGCAGCCATATTTGCGCAGGATGTTTTTGAGGGGTTCCATTCGCGCATGGGGACATGTGCGGTCGCAATAGACCTTTTGGATGCGTACAATAGGGTGTCCTTGGATATCTTGACGCACCAGCTGTTAAATCTTGCAGTTAATCCTTTTGTCGTGCGTTGGGTTGGCGCCGCCCTGATGCACAGGGTTGTAGTTCTTAAGTGTGGTAACTGGATATCTACACCAACGGTTATTAGCCCTGGCCTGCCACAGGGATCGCCTTTATCTCCTATACTTTTCAATGTATACACAGTACATATCGCTGGCAATCAAATCACATGTGTTGGCAGAACGATGTCATATGCCGATGATATCCTGGTGGAAATCGACAGGGCAGAAATCGAAAAAAGTGCGTCGTGGAACTACAAAAGGAGCTGGAAAGACTGACACATTGGTGTCGAGATACGGGAGCAATGGTTAATCCGTCTAAGGCATTCGTGACGTGGTTTTCCTTGAACAATCACATGGTAAAGACACTCATGCCACAAGTTTCGTTGTCCGGGAGAAGTTTAGAAAGAACTAGCACAATGAGATATCTGGGTGTGTTTTTTGCCAGAAGCCTGAGTTTCAGGGAACATGTTGACCACATTATCATAAGGGCAGGCATAGGCTTAGCAGCAATGAAGGTTATGGCTGCTGCGCAGTGTGAGCAAAGATTGTTATTTCTTTTGTACCAGGGTTTGGTTGTGGCTGTGGTGGAATATGCATTGGCAATTCTCACTCTTAGCCAAACTCAGATCGAAAGACTGGATAGAGTCCAGAATGCAGCAATGCGTATCATTCTGGGATGCACAAGAGACACATCGACAAGAGCTATGCGATACCTACTTGACTGCCCAACAGCTGAGCATAGATTACAGTATTGCCGTGCACAGGCGTACCTTCAAATACATGCAGATAAGGAACACCCGTTGCATTCCGAAATACAGAAAGTTAAAGGCAGCAGACTCAAGAGAGGAAGGTCGTGGATGGGACGTGCTGAGGATGTAATACAAAGCGTGTGCAGATTACAGGATGTGGCAGCAGGTGCGGAATGGATAGGTCTACCCACAGATTTCGAAACTTGTTTGAGAGTAGTAATATCACTTAGCAGGGAATTCAGAGAATGGTGTCCCACAGCTGTGGAGAAATTAGTGCAGGCTTTAATCAGTGAGAATACCAAAGAGGGGGATGTGACTATATACACTGATCGATCTGTAATTAGGCATGTTCGCAGTGCTTGGGCCTTTACAGCTCAGTGCACAGGTAAAACAATCAAGGAGGAAAGTGGTGCCTTTGCGGTCACTACGAGTAGTATGACCATGGAGACTATGGCGGTGACCAAGGCATTTGAGTGGCTACGCACACAGAAGGTAACGCAGGTCTGCATCTTGAGTGACTCTATGAGTATGATTAAGAAGGTACAAGTGGGTCTCGTTCGCGAACAGTGGATTGAGGCCTTGAGAAATGCGAGCTTGAAAGCGGTTACATTTATTTTCGTGCCGAGACATGTGGGCATTCGAGGCAATGAAAGAGCGGATCAACTGGCATCGTGTGCGATTGTGGCACAGGGCGATGGGGCAATGGATCGCGCTGACGTTTTAAACTCCTTAAGAGATATAACACGCGAGAGTGAGACTAATGTGGATGATGATTCCTTTTCAATGTATATGATTAAAGATCAGGGATTGAAATGCGGTGTTGCTAGAGGTGAACATTTTGGAGGGCGCAGAAGAATGATGGTCAACCAGCATAGGACCGGTACTGTCAGCAGAAGTATGATGGCGGATACACTCAATGAGAGATCTGAGCAACTATTGATGTGTCCAGTTTGCAGTGATGATGATCCGACGACTAACTAACTAACTAACTATATAAATCTTTATCATTTTCCGTATTATATCGCAATAATACGCTGATACGGATTTCATCAATGAATTCAGCTGCGATAATCAGCCCTGAAACGGACATACAGCGTGAATGTCAGAGCTTTTTAAATGGCTAAAATTGTATGTTTCTGTTGTAGAGTGGGCAGTTCTGTTTAAATAAATGCATTTCTGTGTTTTCTGCAGATTATCCAAACACGCAAATATTGCTACGTCCAAACATTTCATACGTGTGTTGCTTGAGACTGTTGTGGCTTGTTTTCAATCTAAAAATGAGTGTGTGTTTCTTTTTTCCGAGCTTGTGCATGACATCCTATTTTTGGCTGCATTTTGTGAATTAAGTTCCATTTCATGGACTTTTGAGCAGAGCGTGGACTAAACTTCTGGAAAAAAGTACCGAATCATCTATTTGTTGTTGCCGACAGCGTCTAGTGGATTAGCTGTCGCATTCCCCCTGATGTTGGAAGCGACATGGAACACATTATAGAAATAATTCTTTTGTTGGGCTGTTTAATTAAAATAGTAATTTGAAGGTGTTCAGGTGGAATGCGGTTGAATTCCGAAGGACTTACAAATCAGATTTGGCTTCAGTTAATACCCACTATCTTGGTCTCCCTTCCCCCTCCTGGTGGAATTATCGCAGCAGCTAATGTGTTTCTTCTTTTATAAGTTCACAACCTGCCGTGAAATCTTAATAGTTAGTTAGTTCGTTCGTTAGTCGTTGGATCATCGTTACTGCACTCTGGACAAGTTCATAGGTGCTCAGATCTCTCATTGAATGTAGCCGACATTACACGTTGACTGACGGTCCCAGTACGCAGTTGATTGACCATTATTCTTTCTTGCCCACGAAACCGTTCCGTTCTAGAGACACCACATTTCAAACCAAATTCCTTTATTCTAGTCATGGAACAAGAGTCATCGTTGCTTATACAGTCATTTGCTCGTTCGTTTTCCCGTAGGGTGTTCAAAATGTCTGCTCGGTCCATCGCTCCACCAACAGCCGTAGTAGCAGCGTGTGCGGCCAACCTATCTGCACTCTCATTACCCTGGACTCCCGCATGTCCCGACACAAAAATGAAAGTCACTTTACGCAAGCAGGAATTCTTCACTGCATCCAGCCACTGTTCCCGAATGTATCCCGCCTCAACTTTCACAATCATGCTCATCGAGTCACTGAGTATACAGGCATGCTCGCTAATAGTCTGCGAGCAGACCCATTGCAAAGTTTTGGTTACTGCCAAAACTTCCATTGTCATGCTGCTTGTCGTCTGAGCGAAAGCACCACTTTCATCTCTGATGGTTTCCCCACAACTTTGAGCCGTGAAGGACCAGACACTTCTGATGTGTCTCTCAACCGACCCATCTGCATATACAATCATATCACCTTCCCTGGAATTGTCACCGATTAGAGCGAGTACCTCCGACTCCACCACTGTCGGACACCATTCCCTGCATTCTCTACTGAGTGTTATTATTACTTTGAAGGCTGTCGGACAAACTAATGGCGCACTCCATTCCCCACCAGGTAGCACATCCTCTAATCTGCACACACTCTGTATAATATCCTCTGCGCTCCCCATCCACGACTTTCCTTTCTCAATTCGACTGCCTTTCACTTTGAGAATTTCAGAGTGTAGAGGATGTTCTTTATCAGCGGTGATTTGTAGGTAGTCCCGAATGAATAAATCTGAATAACAACAGGAGTAATGATTTCTCTAGCTTGCTTTCATTATAAAATCTAAATAATATTGAATATACAGAGTGAGAAAAGAGATACATGATTTCGTGAGCTTTTTCTATGAATGACCCAAACTGTCTACCCGTAAGAACATGTAAGAAAATACGATCAGGCTACAGCGCCAAATGTTGATATTAATTGTTTACACAATAGCTAGGGAACTATTTAAAACCAAAGACCAAGTACAACACAAGGCATGTAATAGCGTGAATTATCCATTAAGACATTAGTACAATTGGTATACCCGTCGCCTTGTTTGTATCGTCTGTAACTAGTGCCAATGTACTCTTGGCGCAGTCGATCATGGTCTCGCTCTAGAGCACGTAGTGACTGACGTGTAATCTTATGGAATGCCTTCTCTGCGTCTCTCTGTGAAGTTAAATCTATGATTCGTTCCCGCAACTTGTCGTAAGCCATCCCTTTTGTCTTAAGTTCATGATTGCTGCATTCGAAAAATGACCTGTAGAGAATACATATTCTACAAGGATCATCAATAAATAATACTTAATTATTGAATTCATCTTTGGTTTTCTTTTACATTATTCTCGGGGCGTAGATACTGTGTGGTTTTACCCACTGTAAACATATATGGAGGATTTGTTTCGTTCAAACGTTCACCTTTTCATCCGTCACTGACTAAAAGAAGAGGGTTCAAAAGACGTAGAGAATTGACTTCACTGTACTCGGTTATCCATATGTACTCCGTCACTCTCAACAAAGCGGCACGCCGCCTGCCGAGAGTACCACTCACAGCACATAACTCCGTAGCTTCAAGCGATAATCCACAGGAATCTCCGAAAAGTCTGCCTTGTACACAAGACGACACGAGTCATATTCGAACACATGACCTCTTGAACACAAAGCGACTCACATTAACACTGCTTCTAAGTCAGAAGCGCCATACCTTACAGTCACTTAGGCTTCGTTATCTAGTGACGATCACCAATTGTCTCGGCAAAACTCGAACGTACCTTCATAGGTTTTCCAGTACTGCAAAAATTTCCTATTTTAAACACAGCAGCACGCTGAAGTCCGTTGCTTACTTACCAGAATCAATCTAAAACTCACTTCTGGAACAGTTCCCTCTAGAACCAATCTGAAACTCACTTTTGGAACAGTTCCCTCTAGAACCAATATAAAACTCACGTCTGGAACAGTTCCCTCTAGAACCAATCTGAAACTCACTTTTGGAACAGTTCCCTCTAGAACCAATATAAAACTCACTTCTAGAACAGTTCCCTCTAGAACTAATCTAAAACTCACTTCTGGAACAGTTCCCTCTTGCTACATGTTCTGTTTTGACTGATCTTGTTGAATTTCTCTCTAGACAAACTGTCTACCCGATGCTCAGTTTCTGCCCCAGACTAACATTCCACTGCACATCAGGTCCCTCTACTTGCTTAATCTTTTCTCCTGCTTGACCAGTGGCCAAATCATTGATCTGATTCAGCGTCAAAGCTTTGATCAGACTCGATGCTATCACGCCCGTCATTGTTGTCAGATAACCTTATGTGAGAACGAGACATTAGTCTTTAAAGGGATCATACCATATCTCAGAACCACATGTGGGATATTAAACAATTTCCCAACCAATTCACACAGTAACATTGAAACTAGGCCTTATTGTTTACATATATCGCCAGACAACTTATAAAACATTTCAAGTATCATCGCCATCGAGTCTTCAACTTGGACGATGGAAAGGGGGGAGGGTGGGAATGATACATATAAACACACCAGACCTGGTGTTTGATTCATGATTAGAAACAAGCGTCCCAGCACTGGGGCATTCCCATATATGCTCTGCTTGCCGTTCCGTCTGCCATCTAAAAGTGTATTGAACAATTTAAGCCATCTAAATGTGTATTAAAAATGTCATTATCGGTACACTAAACCGTGGCTACATTCCTAGTACCAAAGGTCATTTTTCTGATTTGCTAGGGAGGGTGGAGGTTCAAACCCTCACCCTTCCCCCTTATCATGATTACTGAGCATAAACACCATGCGAAACATTACATTACCTTTTTTTCATGTTATTTTTAAAATACAAGAGCGCATTCTTCATTGATAACAATAAGGATAATGCTCGAAGAGATAATGTATTGTCGTTACTTTTGCTAATATAAAATAAAAATTGTAAAAATCTATCTATCTATATATGTATACGCTGTGGCCCTTGTTTGTCTTGTCGCATCAGGAGTAAAAGAGTTCTCTGGAGATGACCATCTTGTGTGCTGTTTGTAAGCTTGTTTCTGTGGCTTCTTTGATTTCTGTGGTCCATCTTTTAAGCATAATGGTCTGCCTATGGCTTTATTTATAGCCATGATGTCTATGTATCATGGCCATCTGTGGCATGATGTCTGTGGTAGTCTGGAAGCGTGTGAAAACCACTTGATAAATTGTAAAAATGTTAAAAGTAAAATACTGTAAGCCTACATGAAAAATAACAACAATGGAATACAGACTTTCAACGTTGGGGTACTAAAATAGGGACCTTTATCAATAAAAAAATAAACGAACAAGCAAAAAGTACACTGAATCGCTCCTATCACTATTCAACCAGCGTATTTGACAACAAACACATACAACAAGGCAATAAAAATCGTGTTTAGTTTACTGTGATTATTAGAAGGGCGAGTTCCAGCGCGCAGTCGACAAACACTGAAAAGAGCGTTCGAGTGTATTGTTTGCGTTTAATTTTTGTTGACTTATTGTGTTCATGATAAAGGTCGGTATTTAACAGCAGCATTTAAAAATTCATTGTTCCTTTGTTTACTATTTACCCATTGTATACTTCTTCTTCAGCGTTCATTCTCAAACTCCTGCTGGATCTCTCTAGTAGCAGATCTATTCTAGATTTCCAGCAGGATGTAGTCCAGAGAATGGAAATGCGTTGTGTCGCCGTTTAATTTGCGCCAATGGCCCGACACATCCGTCTTCGGAGGACCCATTGTATACAATTCTTAATACTTAATATTTTATTATTTATTAATTGTATTGGTAACAGTACATTATCCTTAGAGTTATCACTTGCAATTTTTGTAACTGCGAAATTATCCACTTTGTCGAATATCCAGACACTGATTATTTTGTATGCAATAATAACCCTCTTGTTATTTATTACATACGATCACAAGTACCATAAAATGGTACTTACAATAACAGAAGTGCTAGACGTGGAACATTGAACAATAGATTTTGTGTTGTAAAGGCAAATTATATATTTCATAATTTTTGCGTATCTTTTTTCGTTCATATGGTAACTGTGACAGATAAAAACTAGAATAATCACTTGCATTCTTGTTTATTTCAATGTTTCTCATCAATTATGATGAAAAATCTACAATGGAAATATATACACTGATGCCATAAAAGGTGACTGGACATTTTTTTTTTTGGGGGGGGGGGTTATGTATCTGGTTCTATGGGGTGTCTCATCCCATAGATGGTCAAAGAGATCCAAAGTCATAAGGAAGTCGGATGTGTTAGGCTGTAAATGTAGATATTGCACCAATCTGTAAACCATAACATAAATCATTCTTGTGATTACGAATGCATTTTTTAAGGGGAAGTAATCTAGAGTTCGTGCAACTTTCAGATGATTGGTTTAATCATTGTGTGTTAATGTGTTGGCGGTACTGATATGGAAGTTAAAAAAACACAATTTCATTTACTCACTTCAGAGGTTTATCAGAGTATACGGTGTTCAGCTCGTATTTTCATTGACCATCAGCATATCAACGGATGATGTGGTCATCATCACACTCACGTCTTTACCTGTCCCAGGAGATATGTGACCCTCTTCCTTAGGCTATTACTACCTAGAAACCGTTGGTGATTTAAACATCTAGTTGAACTGGGAACTGAATCTTGGATCACTGGTCTAAAATATTAGTGCTCTAACCACTGAGCTACCGGACCCCTGAGAACATATGTGATATTAGATAACTCACGTAATTCGTTCAGTGTTAGATTTGATCTCATCTATTTCCTTCTTCTGTTGCGAAAGAGATTCTTGCAATTTCATCAATGTCTCTTGAAAAATCTAGAATATGACAACAGACAAATGTATTAATATTGTAACAATAGTTACTTACATAAAACACACGGTAGTTCCTCCTTAACACTGAACACACAGACTATCAGAGTACAGGATATGGATATACAAGACGATTTCAACTTTTTAACCATGTCTTTTTCAAGAAAATATAGGACAAACAGTTTGATTGTTTGTCGATTTATTTAATTATCGATTGTCGAATTAATATTGTATTACAGTTAGTTTTAGAAATATTTTCATTAGACTTCAATACACAGTAATTTGGTGTGACGTGAAGTAAACGTGAAGTATATGCAGTAATATTGTGACGCCTCAGGACTTAACAGCTTCTTCGGTCTACCTCCTTATTGGTCTTCCTCTGCCTTTTTTATTTTAATGTTGCATGCTTTTGCTATGGGCCAATATGTATTTATTCGCATTAAGTGGCCAAACCACTTCAGTCTTTATTTTTCAATATAATTGACCACATATGCTTTTCCCACAGTTCTTGTGATCTCTTCATTCATCACATGATCTCTTCTTGTTCTGTTTGCTGCTTTTCTTAAACATTTCACGTTGCAATCTCCTCTCTTCTGATTGACTTAAGTGTCCATGTCTGACATTGATAACGCAATGTTAAATTAAGATTGAAATTATGATTTGTCGGGTTTCGGGTATTCGTATTATTTTATTTTATACCAGCTTGTACGGAATGGAAATCAATTCAGATAAGAGCAAAATCTTGGTAATCAGCAGAGACACAGAAAACCAGACTAATATCATGATGAATGGACATAAGCTTGAAGAGGTGAATACCTTCAAATACCTCGGATCCAGTATATGCAGCGATGGTAAATGCAAAGCAGAACTAAAAATAAGGCTGGAGATGGCTTTAGCGTCCTTGTCAAGGCTAACTGTGATTTGGAAAAGCAACATCAGTGTTGGAGTGAAAATCAAACTGTATAGGTCGCTGGTGCTTTCCGTTGTGTTGTATGGTTGTGAGAGTTGGACACTCACTGCGGACATGGAGAGAAGATTACAGGCTTTCGAGTATAAATGCTACAGAAGAATTCTACGAATTTCCTATAGGGAACATAAGACCAATGTGTACGTAAGAAATAAAGTAGAGATGTGTGCAGGTGTCCAGGAGCCATTGCTTTCAATAGTGAAATGACGAAAACTAGCATGGTTCGGACATGTATGCAGGCACGATTCCTTATCAAAAACAATACTGCAGGGAACTGTCGAGGGTGGAAGAAGCAGAGGAGGACAAATAAAGACATGGACAGACAACATCAAGGAATGGACAGGGCTAGATATTTCCACACTCATCCGCATCGCTGAGGATAGAATTCGCTGGAAGACTCTGTGTGCTGAAGCTTCCAATGTGGTACCCCTACGACCCTGAAGGGTTATGGGTTTTATTGATTATTGATTATTTTATTATATTATAATCTGTTAAATTTTAGAGAAAAGTCTCCCGTCTATCATCGTTATTTATCTTAATGATTATCAAATGGATATGTTATGTAGAATTTTCAACAGTATAGCTATTTGGCGTCTGGACAAAATGGCGAGTAATAATGTATATAGTTTCATTAATTATCATAATAAATCGAATGTTCCTACTGAAAGCAATGGCAAATTACAAGAGTTGTATATCAAGAAATTCCTTATAGATGTGGAGGTGCTGAGCGCAATCAGCGTCCAAGTTCTGGAAAGAATATGCCACGTGTTAATGAACAGTATAGAAACATATGGTGCAAAATTCAAAAAAGCAAACATTGTACATAACGTTGGGTGAATTCAGTTGAGCTCCAATCCTGACCATATTCTTAACTGCCAAAATGAGCGTGATGCCCCAGCTATGAACATGTGTTCATAGTGACGTGCGGTGTAGTAAAAAGAAACTCTTTCTAGGGTATGACAATTCCCTGGGAGAGCCCAGAATCAGGCAAACGTGTATCCTGAAGAATTGGAGTTTCATTGGATAACGGGCAATGTGTACTTAACGTCTCCACCTATCCAAGGGTCCATGGCCCATGGCTGGACTGCTTTGGATAATTCTGACGTGAAGAGATGCTTGACAGCAGGGAAGATGACGCTCACGACTGCAACTGTGTGTTCGTCGATCACAAGTGATGACTATTTGTTACATCCACTTTTGAAAATTCAGTTAGAATTATTCTTGATTCTTGATTAGGAACAAACATCTGAGAACTGGGGGTGTTCCCATATATGCTCTGCTTGTCGTTCCGTCAGCCACCTAAAAGTGTATACGCTCAGTGGCCCAGTCAGTTGCTGATTACGTGTTCTTCTGATCTTTCCGGAGTGGGAGCACTTTCTCCCATCGCCTCTAGAATTATGCCCATGCATTATAATTCGTAGATGATTAATAAGCCTTAACCGAGCTGTAAATGTCCTTGCACAATTCGAGCATGCAATGACGACTGTAGACAGATTTTGGTCTATCAGTGACATTCTAGCTACTCTCCGCTGTTGAGCTGCAGAATTTCTCCTCTTTTCACAAGATGATGCGCCTTTTTGAGTGTAGAGCGCCATGTAGATCTATTTTGTGCAAGTTCTTCCATATCTCTTTGTCTATTTCATAGGCTTTTAGTGAGATTTTTAAAAAGTCATTGTAGCGTTTCATTTGGCCACCTTGAGATCATGTACCCTTCTCCAGCTCAACACAGAGAAGTATCTTTGGCAGGCGATGGTCTAACAAACGTTCCAAATGACATGCCTAACGAATCTGTATTGAAACTCCATGTATGCATGTTGCGAAAAGGTATAAAATCTAAAAAACGTCTGGAATTTATCCCACTTTGAGTAGTAGACTTCTCTTCACAACTTCGCATACTGCTGAAAGTTGGACATCTTTTAGCCATGAAATAAAACTCGGATGATACCATTCAATTGTATATAAGAAGTACGAATTAATTGGCATAAACCCCTGGGTTTAGAAACAAAACCAAAAACATCATACATCATTTCAAACCAATGGTAACCACATTAGTCCTGTGTGGTGGTGAAAACATAAAAATATAATTGTTTTTCTAAAACTAATTGTTTCCCAAAATGAAATGAAAAACTATTTAAAAGTAGGAACAGCCCGCAGTTCAATTTTTGCGAAGTCGTATCTAGAGTCCTAGATAGAACCATCGCGCAGTACCTTTGCAATACATCCAGGTTCTACACCCCGGTGTCCCAAGGTACCGGAAATAAATATAATTGTAATATATACGGAAGTATTACAAAAAAAACTACTGTAGTTCCAAAACAAAATGAAAATGATGATAATCAAGAAGAAAACTGACAATAAGAAATTATTGTTTCGGTATATTTTCTCCTTCAGAACAATAACGATACAATAATAGACATAATAAAAAAGAATAACGCTGAAACATTATATTGGGAACAAATGTATAGGACTTTTCCTTTTCAAATTTAACTTCCTGTTAAGGTTTAAAATCAGCAGCGGATTCTAGATCGACCCTGGCCAAGGAAAATGAGTACCATATCCTGGGGTAAAGTAGAAAAGATAGTCTTCATGTTGACCACATCATCCTTATGTATGCCACTGGTCATGGAAAACACCATGCCGACACCGTATTCCACAATACTCCATAATGACGTTCTATAGAGAATTTGTTTTCTATATATTGAAGTTAAGACTTCTTATTCGTCGAACGCCTAGCGGCGGACCCTCTGAAAGCATTCCGTTGACCGTCCTGAGAAGGACGTATGAGAGTGATCTGCGCTGTGTCATGTTTTACAGCAAGCTGCGTTATCTACGCCTTTCGACCTGACACATCCGTCTTCAACTAGAATTTTTTGGGGACCGTGTTGTCATTCCCATATTTTAGATCCCTAATACTTGGCCAGGCTACGCCACGGTTGCTGCACTTCTGTTTCCAGGCCCACTGCGTGGTAGTGTACTGCGGGTCTTGATCAGCTGTGGTTCGCTGACCCTGATGCTCAACCAGCTATGGAGAGCTGCTCTCTGCACTCTGGTGTGCATGTCATCTCTAGGCTCGGAAGTTAAAACGAGTTACTACAACTTCAGCGCATTGAGAAACATTCATTTCACGATTAACTAAAGTCATCATAGTTCAAACTCAGGTAATATATGGTTTAAAGGTTCCAGTCTCGGGTAACAACCCTAAATAGGAAATGGGTGGCTGGTAATATATGGTACTAACCTGCAACGATTTGGCAACAGAGTCCACACAAAATGACTGCGATGCTTGTTGACATGTTTCCAGTTTCTGTTCCCATGCAATCCTAATATCTCTGTCCCTTCTGGAAACCTCGTGTTGAATGTTATTATTGTGGCACGGGCTCTGTAATCCTTCTGATGCGAGCAACTGATTGGAATGAATTAAAGCTGAAACATTTATTCCATAACTATATACTAGTGCACACATACCCATACATTCGTTCGCTAGTATACACATCCACCTACATTTGATCGCGGACACACACATACTCGAAGGATGCCTCTCAACAGACTAAAAGCAGGGAACGTTCCTATCGAGGGATTTTTCAGTAACGTTCTTATCGAGGGACAGGTAGGGGATCTTACTTTCGAGGGACAGTGAGGGGTTTCCTATCTATGAAAGTCATTGAACGTTCCCATCGAGGGAGAGGTAAGGGATACTCCTATCGAGGGACAGCCAATGAAGGTTCCTATCGAGGGACAGCCAATGTAGGTTCCTATCGAGGGACAGGTTCTTTTCAGTAATAACACAAACACTATAATGGATATCCATACATTACGTCAACAATTAAGAGGGAGCAGTCTGAAGAAGTTTCACAGAGAAGGGAAAGGGAAAGGTTTGCTAAAAGTTGACATCAGCAATACTGTTTTTATACATCAATTAAATTGTGTGAATTTAAAAATGTTTATAAAAATGTTAAACAAAACCTATTTTTTCGTACTTTTTTCTGCTTAAACATAAGGGGTAATGTCGAAATTGTGTGTATGATACAGACGTGTGTTTAAAATTTGTTTTTAAGAACATAAAACGAATCCATTAATTCCCAGACTAATAATCGAACTGAAAGGTATCACTGATAACAGTGGCGAAACAGCGCGTTCTAGCATGGGTTGGGCATGTAATGATCCATTTCTTTTAATAGTTCCTGCTGGGTACAACTGAGGGAACAAGGAGGAGAAATGGTAAGATATTTTTTTTTTTGCTGTCAACGAATGGTCTGAATGTGAGTTTCCCACGCATTTCCCTATTTCTGGGGTTTTCTATGTTTCCCACGCATTTCCCCATGTCTGGGGTTTTCTATGTTTCCCACGCATTTCCCTATGCCTGGGGTTTGCTATGTTTCCCAGACGTTTGTGACGTTGCGGCATGGACAATATATATATTTATGATGAAATAATCCCTTTCGCTGTGAGCAGGTCCATAACTTGATAGTCCATAGTCATTCAGATAAAAGCACAAGTTCTTCTTTGTTGTATAACTGTGGCGATACCCAGAATTATATACGGTCTCTAAGCTATGAATGTGTAAAAAGGATTTATGGATGCATGTTTAGTCCCAATGTAGATTCCAGTGCGCCAGTGTATCTCAGGATTGTCACGTCCTGCCAAAGGGCACAACTCTCACATCTGAGTCGACTATATCATCATTTTTCTGTCAGATTTTTTCATCCATTCGCAGTTATAGCACATCTAGCATTCCAGGTCACCTAAGAGTCTGCCATAAGAGGACATAGTTGCGATAAGATGCACTACTGCAATAAGATCTTGCACCACAGACGACAGAGCTAGACACGCCCTTGAAAATCACTATATATTGCAGTTTGGTTACCTTAAACAATTCGGTATTAATAAAGATAATTCATTAATTGTATTTAGGTGGTGGGACTTTGTTGTGTTATTGAACATGTCGTTTTCAGGCCTAGTTATTTTATTTCGTTACCATTTCCTATTTTTTTTTAATGCGCGCCTCTATTACAATACTTGTTTATACTTACGTCATTTTACCTTGGATGTCGTTGCTGTTAAATGTCTGTCGTATAGCTCTTTTGTGATAGCAACTTCATTGTTGTCGTTTTTTACTATTTGCCTTGTATTTTCTTGACAAAGACCTTAAGGTTGAAACGTTGGAACTGTCTTGTATAATGTTATCTGTATTTTTTCGTGTCTGTGTCATATAGGCTGATAGTCTGTGCGTTCACTGCACAGCTGATCGACCTTGAATTTTACGTAAGTACTGTATATAATAATTATATAATTAAATTCCATACTTGGTGCTAAGTATATATGTGAAATTCAGAAAAAGGAATATCGTGCTAACATTATATATATATATATATATATATATATATATATATATATATATATATATATTTACCTGTTGCTTTATTTCCTTAATGTCGTGACGGATCAATGACATGTGATGTTCCAACGATTTGCACCGACTATCTGACATGTCTCTGTCATTTTGAGTCCGTTCTTCTCCGCGCGTGCCTGCTTTCGGCATGAGACATTCAGTGCCTGGCCACGTACGTGCAGTTTGACATGATTTGGATATGGTAGATATGCGTTTAGGTACGTCAATATATCTCAAATCCGATCTACAAGCTCCCATTGGCTGATACAAGAAAGAATGCTGCGCACATGTGCAGGACGAAGCAATGTCTTTAGGTGAACATCTATCCAGACAGTGGTCACTACAGTAACTGTAACACATGGGATGTGTACAACATTCATTTTGTTGAAAACAATATAACTGCGCT
Organism: Meghimatium bilineatum; assembly: GCA_034231615.1. Lineage (NCBI taxonomy): Eukaryota > Metazoa > Mollusca > Gastropoda > Stylommatophora > Philomycidae > Meghimatium > Meghimatium bilineatum. Next base: position 110,594,297 of record CM067299.1, on the reverse strand, counting down.
GGGTGAAAGTTATTCAGTGAAGTACACTGTAGACAATATGAACATCCATTTTTTTGCAGAGAAGACTTCGAAGCTCCTTGGGTGATGTTGTGTATAGGAAACTCACGCTGAATAAGTATTTGTTCAAGGTTGTTAATTCTTTCGCGCATCCCTTTGATTGTTTCAAACCAAGTCTGGAAACTAACATCGTTATCATTGCTTTGTTCAGATTCATTCAGAGTTATATAACTGTGCTCAGACTCATTGAGAGTTTCATAACTGTGTTCAGATTCATTAAAAACTGCACGACTATGTTTAAATTCTTTCAGAGCAACCAAATTCTTGTCTAATAATTGTTCTTTAAATTGTAATTGTTCAGATCCATGTTCACGTTGTCTAGATTGTTCTGATTTATGTTCACGTACATTCGATTGTTCAGATCCACGTTCACATATATTAGTTTGTTCAGATCCATGTTCACTTTGTCTAGATTGTTCCAATTTTTGTTCACGTATATTCGATTGTTCAGATCCACGTTCACATATATTAGTTTGTTCAGATCCATGTTCACGTACATTAGATTGTTCAGATCCATGTTCACGTACATTAGATTGTTCAGATCCATGTTCACGTATATTAGTTTGTTGAGAACCGTGTTCTTGTACATTCGGTTGTTCAGATTCACGTTCACGTAAATTAGATTGGTAAGATGCATGTTCACACTCGATAAATTGTTTAAATCCAAATTCTCGTGTATTTTGTTGTTCGCTTATATTATATTTTTTAGATCCATGTTCGCGTATATTAAATTGTTCACATCCATGCTTACGTAAATTAGGTTGTTCAGATTCATGTTCACGTAAATTAGATTGTTCAATTCCATGTTCACCTAAATTAGATTTGTCTGACCCTTGTTCACGCACATTTGAGCACTCTATACCAATTTCCTGCTTACAAGGATTGACCTTGGTTAACAAATCACTGTCAGCCTGATTGCAAATTTTTCCGCCACAAAATGTTTCCCGAGGGATTCCGTCTATAACGTTGTAGTTAGATTTTACTTCACAATACGCCTCTGTACTTGGTAATGCGAACTCATTGTCGTCTTCAATGTACTTGAGCTCTTGTCTACCATGCACAACAATGCATTGCTTACACTCAGCTATAGGATGCGAGAAACCTGACCGTTCATTCTCATAAGGACTGGGGCAATCTGAACCATCTTCAACGACAGAAAACGAATACGTCTCTTTGTTCTCAATTTCATCAGAAAATCCAGTTTCTTCACTCTGATCACACTTGACATAAGGTGTTGCAGATCGTTCGAACAAATGTGAGAAATTTACTTGTTTATCACTGTAAATACATTTTGGAGGACTTTCCATAGAATATATTTTGGCAGTTTCTATTTCTTTCGTCGCAACCTGATCAGTGATGACTTTTCCATTGATTTGTTCTGTATTTATTCCAGCACCAGTTACTTTATAATTTTCATTGTATTGTTCTGTGCTACGATACATTGCTGGCCCATTCTCTTTTATCAAAGAGGAAAAACAAACGGGGTATGGGGACTTCCTGATTTTTGACTCCGATTTCGATACTTCCCTAATTACATTCTCTATTTGCACATTTTTCTGACAAGTACACTTAGAATTAGGATCGATATTTTTATCTAACACGTCGAAATTCTGTTTAGAACCATTCGCTTTAGGACAAATGCACTTTCCAAGTTTAAAATTTGATATATTGTCCGAAGTGAGATTCAAGTTTGTTAATGAGATTTGGTTCTTCTCTGTCATCATTTTCTTGGGATTAGATATATTTTTTGATATATCTGAAACTGTTTCTTTTTTAATATTCTTCTCGTCTTTAGCGCAACTTAGGGTAATACTTTTACACGACATGATGTTCAATTCGCGTGCACACTTATTGTTTATAATATCATTTTCTGATGTACTGCCGGTAATGAAATCTGGTGAGTAAAGTAAATATTCGTCGCTGGTTGTGCTAGCAGACGAGAATTTAACGGAATATTTACTATAAGGCGATGATTCTTGCCTTTCTTTTAAGTGATTCAAATTTGTTGAAAATGCTTCAATCTTATCATTAGAAGTCTTGGTGCATTCACATGTGCTTGTCTTTAACGATTCCATGTTAACCACACCCATTGGTGATCCTTTACTTGAGCTGTTGAGTTCCTTCATGAAAATAAGTTCTTTCTCATCCTGGATTCTAGCATCACACAGTTGTGATACTGATAATGATGCTTGTGTGATGTTATCATCTTGCGTAGAAATGTATGTGTCTAATAACTCTCCATTGTCATCTTTGGCTTGTGGTGTTAGAGATCTGTCTAGATGGTTGCCGTACGACTGTTTAGAACTTCTTAAACACGAACAAGTTGCATCACATATGTCTTTAGTTAGATCTATAACCTTATTATGATCATTAAGTTTGTAAACATTTTCAGTATTTTCTACCCAGCTTGGAATTTCTGCCGATGTTCTTTTACGCAAAGGCGATTTCGGCTTTTTAATGCAGGGTGAGTATTGATTAAACTCTTGCAACTTTGTTTTGACATCAGTTTTCTGTTGGTGTCTAAGATGACCAGAAGGACTTACATCGTGTTTCACGTCATCTATAGCATCATCATCACTGCTAGACCAATCCACCTTCGGTAGAATCAAGTCTGAAAGAATTCCCGGGGAAATTGACTTAACTGGTTTAGTAGGAAATCGCCATTTATGAGGTTGCTCACTATTATGATATGTTGAATTGTCTGAAGTAATCTGCGAGCTTTCTTTAGCGACATCACAAGGTTTCTCGTTGCATACATTATATGTGTTATCGTTTTTAACATGGATATGTTTTTCAGTAGCTGTATTAGGTGGCGGATTATCTTGAAATGGTGTGTTGCATCCTTGAGTTCCGATATAATTTAAGGCTTCTTCCAAACTGTAAAGAACTTTCTTTCTAGAGGATTCACATTCATCGTTAGTGAAGACTGAAGGACATGATGCCATTTTTTGGTTTGCTAAGACTGAATTTTGTATGTCCTCTCCAGTTTTAGTGTTCAATGTTGACGTTTCATGCATTAGTTCTTTTGGTTTACCTGAGATTTCATTAGTGATGTGTCTACTAGCGCTTTTATTAGATTTACAACTGGTAGTACTACTTTCATTGAGAGAACAGCCTTGTGTAAGAACAACATCACTAATGGATACTACACGTTCCTCAAGATGTCTCTGCTGCTCTTTTGTACTGTTCGACGTTTGAAAACCTTTTTCTGTCCGAACTATATCATGGTCTTCTTGGGATGTAATCCATGCAGTTCTTAGGTTAGACATTGCTGGGTCAATGCATGAGAGTGCGTTACCAAGAACTGAATCAGTGGGGCTGGTAATATCTTCTTTTTTGTCGCTGAAGATATTTACTTTTGATGATTCTAGATTCTTACTTTCAACATAGTCCTTTATATTTTTATTATTTGCATGTGTATCGGTTGGTTTTGGCTGTGTATTTTCTAGTGAATATGTTACGTGGGGTTTGTTGTCATGTGGTTTGCAAATACTAGGATGTTTGTAAATCTGGTTGTCGTTTTCTTTTCTCCCGAAGCAGTTGTCATCTAAATCATGATTTATATCAAGATAACTTGAGACTGTGTCATACTGTTGCCTTTTTGAGTATTTTGTCCTGCTACGAGCACACTGTTTGTCATTGTTACTGTATGTGGTTAGTCTCGATTGTAGCTTATTCAGAGAGCTGCCACGTACATGCGGCGATTTGCGTATTCCTCTTAAATTTGAGGCGAACCGTGTATTTTTCACAGAATCGTTATTAAATTTGGATATTCTTTCGTCAATAGTTTTACCGCTTTTCTTCAAGATCATCACTGTTTCCTGTCTACTGCATTCTCCTTTCACTGACACATACGTATTTTGGCTTTTAAGACTGGTTGCTCCCTTCGATGGGCCTGAATCACTAACAACAAACGTTTCAGATCGCCTTAGTATACTGTGTTTGCTTTGCTTGTTTGACTCTTCACATTCTCCGTTAGAAACTTTACAATAATTTGTTTGCTGCTGAAGTGTGCCGTTATCAACATCCTTACTGGAATTTTCTTGGTTTGAATTTTCTTGGATAGAATTTTCTTGCAAGAAATCTTTCATTGATGTCTCAAAATCTTTAACGGATTGCTCATACGCGTTCACTGCGGCAATATTTTCGGCTCTGTTTCTCATTCGACCCATTGTTCCTTGCAAAGTGCATGCCAATCTTGCTTTTTCCAAACACGACTGCAAACTTTGACTTTGACTTTTTGCAGCAACTACATTCACAGCTGAATTGAATTTCTTGTTTTTTGCTCGCGTATTTGCCACCTTAGGGGATTTCCGAGTAGGACTGTAACCACTGTTGCCTGATCTATTTTTGTTAGCGGATATAAACATAATAAGATGATTATCGTCAACATTTACAACTTCCTTATCGGTAGTTTTATAAAATTCACGATATCCCGCCAGAATATAAATCATTTCTTCCAGTGTACTAAGCAGAAATGCACATATTTCAAGATCGTGTTCGTCAATTTGAAAGTAAGTGTTTCCATCAAACTTCAGGTTGAACTGTCTATCGTTTGCTTGCGAATAGTTTGAAAGAAGATCGAGGCAACTGATGTATGTTTCTGGGGTAAACTTGCCTTGAGTTAGAACTGTCTTATTCTTTATCTTCATTGACTCCAAGAATTTGTCAAGTATATTCTCAGTCTGGTGAGGGAGTCGACAGTTGTCATGTAACATTTGCAAACGGGAATTTTTCTCTTTGATTTGTTTAACTTTTTTACCTGTTATCTTGTCGTTTTCTTCCTGAATATCTTTCTCTTCGTCCAAGAAACAGCACGTCTCTAAATTTAGTGATTTGTGATAGGATTTGCTAATTTCTGCATCTGTGGTCTTTTCATAATACACATTTATAAAACTTGGTGACACTAATTTGAACTCTGAAAGCAAGCTTGTGTCATGCGTATTTAAACTTCCGGTTGTGTTTCGTCTAGGTCTAAGAACTAGCTGATGTACTTTGGGTATCACATTTCTGACAAATGATGTATTTAGTGCGTTTACTAATTCACTTTGAACTATGGAGTGTGGAGAGATCGAATTAGACGTGTTGCGGCGTGTATGCGTATTGACTGATGCAGCTGATGGCGATATGTGCAACAGCGTGTCACTTCCTGATTTTAATGTTTCAACTTTACTAGATGCGAACGATAATGGTGATCCAATAGTCATTATACGAGTAGTATAGTTTTGTAAACATGGTGACGATTTTGACGAAGTAATATTATAGTAATGTTCTGTATATCGATGTAGAAAGTGTTGGATGTCTGGCTTGTGTACGAGTTTATCAATGGCATTTGTGTTCATATCTCCGATATTTTCTAAAAATAACAAGCTATTAGAATAATCGCATCCTACCTCACTAACGTCAGCTTCAAAAATATTATTTGCAGCTATAGCTTCAAAAATCTTGTATGACACGTCTTTAGAGCTGTATGAGATTTTGGGAGTCACTGAAGGTGCAGACCAAGGAACCAGAGAAGCTATACTTGGTATCCGACTAGTGATAGATAAATATATAGAAGTCCAAAAAAGTATCTACATTTACTTCAAAGACTACAGCAAGGCATTTGACAGTCAAATATAAAAAATTAATTAAATGTCTTCAAGAAATAGGCATAGATGGAAAAGACACCAGACTGATTAGAAATATATACTGGGAACAGACTGCATCAATAAGGTGTGAAAACAGCTACTCACCATACAAAGAAATAAAAAGAGTGGTAAGACAAGGCTGCATTTCATCCCCAAGCCTATTTAATATCTACACAGAGAATATCTTTAAAAAAATATATAAGAAATGCCTATCAATGGGTCAATGGGAAAATAATAAACAACCTGAGATATGCAGATGACACTGTTCTTTTAGCAGAAAGTGAACATAAACCAATTACTCTAGGACATTACTACGACCCTGGTGTGAGAAGCCATAAATTAACTAGTTAAATAAATAACGATTATACTTTGCATATATTTCTGTCACATGATTTCGTAATTGACTTTCTGATAAATATTGTCTTTTCTTGATGACAGTTGCTATCCTAGGAATTCATCTATAAGTTATACTATAATTTCCTCGATTAGGTAGGCCCTATAATTATGTTCGACTATGGTGTAAGCAAATGTTAGGTTTATTATTTAGTTCGTTGTAAAGTGATTTATTTGCCAGATCAACATCACTGCACACCGAGACAAATATGTGTAAATGTAATTTCAGATCAGATGCAAGCTATCAGATAATTACCAGCGAAGAGATGGTTTATTTAATTAAAATAACACATATGGCAAATAATAGTTTAATATTATTCTCCTTCGTTGGTTAGAAAATAAATCCTAGATTAAAAACTACTGCTCAAATCTTTCAGGAAATAGTTCCGTGACCGCCATTTTTGATCTTTTCATCTTGTTAGCGAAAACAATAATTCACGTCACGGTTTGAGAGTTTCACTAGCACCAGAATGCATGTTGTTTTTTTTTGACGACCAATCACTATAATCATCAGAAGAGCAACTACAAAGACAAATAGACAGATTACATCAAACATACAGACAGATTACATCAAACATACCAAACTTTTAAAATGAAGATATATATATAGAGAGAAGACCGAAGTAATGAAGATAGGAAGAACAGAAACACCCATATATATACTTTGGAAACAACATACTTAAACAAGTGACAAAATTCACATACCTAGGAAGCATTATAACAACAGACGGCAAGAGCAGCAAAGAAACACACAACAGATGTAGTAAAGCATACCAAGCCCTAGGGCAAATGATTTCACATTATACTCAGCATACACGGGGGCCATCTCCAAAAAATTCTTCTACCCTGACTCTGAAAGACAACAACGGGTTTAGCGAATAGATAGATAGACTGCATCTTTGTCTATCTTTTTGCTTTACATCTCTTTATGTCTGCAGCGTCATGGGAAGAAGAGTTCTCTGGAGACAGCCTCTGTGTGTGCTTCATAGCCTATATACTGTAGTGAAACCTCGGTATTTATTGTCATTGGTTATCGTCATTTTCTGTTTTCGCCGATTTTTCCGCGAAATATTTGTCTCGAATTTCGTCGGATTTTTAGTCGGCCTTTGTGACAAAATACCAAGAAGGGAACCGACTCTAGATAGTGTCTTGATATCTAAGCTTATGGAGGGGGATTCCCCTTCCAAACAATAAAATTCCCCTCCTCGCTGTCTTCCATACGCCAAGAAGTGTCTTCATAAAAGTAAATGACGTTAAATGTTCATTTATTCTTTACATTAGTCTATTATATTCATTTTACATTAATTTCTTATTGCTGTTAGTATTAAACACTATATTTATTCTCTATAAATGTGTTTTTGTTATGTATTTTGGAGTGTGTAGAGAGCGAATTACTTGGATTTTAAATTGATTCTTTTAGAAATAATTGCCTCAGTTAGCATTGGTTTCGGATTTTGTCGATTGTTATCAGACGAATTATACACGAAAATATAGGTTTCACGGCAAGTTTGTTCTCGTTTACTCTTTTATTTCTGTAATACATCTTTTGCATGTTCTGTCCCTGGATTTGTATCGGTCGTGTTTGTATAGCAATGCTTTTTGAGGTACACTATCTGATGGAAGTCTGGAAGCAAGTGAAAATACTTAATCTGTTGTCTCTGTTACTAAGAGAAATCTACTTAGGCAAACAATTTATGTTGTAAAAAATAATTTATGTTGTGAAAAATAATTTCTGTTGTAATATGCCAGAATGCAGGCAACACCTAAGGGAATAATCAAGTATGACAAATGTAGTAATATAATAATAAAAGATGATGGATAGAGATTACCTTTTAATGTGAATGCATCATGAACGAGATGATGATGTAAGAAATGATTCAGTTGCATTCAACGTTCTATGCTCGAATTCAAACTCATACTGGTTAGCAGGGTGTAGAACAGCTAACGGAATGCACTGTTTCGTAGTTTACAGTTGAGCTGCGATTGTGCACCATTTAATTAAATTGATACGTTTTTCTGCTTCATCGTGAATTTTCTCTCTTATAGTGTGCGCACACACACTAACGTTCTTGGGCATAACGCATAAAGTATTCTCATTTCCGATAGTCATTGGATAGTCATAACGCATAAAGTATTCTCATTTCCGATAGTCATTGGAAAGTCATAACGCATAAAGTATTCTCATTTCCGATAGTCATTAGAAAGTCATAACGCATAAAGTATTCTCATTTCCGATAGTCATTGGAAAGTCATAACACATAAAGTATTCTCACAACGATATCATAACGCATAAAGTATTCTCATAACGCTATCATAACGCATAAAGTATTCTCAAACGATATCATAACGCATAAAGTATTCTCATTTCCGATAGTCATTGGAAAGATGCTGCAAACTCCCGCTGGATCTCCCTTGTAGCAGGACCATTACCCTACTAGATTTCCAGCAGGATGTAGTCCAGAGAATGGAAATGCGTTTTGTGGCCGTTTTATTTGCGCCAGTAGCCCGACACATCCGTCTTCGGCTGTAATTTTGGTTTAAAAACATGTTCTTAAATTCATATTTTTTTCATGTATGAATTTTTAATTTTTTGTTTGTCTCTGCTCTGTTCGGGTAATTCAATTACTCTGCCCAAAAGTAACTTTCATGAGTAATTTTTTTTTAAGATAGGAAAAAGTCTAGCCGACTCTCTGATGCTTATTTTAAAAGAGCCAATTTAGTGAAATTTGGATATGACATTATGCCAACCCTGCCACAAATCCACTGGGCGGCCGAAGGTAGGTTTACATAAATAGAAACAACTTCAAAGAAAATTGCTGCTTTCGAAATGAGATGCTACAGAAGAATTTTACGTATACCACGGACAGCTAAAAATACAAATCAAGAAGTGTGAAGATCAAGAAAGGTTGAAGAGGTCTGGCTCTTTAAGCTCTTTTGCAACGTCCTAACAAGAAAGTTGCTTTTTTTGTGGTCATATATCTTCTTCTTCTTTCTGTCATCATGTACCTTTCGGTGTTGAGGGGAGAGTGAGTGTACGGTCTTTTGCCCTTCTATTTGCCTCTTCTGCTGTTATATTAAAGTCATATATATATAGACATAACAGCATGGGACTATTAATAGTTGAAGGCAGAGTTAACGGTAACAGGAAAAGAGTGCGCCCAAGACAACGATGGTACAGTGATATTTCAGAGGGCTAAACGTGTCTCCAGCTGCCGCACGTCATCGTGCCCAGAATCGAGGAGTGTTCAGCGAATCCATAAGGAAGACCGCATTCTAGGAAGAATATGTCACATGATGATGATGAGAAACAACTTCCGGGTGAAGGGTCGTACCGAGGAGTAATAGTTTATGAGCAGTGTTTATGTCAGTGAATGTAATAATAATAATAATATATATGATTATTGGCGCATCTGCCCTTTCGTCGACTGTTGTGACTTTGTGACATCATTAACGTGTAACACATTTATCAGCATTTATTCTTCCTCCAAATTACTATGGAAGCTGCATTTGGTAGACATTTCATAAATTTAACTGCTTGTTTGAGACGACAATTTCGGCCAACGTTTCAGACTATGATGAGTAATAACACTGATTCTGTTCATGTTCTGAGTAAGATGTACTGTACATGGTACAGTTCACATATGTTAACACATATTCCAGAAAGACAGCTAATGAGTGTTTCAGGGAAAAGGAATAAACATTACACTGCCAGTACTGTCAGGTGTGCGTTTTTCACTGTGTAGATGATTATTAATTAATAATACATTTACCCATTTTGATGTGTAAAATATCGGTTTTGATTGTGATTCACTGATTTTCAAATTTTGTGTGTGTGTGTACAAACCAACACAGATCAACTGGCTTCATGTGCGATTGTGCCATGGGGCAATGGATCGAGCTGACGCTTTGAACTCCATAAATAGCACACGAGAGTGAGACTAGTGTGGATGATGATTCATTTTCAATGGCCAGAATTAAAGTTCAGGGTTTGAAATGTGGGTAAATTGTTCTTATCTACGGTCATTGCGCTATAAATAGCACACTGTTTTCATGTTTAAGCAGAGGACGTCACGGATTTCTGCGAGAAAACCATCACCGCGACGCATGCAATGACGTCACACCCCGCCGACGCCAAGCGATTGTATGCCGTTGTGCTATAAATCATGTCGATTCACCCTTACACGATAATTCTTAGAGAATTAATTATTAATTCTAAACACTGATTATAACCCATCTCCCCCCTCCTAAAAATATCTATAAACTAATTAAAGTAAAGGTAGGTCCCATGGCATCTGCCGTCGGGGATGAAGATAACTCTTCATGTACTAAGCCGCAGCAACTATTAGGCCAGTTCCCTTCCTTACTGTTTTTTTTTACCTTCCCTAACTCATGCGTCAGGTACTCATTTACAGCTGAGTCGACTGGAGGAGTGGTCGTGTCAAGTGAGAAATCACAACCCGTTTTTTTTTTCAATGTCCGGACGTGATTTTGATCCTGGCACGCTGTAACCAGATGATAGCAAGCAAGCTCACTATCCACTAGGCTACCGCGCTCCTCAATTATAAACTAATTATAATCCTTTTAATCCCCCTTTACCAAAACCTATGGTACAAGATTGTCATTCCGCTGGGATCATCATTCTTATCATGTTAGGAAATATCTCAAAACTAGGTCAAATTTCACTGTGACTGTAGATATGAAAGATGCGCCGAAATGTGGTGTTGCTAGAAGTTAACATTTTTAAGGGCGCAGAAGAATGATTGTCAACCAGCATAGGACTGGTACTGTCAACAGAAGTGTAATGACAGAAACTCTCAGGGAGATATCGGAGCAACTATGGATGTGTTCAGTTTGCAGTGATGATGATCTGACAAACTAACTGATACAGTGTACACTGTACTTGTCTTATGGTTTACTGACACTTACACACAGGGTTTTCGCAGATTGCAACTATGTTAACTCATAACCAATAGCAACAACAGGGAATGTTTTTTAATGTGTATTTTTGAATGAAGTTTTATTTACAAGATTTGTATAATATAGGCTCTACAGTAGTAAATTGTTACTTAATTAAACTTATTAATGTACACATAAGCTATGTTTTTACATGTTGTTTTGATAACAGGGTACTATTAAAAGCCATGTCAGGTGGTTTTTTTCTGTACAAAAGAGGTGAACCACATATGGCCTATATCACTTTAGGTGGGGATTCATATTTTAAGTTTTAGGGCCCCTATAAAAAGTTAGCTTTGGATGTTAATAGGCCTACATGTAATATAAGTTGTTCCTAACATGTTCTATTTAGGATGTATTGACTGACCAACAATGGCTGGAGAAACTTCTCTCTTCTTGAGGGGACAAAAAACAGGAAGTCAAGAAAATCATGAGATGATTATCAAAGAATGGAAAAGGGCAATATTTTTCTACACTCATTCACATTGCTGTTAACACACATCACTGGAGGACTGTATTAACATGTATTTTCACCAAGAGAAAAATAATACATACTTCCTCTAGCACCTGACCATTTTCTGTGACTTCTGAATTTTCTGCATGTGTTTGCTTTTTTGGCATAACTTTTTTTATTTATATAGTTATTTATTTCAACTTCAGAGACAATAGAGATAAATGGATGCTGGATATGGTGTTATTTGTGTGTGTCAGTGGGACTACCAACATAGACAATAACAAAAACGCACACATATAAATACTTAAGTTTCCTAAAAGACGTAGACTAGACCAAGTCCACTCCTGAAGCCAAGGATGATGATAACCAGAATACCCGGCTCCTCATATTCCTCATCACTAATAGTAGTGACTACTCACAGCAAAGTTGAAGAAACAAAGGGAAGGGGAATACGAACATGATGCAATACATCTCCTCCAAAGATATCAACAGACCACAATATTTCGCCTTAGAACAGGCCACTGCAGACTGTTGGGTCACCTTTACCGATTAAGGATCTCATACACAGATGAATGTCCATGTGGATCCGAAACCCAGACCCCGGAACACATACTTCAGGACTGCCCAACATACAAAGAGCAGAGACAGCAGACCTGGCTAGAGGATACAGACTTGAGGCAAAAGCTATGGGGCAGCCGCTCTGACCTGGAGAAGACAGTGGACTTCGTCTTGACGACAGGCCTAACGGTATAGCATGACCACAGATGCTGAATGCAGAAGTAGTGACTACTGACAACATTTACATCACTATTATTTAAAAAATAGGGTTTAAAAGCCGTAGAAGATTGACTTCACTGTACTCGATTTCCCATATGTACTCCGTCCCTCTCAACGAAGTGGCACGCCGCCTGCCGAGAGTACCACTCATAGCACGTAACTCTGTACTTCAAGTGATAATCCACAGGGATCTCCAAAAAAGTCCACCTTATAAACAAGATGACACGAGCCGGATTCGAACCCGTGACCTCTTAAACACAAGGCGAACAGCTTAACCACTACGCCAGGGAGATCCCCATCACTATTATTATTATATATTATCAACATTTCCTTTATTATACACAGATCTATAGTAATTAAAATACTAAAGCCCTCAAAATCTCCTTTTATGGAATCAGCATCCAAGAAGAATAGGCCTACACGAACAGTGGTTTTTCAAAGCGACAAAAACAATGTGGCTTCCTAATGGTAATAGACTAAATATAATGTATGGATCTTTCAAATACTGCTAAAAAATTCAGGAACAATCACTCTAGCAAATAGTTATTACAAAATCATGATTGGAAAAGATCATGTGAGGCTATTTACAATGACATGGCAACAAATGGCTAATTGTACTGTGATATATGTCGCCATTGGGTTGCTATTGGGACAGGAAATATGTGACATATGCTGTCATTGGGTTGCTGCTGGTTAATGCATTCAATGCAGTACGCCTCTGACCCTGGCGGATTATGGGCTTATATGGATCAGCCCTGAATATTTTTGCTGTAATAATTTTCTAGGTAATATTTATGTTTAATACATTTGCTTTATGAATGGTCTGTTTAAGCAGCTGTCTGTGATTTAAATCAAACAAGGTATTTTCCGAGATATGTTCTTCTGCATCTTAGTCATTTAGCTAGACTTAAAGCTTGATTTTGGATAAATAAGTATGTTTTAAGTGAATAGGTGGATAACTGTATGTGTTTAAAAAAATAAGGATACTACAGTGAACATGAGTATTAGGGTGTTTCATTAAATGTATTGAATTGCTTTTGAAGTAAGTTAGTTAGGTAGTTTGTTCATTTCGTGCCACAGGCAGCACATAAGGTAGAGGTTTTGATTCTCCATGCGTTGCAGTATGCTGCCTGTACTTTTAGTTCTTGTATTGACTTACAACCTATTATGTCTCCTTCTTTAAGTATGATGCTCTTTAGGGTAATTTTGGGTCTTCCTCTTGTTCTTTTCCTCTCAGGTGTCCACATCAACCAACCATAGCAAGTATCAAGAACACAACTACTTCTACAACTACGATACTTACATTTCGAAACGGAAATCGGAAAGTGAAGTTATTAGAGGAGGATTATTGAAGGATGAGAAAAATGTACAATCAGTTGATTGCTGGAGAATTTGTATGGAAATATCCTGAATGCTTTACCACCATTGGTTCAGTTAATCACATGACTGATTCTCTTTAGTTTTCCAGTTTGTGTAACAAATTATTTGTTAACAAATACAATCTACAAAAGAAAATTATTTATTGTAAATTTATTTTTTGATTTGCTTTTCTTACTTTTTTCTCCCAAGTCTCTTACCGGTATTTTCTTGCTATTATCCCCTTGACCATTTGTTACATCCACTTTTAAAAATTAGTTAATAACTAATTATCTTTTGAAAAAAAAGTATATCCCCTTTTATGTTATTATTTTCAAATAGCACAAGGATGACTCAGGATGATAGTCTCTATGGACTAGATGACACTCAAGCCAAGTTAATGCAGGAAGAATGTATACTGGTAGATACAAATGACAGGAACATTGGATCTGCCTCAAAGAAAACCTGTCATTTGTTAGAAAATATAAATAAAGGTATGTGTTTAGTTAACTATTTATCTTCAGGATATTTGTTTTGTTTGTCGAAGTAAGTAAAGTCCCTTTCCACACCATTAAGTCCCATAGGAAATATGGTGATCTTGACATTTCATATTTTCTATGACTAATAAAACCATTCTAGCTGTTCAATCCCCTCCCTGCAATTCCTTAACGAGTAATGCAGTATTGACAGATTAACTATAAAACCATGGAGATAATGTGTTTGGTTGCTGATCCAGCGGTCCATCGGCTCATGTCCTTTGACCCAATGCCATTGTGTGATATATATTTGTGAGCTGTTGTTTTGTTCCATATAGGATGTTTCATTTCTCTGGCATTGGAAGGAGGCATTTTTCTGTAATAGTATTATAGTGCTGGGAAGTCTGGATTTTTGATCCACCTGAGGCTTGAGCCAGAAAATAACAATAATACCACAAGGATGGATAGATTCTAACTATGCACTGCCCCGAGCCACTGCAGCTAAGATAGGGTTCACTGTGCCCATTCCCCGCTACCATGTTTCTACTGGTTATGCCAAATTTCTTTATGTCTCCAAGCATGTAACTTTTCTTGCAGGTCCTTCTCAGTTGAGTAACCGAGATGAAGCCCAAACTCATATAAGTTTTGGTAACAAAGGCATGGTTATGTTAGTGGAGTTTATGAATGCATGTATAGTCCCTGAAGGGAAGCATTCCAGTGTGGCAGTATCCCAGGATCATCAAATCCTAACATGAGCATAGCATACAGCTCTTGGCTAAACAGCTCATCATTCTTCGGTCAGATCTGTTGACACATCATCTGCAGTAATGGCATACTTAGCATTCCCTGCCATCTACAATTCTGCCACAAAAGGACAAAGGTGCAATGTCCACTTGCATGCATTATCCATGAAGACCATTTGACAGAAGACAAAATTAAGAAAAGTAAGAGACAAGGCATGTACTGACAATGGTGATTTTGTTCATGTGACAGGTTGTTAGTCTATCCTCTAACTTTTGTTAGTTGCTGCCTACAACATACCTGGAAAAAAAGGTAGTTTCTTTGCACCCTGAACTAGAACTCCAGACCATGGTTGCCACATGAACGATTAGGGAGTATAAAACTAATGTCAGTGAATGAGCAAATGGTGAAGACTTAACTTCAATGAAATCATTAAATATACTGTTATTGTCTGTTCTCAGGTATGCTTCATAGAGCCTTCAGTGTGTTTTTGTTTAATACTAGTGGACAGCTGTTACTTCAACAACGAGCAACTGCAAAAATCACATATCCAGGTTAGTTAGTTAAATAGTTGCTGATCCAGTGATCAAAGGGTTAATGCCCGTTGACCCAGTATACTGGGAAGTCTTCTGTTAATATTTTACATGCATTTCAAAGAGGGGACAGAGGGTTGTGAGTTGGGGTTGGTTGCCCTATCCCATATTGGGTCAAAGTGCCCCAGAATTCATGCTGAAGTTGTCTTTGTCAGCCCGTCAGGCACACATATCACAGCTAAGATGTAAACTTTATACTATGCATACAGTTCTCCAGACTGCATCCTGCTAACCTGTAGGAGTATGAGAACTAATGCAGAAGCAGCAGAAAAAGAAGTTTTCCCAAAATAAGATTATCAAAATTCCCACACAAATGAGGTGATTAGTCACATAAGACAGTTTTGCATAGCACAAATAACTCAAATATACTACAACCACTATGAGGCTGTCCACATGGATGAAGATGTTAGCTCTCAGAGCAAAAGCAGGGGATGTAGAAGTATAGTTATCACAATATACCTATCTTAAACTCAAATCACACACAGAATGAAAAGTGGTTCTACTAATTCAGACACAGTAGAAGAGGAGGAAGAAGGGTTTGTGCCCAGTTCGACAGATATAATATGTGATTTCCTCAAGTGTAAGAGGTTCATTTACTACTTCCTAGTTCTCATTCTTTGTCTTCTTCTTCTTCAGTGTTCATTCTCGGACTCCCGCTGGATCTCTCTTGTAACAGGACAATGGTCCTAGTAGATTTCCAGCAGGATGTAGTCCAAGGAATGAATAGGCATTGTGTAACAATTTTATTTGCACCAAAAGCCCGACACATTAGTCTTCAGCGGCAGTTCTCATTCAATAGAGTGGCAGCGACAGTTCTCATTCAATATTTTCACCCACACCTTCCCACCCCTATCTCCAACACTTTGACTAGATGCTTTGTTTCCAAGCAAAGGGATCATTCTGTCATTGTAATTGAACCATTCACTTTTTGCTAATGAGGTCATGGGTTTGAATCCCACTTACAATTTCTTGTTTACAAAGTGTATTTTTTCAGAGATCTCTGGGGAATATAGCTTGAATCTAGGGATTAAGTGCTATGAGTGCTACTCTTGATCCAGAGTACAATTAAGCTATACAATTGTCATCTACATCTTTTCAATCCGTAAAAAATAACTAGGTTTTATTCATGCCACTGTGATCAACCCAGCATGTTTTGGTTGTATCCTTCCTATAGTCAATATTTATATTTAGTAGGTCATCATTTCTTTCTGAATGGCCTGCCTTCCCAACTGACTGTAGCTGGCTTTGAATCCATTTCTAGAATTGATAAAATCTATTTTTTTAATATCAATTTTTATCTGTTTATGTATAAAACTGCCATACTTTATATTTTGATAATTCACATGTTCACTGGTGAATATATGTGTCATATGACAATTCACATGTTCACTGGTGAATATATGTGTCATATGATAATTCACATATGTTCATAGATATGTCTGTGTGTCATTGGTAATCATTTTTTAATTTCATTCTTATCTTGTGTCATTGGTAATCATTTTTTTAAATTACATTCTTATCTTGTGTCAATGGTAATCATTTTTTAATTTCATTCTTATCTTGTGTCATTGGTAATCATTTTTTAATTTCATTCTTATCTTGTGTCATTGGTAATCATTTTTTAATTTCATTCTTATCTTGTGTCATTGGTAATCATTTTATAATTACATTCTTATCTTGTGTCATTGGTAATAAATTTGTCCAGTGTTATCGGTAATTATCAGTTTTAAACATTTGTATCTTGTAAGTAGAAAATCATATTTTCTTTCAGATCACTTCACAAACACCTGCTGTAGTCATCCATTGAATTTCCCAGAGGAACTTGATGAAGAAAATGCCATTGGAGTAAAGAGAGCAGCTCAAAGAAAGCTGGAGCATGAACTTGGAATTAAACCTGAGCAGGTAGAGAAAAGGGCTAAATTATTGACATGTTTTCTAGTGTATGCAGAAGTGAAGAACTTAAATGCCATAAGAGGATGTATAACTGTATATTAGAAAAAGTGATTGTGACATAATATAAACAAGAGGGGATGACGATGAAGTAATCCCTTTATCTGTCAGAAAGTATCTCTTGCTCATAACTTTCTGATAAAAAGATATAGGTCCACCATAGTTGAGTAGTCAAGGTGACACTTAAACACATACAGTTTGTTGTTACGTGGTTGTGTTATTTGGGGGGGGGGGGGCATATTCACATGGTTGCGTATATGGATGCATATCAAGTCTTTGAAGGGAGGGCACTCTAGTGTGGAAGTATCCCATGAACTAGAATTACAGACCCTGTTTGCTACATAGAAGAGGCAAAGATAATAAAATAATTCATTTTTAAAAGTTGTCTGGAATACCTGAATATGAAATTATTGGGATGCAACTAAATAACAAAACTAATTTTCTTTAGAACCTGCTTATATCCAGTTTCAGTAGATGGATGTGAATCTTGGACAATCATCAATGTGGTGAGAAACACAATTGAAGCATTTGAAACAAAATGTCCTGGCAAAGATGGGTGTGTCGGGCCATTGACGCAAATAAAACGGGGACACAACACATTTCCATTTTCTGGACTACATCCTGCCGGAAATCTTGTAGGACCATTATCCTGCTACAAGAGAGATCAAATGGGAGCTTGAGAATGAATGCTGAAGAAGAAGAAGAAACAAAATGTTATTGAAGGATCCTTAGAATCAATCAAGTGCCATGCAGTGGCATAGATGGTCATGCTTCTCCACAACTCTCTGTCTCTTCTGTTGTTAGTAACTTCAGTTAGTAACTTATTTTTGTGCCACAGTGACAACCCATCCAGATATTTCTCTCTTTTATCTTCCTCTACCTCTATTCTCCTTGATCTTTCTGGTGGTTACTAAATCTTCAAGAGTTACCTTTCTTGTTCACTAATAATCTTGATTGTTTCAAATTTTCTCTATAGTTTTATAATTTTATTCCAGCATCTCTGAGAACTTCTGGTTTTCTTTGCTGTCCATGGAATTTTCATCATTATTCTTAAAAACCACGTTATTTGCCTCCAGCCTATCTTGGGCACCTTTGTTTGCTGTCCATGCTTCTCTTCCATAAAGAAGGATTGGTTAAATATAACATTCTAGTACTCAAACTCGTGTATGCATTGATATTACTCCATTGCATAGAATGTTTCTCATTTTTGAAAATCTTGATTTGGACTGTGCTATCATCTTCTTGATCTCATGTTGAAAATTATGCCAAGATACTTGACTTTATCTGCTTGATTTAATTTTTCATCATTGATAGGAAGTAATACTGCATTTTGGCTGTGTAAAAAAAAAAAGGAAAGTAACCCATAGCATTTATTAATGCCGTAGGGGTGTGAGATGTTAGCGATCTCACATTTCACAGGCTCTGCAAATGAGGGCGGTAGCCATCTACTCTCCCTCGCAGTCTTTACTTCCCGGATTAATCCGGTACCCATTTAAAGCTGGGTCGACCTGGGAGCCGTTGCGATCTAAAAACATTTCCGCCTCAACTGGGGAATGAACCCAGGACCACTCATATGCGAAGCCAGTGCGTTAACCACTGCGCTAACGCGGCTCCCTTTGGCTGTGTGTATTTCTTTGAAACAACTATTACTTCTGGTTTTTTTTCTTCTTGTTTAGAATGAGGCCTTTGTTTCTGCTTTCTTGTACTATCATGTTTAACAGGGCTTGAAGTTCTTGTTTGCTCCCTTCAATCAGAACTGTATTGTCAGCATATCTTAGAGTACTCAGATTGTAACCTCCAACTGCTATTCTTAGCATGTTGTCTATATTTCGCATAATATCCTCTTTATACAGGGAGAAAAGCTCTGGTGAAATTTCATATTCTTGTCTGATGCCCATCTCTATCTTTTGGAATTCTCCTACATTACTGTCAACTCTCATCGCAGCTGTTTGTTTCCAATACATATTTCATATCTTTATATGTTTCCCACCAACATTTAGTTTTTCTAACAGTATTATCATTTTTGAATGCTTCACCTTGTCAAATGCTTTACTATAATCTATGAAGCACAAGTACAGGTAATTTTGTACTTCTATTGCCCTCTCCATCAATATTCGTATTATATATAGGGCATTTCTTGTGCCTTTTCCATTCACAAAGCCACATTGCTCTTCTGCGAATTCGGGTTTTAATTTTCCTCTTATTCGTCTCATGAGTATACAAATTAGGATCTTGGTCATCTGGTTCATAAGGCTGATTGTTCGGTGGTCTTCACATTCTACTGCACCATGTTTCTTCAGTAAGGTTATGAATATTTATTGCAATCAATCAGTTGCCATATCGCCACTGTTATAGATGTCATTTAGCATTTTTATGATTATTGCTATGCCATACTCCCCCAGCTCTTCTAATTCTTCCTTTGTAATATTATCTGGTCCAATATGATCCTTACCATGAGATGAAAGATCACCAATAAGAACATTATGAGAGAATTGAAAGTAAATTAAGACTGATGAAAGGACAAGGTTATCTCTAAAAAATTAAATTACAATAGTTTGTTATTATCAAATGACATAACAGCCTAGAAAAGATCATAATGGAGTGAATGATGCCAGGGCAATGAAAAAGAGATAGGCCACAAAGAAGATGGATGCTATATATGAAAGACCACATCAACATGACGCTCACAGAAGCTGGAAAATTGACTCATCATCAGCAGGAAATTTTAAATGCTGTGATGACTGCTACATGCTGTCCAGGATTTGCTATCTGATGATGATGATCTAGAATATAATTTTTGTGTCTTGCGGTTTTTTATACTGATGACTGCTTATTAGTTGACTCATAATATGTGGTTTTTTTCTTGGTATATTGTTTTACCTAATAGTAGCAAAAAACCTGGCCAGTTTCTATTCATGTTACTTTGTGAGAAACAAAGCAACTGCATAGAGAAAGCTTCCCTACACTCATTAACAGGAAAACATGTAATAGTGAAAGTGTTTGATTGTGTGAGCAACAGTTAGTCGCCAGCTTTGATGTATGTTAAAGTATT
Source organism: Meghimatium bilineatum (assembly GCA_034231615.1). Classification (NCBI taxonomy): domain Eukaryota; kingdom Metazoa; phylum Mollusca; class Gastropoda; order Stylommatophora; family Philomycidae; genus Meghimatium; species Meghimatium bilineatum. Next base: position 110,573,865 of record CM067299.1, on the reverse strand, counting down.
CACTACTTCAATACTAATAAGTGGAGCAAAGAATAGCAACACTGTTTACTGATGTCGTAATGACGTAAGTGGACGCAGTCTAATGCATGTCGTAAGCGGTTACTAATGAGGTTATTGGGTGAAGTTGACTGTCCCATATAGCGTCAAAGTGACCCAAAACCATGCTGGACGAATGTGTCAGGCAGAATGGTGCAGATATCACAGCGATGCTATAAACCATGACAAAACACATTCCGTTCTCCAGACTACATCCTGTTAATCTGCAGGAGTTTGAGAATGAACACAGAAGAAGAAGAATGCTACTGTTTCTAAATTTGACAAATGGAGCAAAGAGAGAACAAAAGAATAAAATTGTTGGGACCTACCATTCATATCTTAAATTGCAACTAAGGGGTTAAATTTGGGGTGTGTTTTCTAATTATGTTGAAAGTTAACTTAAAATGTCATGTTGATGTTAAATGTGTAATGTTGAAAGGTACAGATATTGCAACCGACTTTAACATTTCTAAGCAACCCATTTTGTTCTCTGGACAGCACCCTGCTAACTGGTTGGAGTTTGAGGAGAAACGAAGCAGAACAATTGACTTCAATGTCAGATTCTGTCTTTGTGGTTAATACTTAGATTGAAAGTTTATTAAAATGAACTATAATATTTCCAGATTCCTTTGCAAGATTTCCACTTCCTGACACGTATTCTGTACAAAGCAGAGAACATGCCTAGAGACGACAAATGGGGAGAACATGAAATTGATTACATTCTCTTTATCCAACGAGACATTGACGTATTGGCTAATCCAAATGAAGTGAAAAGCTATAGATATGTTACTAAGAATGAACTGAAGGACATTATAGGTGAGTTATGTCAGTAATCTAGAGCAGTGATTTTCAACCTGCGTTAGCTTGTGGCCCTTTTTGGGATATATTTTCTTCTGTGCCTCTTGGTGTCTGAAAAAAAATGTTGAGTTATGACTGCAGGTAATCATCAACACACACCAGACATGTCCATTTGTGCTCAGATCCTAGTCTCAATAAATTCATCAGAATGTAGCGGCTCACATTTCCTGTTCGATGCTGATTTATAAGTCTCTTCAGATATCTTTTATGTTTCTCTTTGTGGACTGTTTCGGTCTTTCCGCAATCTTGCAAGAGACACACTTGATTCACACTTTTGAAAATCTTCTGAGTGGACGCAGTCTTTTAACTATGTGAGACTGATCCATTTATGCACATATAGCCACTGTGGTGATGCTTGCCAGTGTATTGACTCTCTCATTGTCTTCGACCCCACTCCATATCCTGTCACGACTATAAAAGTAATATTTCTGGTCATAGATTGTATCAATAGCTCCACCCACTGACGTCTTGATGATTCCCGCTTCAACTCTGAGGATCATATTATTAAGTCACTTTGTATGCATGGATGAGAATAGTCCTGTGACATCAGCCATGACTGTGCCTCCATCACAGCCTTTATCTCCATCATAAGTCTGCTTGATTGTTTGAAGATTTAGTGGTTAGCTCCCTCCCTAGTTTTCTCTTTCTTAACTGGACAAAGCATCATGTCAGATTCTTCTCTAATCCCTGGCATCTACATGATCACTCTAACTATTTAATGACATTAGAGTTTAACCCCTTGGCTGCGTGGGGTAAAATGTTCAAATCGCAGCTGCAGTGCGTGGAAATTTACTGGGTTGTAGAATTTTTTTCCGCTTACCAATTTTCCCACCTCATTCTCACATTTAAAAGTTTGAGTGTATATATACACACTGGAATGTTGTATATTATAATTTATGAATTTACAAGCATACTGCTTCTTTATATTATGGAAGAGATAAAAAACTTTATATATATTCTTCTCGCAAGATGGAACATTATTTGAAACAAATAATCATAATAAACCTGTTTTATTCCTAACGCAAAGTTTTTGATCAAGGAATTGTTTTATGATAATGATTTTAAACGTTTGTGGGTCTTGAGGAATTTATGAACCTGTGCAGTGAGTGTGGTGTTGTTAGTTTCTCTGTATCGATCAACTGGTCCATATTCATAGTAGATTGAGAATTTATGAATCAGTGCAGTGAGTGTGGTGTAGTTAGTTTCTCTGTATCGATCAACTGGTCCATATTCATAGTAGCTTGAGAATTTACACAGTAGAAAGTCTGGACTAAAAGTGCATCTGTTTTTATTGGTGCGATGTGATAGAAAACGTAAAATGCGTTGACTCAAATTGAGAGGCGCGTATATACCATCTTAGTGGAGCTGGTTCGATTCCTGTTTACTGCATTATGATTTTTCTTTAATAATAAATGCTCGATGCTTCGATATTATATTATTCATTTACACGTTACATTTGAAGCAATCTTGTTTATATGTTATTTATGTTTACACTTAGACCTAATTAGTGCTTGTAGTACTGAGGTCTTCTGGAATGTACTAATGTTAAATGTTTGTGGTTCTTGAGGAATTTACATACCTGCACAGTGTATGTGTTGTTGATGTCTGTGTGTTGATTGACCATTTCATATTTAAAAAAAAAAATTGGTAGCATATCTTATTCAGGACGTGGCTATCAACCCAGCATATTATGGCTGCAGTGATTTTCTAGGCAATATAAATACGTTCAGTAGTTTGCTATTGCTTTCTGAATGGTTTGGATGCTCAACTGTCTGTGGTGGGGATAGAACTCAGTACCTTGGCCGTCACAGATGCGACTGTGCCACAGAGCCAGACATATTTATTCATATTTATAGTATCTTGAAAATATACACGTTGGAAGTCTTGAATAAAACTGCACCTGTTTTTAGTGGTGTGATGTGGTTGAAAATGGAAAACGTGTTGATGCAAGTTGCGAGGCGAGTAGGTACCATCAGAGTGGATCTAGTTCATATTCTGTTTACTGTATTATGATGTTTCTTACAAATTTTCTCATTTTTTGTTTTCTACTTTTTCCAAATACAGATTCAGCGGATAGCACGGGACTATTGCTGACTCCATGGTTCAAACTTATTGCCAAGAATTTTCTAAACCAATGGTGGAGCAAGTTGGACCAAATAGAATCCCAGATAGATAGAGAAACAATACATAGATTGTGATACAACTATATTAATTTGAGAACATTTCAGCATTTAGTGTAAATAGAACATGGTAAATTTGTTTGCTTTTATATTATTTATTATAAGAACAAAAGGCTAAAAGACTGAAAGAAGAAATGACTTCATTGTACTTGGATTTCCACATATTCACTCTCAATAGAGCAGATTAGAGTATCACTCTGTGCATGTAACACCATAGTTTCGAGTCAAAATCTCTAGGAACCTTTAGAAAATGTACTTATAGAGAGTGTACTTGTGTTGTGTTTGTGAAAGAAATTGCAAAGGTGACAAAATGAGATGAGTTTTGCCAGGAGATCACACATGAAAGGTCACTAAAATTGTTCTGGCGCGTACATAAATCCATGAATTGTCTGACAAGATGCACGACTATTGCCGATTTCCACAGCACTGATATGACCTGACAGAAGACAGATGAGACAAAAGGTGCAGCGTTGCTGGCACACTATACCACACAAATTGATCAGAGAAATATGGAGGCATATCAAGAAATCAGGAAAAAAATTACAGACACATGTAAGAACTTGAGCATGGAAAAAAAACATATGATAAAATTAGGAAGGGACTGAGAAGTAAAAAAAAACCAGAGCATCTGAATCAGATTGCATTAGATATGATTACATTAGTCGGAGAATGGATGATTAGTTGGGAGAGTTGTCGGACATGTTCAATAATAGCCTTTTAAAGGGTACAGTAAAAGAAGCTGGTTGCATGGCTATTTAGTCCCACTACCCACACCTGGCAAGTGTCACACCAGGATACAAGGCTACAGAATAATAACAATGCAGAATACAATAGGCAAGCTTTTGGAAAAAATTGTGACCTGAAAGGTATCGTGTCATCTTGACAGAATTAAGTGTTTACTAACGTTGTTAGATGGGCATCGCCCAGGAAAGAAAACATGGCGGAATGCAGCCATCATTTCACAGGATGTTTTTGATGGGTTCGATTCGCACATGGAGACATGTGCGGTCACAATAGATCTTGAGGATGCGTACAATAGGGTGTCCTTGGATATCTTGATGAACCAGCTGTTAAGTCTTGCAGTAAATCCTTTTGTTGTGCAGTGGGTTGGTGCCGCCCCAATGCATAGGATAGTAGTTCTTAAGTGTGATAACTGGATATCTGCACCAACGATTATTAGCCCTGGTCTGCCACAGGGATCACCTTTATCTCCTGTGCTTTTCAATGTATACATAGTACACATCACTAGCAATCAAATCACAGGTGCTGGCAGAATGATGTCGTATGCCAATGACATCCTGGTGTATAGACACAGTAGAAATCAAGAAGAATGTCTCATGGAACTACAGGGGAAGCTGGACAGACTGACGAACTGGTGTTGAGATACGGGAGCAGTGGTAAATCCTTCTAAGGATTATACTCCTTATAAGAAGTAAATTATGCAAGTATAAAAGTATATTAATCATAAATAATACATGTCTGATAAATTTTATTCCAAGGAAATTATTTATTCTCAAAAACATATTCTCTGATACACTTACAGTTTAATTACAATGAAAGAGATCAATTTAAAGACAGTTTAGGCCTTCAGCAAAAAAATTCAGTGGACTTGAATATATTATTATAAACAGATAAAATTTATATTATACTTAATGCTATGATTTGAGAACAAGTTGATGTAATGGTAGGCCAGAAAGTAATTTGTTTCGTTCTATCATTACCAGACAATACATCATGCACAATTTTATTACATTTGATCAAATTTGCTCAAGATGTAGAAAACTGATTAGAATAGAGATCACTGAACATCAAGTGATTAGAACACCTCAGTTCACAGGAAGTTTCAGTATCAGGTCAACTACAATAGAATTGTCCACAGGGTTTGAAAGTCTGTGCTCACTTTCAGTTTAATAGACTGTAAGTTGATAGTAAGGGGTAGACCAAAAGAAACACTCAGAAGAACAATACTTATAGAAAGTAAAATAACCAATATTCATACTATTCAAGAACTGCACAGAATTGCTTTGAACAGACAGAATTGGAGAGGTCTGAACTCTGCCCTATGCACTAACTTCAGCGCAAAAGGAAAATTAATGTTGATAGTGCCATATTTGAATATGAATGTAAGTGAGAAGGGGTAGTTTAGTGTCAAGTCACTCACCCACTAAGAAACCCAGGTTTTTGTAGTGTGCACATAATTCATACTTTATAAAAATTAATGCTGTTGTCCATCCAGGAAATGGGCATCATGGCTTATACTCTGAGAAGGTTGAATAATGTTGTCATCGCTGCTGCAGGTGACCAAGATGATTTGTATGTGATCAACCACAGGTTTTGAGTACACACATTACTCATTAGTTAGTTTGTTCCTTTTGTGCCGCAGGCAACACATAGGGCAGAGGTTTTGATTCTTCATGTGTTGACAGTCTGCTACCTGCAGTTTTTGTTCTTGTACGGTCTTGCAGCCTATTTTCCCCTTTTTAAGTACGGTGTTTTTAGGGTTGCTTTAGGCATTCCTCATTTTCTTTTACCAAGAAGTTTCCACAGAAGAGCTTTTTGGTTTGCTCTGTTTTCATCTAGTCTTAAAATATGACCCAGGTATTTCCATCTGCGTTTTCTCATGACGTTTGACACATATTTTACTTTATATTTTCTTAAATCACTATTTGTGATGAAATTGCTCCATTTATGTTTATCAGTTTCTGGAGACATTTGTTTTTGAAGCTGTTTAATTTTTGGTCTGTTGCTTGAGTTGATTTCCAGCTTTCACTTACATTAATACTGGGACAATACATGCGTTGAAAAGTTCATTATTCATGCTTTACAAAAATGACTCCCGTGGTCCATCCAGGCACCAGGTAATGTGTACCATACACTAGGAAGGGACACTAGATAAGTAAGAGAATTGGTCAACCACAATTTTTGAGTACATACATCACTCATATTTTATAAACATGACTCCTGTGCAGGAATCCAGGCAGCAGGAAATGGGTGATGATGATGAAATAATATCTTTAGCTGTCCAGGAAGTGGGTACCGTTTCTCAGGAAGTGGGTACCGTTGCTGATGCTGAAATAATGTTACTATCAATCTATCAATAGTAAAGTAAAGTAACCCATAGCATTTATTAAAGCCCTAGGGGTGTGAGATGTTAGCAATATCACATTTCAGAGGCTCTGCAAATGAGGGCAGTAGCCATCTCCTCTCCCTCGCAGTCTTTACTTCCTGGATTAATCCAGTACCCATTTAAGGCTGGGTCAACCCGGGAGCCATTGTGATCTGAAAAACATTTTCACCTCATCTGGGGAATGAACCCAGGACCACTAATATGTGAAGCCAGTTCACTAACCACTGCGCTAGCGCGGCTCCCAATCTATCAATACTAAATGCTGATGGACATACTATATAGTTTGTTTCTTGTCAACCATGCTCACGTATCTGGATGCTCACTTGCAATTGATCTATATCTATATATGTTCTTTCAGCTCAGAAATACAGTACATAGAGCAGAAACCAGTGCTTTCCAGTTCCAGCAATGTGATACTACTGTGTGTAATTTCTGTATGTTGTTGAGACCCATAGTCATACTGTCTTTGATGGTTGTTCTACAAAGAGTTTATTTTGGTCTTCATCTCTTTCTAATGCCATCTGGAATCCATTGATACCCATAGTCATAGTCTCAGTCTCTTTGATGGTTGTTTCTCCTGGTCTTCATCTTTTTCTTATGCCATCTGGAACCCATTATACTACTTGCAGTGGCAATCTATTTTCATTCACTCTAATTACATATCCATTGTACGTCCACCATTTTCTTACACTAAATGCATTGAGTGATAATCTGAATGATTAGAAATAGTTATCAATGTTAGTTTCATAAACATTAAAAAATAAATTTTATTTTATTTAGATTGACTAAATATTTATCACAGGATATAAAATCATAAGAAAACAACCAGCTATAGCTTGTACCGTGATTTTATTACAACCATTGAATTTAATTATTTACAGTGTAACTTTGTTAATGTCTTACAGTAAAATTTTAACTTAATTTCTATTTTGTAATTCTCATTAATGGTTCTATCTTGGACAAGATGGAGAGTTAATTTGTTCAAAAACATTCAGCTCAAACAAGCAGGACAGAGTAATTACAATAATATAAGCTACTAAACAAATGATGCCATAAGCTTTGGTGAGTCTCCATTTGTTAACGGCCATTGACACAAGTAAAAATGCTACAGTAGCCAGCAGAGTCAGTGTTGAATAGGTGAGTCCACCGCTTTCGATTTTCACGCTGTCTCCACTGTTAATTGCGCACTCTATCAACCAAGGCAGGCCGAGACACATCAAAATATCAAAGACGTTGCTACCTAAAGAATTTGAAACTGCCATGTCTCCATAACCTGGTGATGATAAGAATATATGAGAACATATACGGTAGTTTTTTCTTCAGTTTAAATAAAATAATGAACATTTGGAGAACAGAAATGGTTAAAACAACACAACTATTTAAAATCTAAGCAAACACAAACTAAAAATTAGAACTTGATTCTTGATTAGAAACTGGCCTCACAGCATGTGGGACATTCCTCTGTTCCAGCAGCCATCCAACTCGATTGTGTTTCGAGTCTAATGCCGCTGAAACAGACATCGATATCAGGGCACAACTCTGACCCTTGCAACAGGTGTCTTTGTTGTTCCGTCGACCCATGCCGTGTCCGTAACTAGTTCAAGCAAAACATCAGCCTGTCAGAACAACATGGTAACTGTTATCGAAGGTTACGACTAATGAAGTGCCATGTAGCTTCTATAAGAAGATAACCGCAATATAAATGCATGTCATCTACTAAGGTTTTCTGTTGCATGGGTGGTTTGTCTAGTGAGCCATTGGTAGACCCACAGATGCAATCCCATACGCCTTCTAAAAATTAGAACTATAAAATACTACAGCTACTCTAATTCATGGTTGAGAAAATGATATAGAACAAACTAGAAGACAGAATTGATGCCTTTGAGTTGTGGATATGTAAAGAGGAATAGGGAGAACTTCATGGAAAGAGAAGAAAATGCGCAGAGGTTGTGATAATACTGCACATGAAAAAAAAACTACTTGTTGAATACCTTACAGAGGATGTTGGAGGTCCATTTCAGCAAGGTTACCAGTATGTTTTCAAACGAGCATTTATTTGCAACAAAAACCTGTCAAGCTGTAAGGTATTCTCTAACAGCATGATCTGTTTTAGACTTAATTGTCAGTGTAACCTTTACATCATTGATATCATACCTGAACTTTTCCCATAAATCAGAAATAAGAAAATCCAAGGGAGACAAGTACTGATTGACAAACCACAGTATCACATTCTAAGGGGAGGCAATTGCCATGAGGTGGACAATAAATGTCTTGTTCAGGCACACCTACTATAGAAGACTAAGAGATTAACATTTAACCAAAAGTTCCAAGTGTGAGGTAACCCTTTTCCTAATTTTCACATTAGGATCGTTCCTTTAAAAAACTACAAGCTGACATATTTCAGACATATAAAAAGATGCAATAGTTCAGAAGAGGTAATCATGGAGGAAAAAGTTCAGTACAAGAGGCATACTAAGACGATGATGGACACATGACACTAGAAGAAGCTGGCCAGCATGCACAGAACCAGGAGCCTTACAGATTAGTTAGTGAGGACACAAGATAGATAGGTCTTAACTTGCATCATAGATCTAATAAAACATCAACTTAATTTTGTACAGCTTAAATGAGATGGCTTTAATATGATCTTAAGACAAAAATCATAACAATTTCAAGTAATTTAAATGATTGATTTGTGGCTCCTAGTTTGAATGATTATAATTTACTTTGATGTAATGAAGAAATCTCGCATGGTGTGGACATGTATGCAGATATGATTCCTTGTTGAAAATGACACTACAGGGAAAAGTCAAAGCTGGAAGAGAAGGACAAAGAAAATGATGGACAGACAACATCAAGGACTTGAAAGGTCAGAATATTTCATCACTCATCCGCGTTACTGAAGATAGAAATTGATAGTAAACTGTGTGTTGATACATCTAATGTGGTCCCCTACAACCCTGATAGGTTATAGGCTAATGGATTGTGGGTGTGGATTAATATTCTAAGGATTTGTATCCATATAGATACAGCAGTATGAAAAAAAAACTTGTAATGGGAGCAATAGTAGCTAATAACAAGCAAGCCCAAGATGAAGTGAACAAATTACATTTCAGCATTTTTAAATATGTCCTTGACAGTGGCAGGTTAACTTGTGCAGAACCATGAGTTGTCCGAGCGCTTATAAAAGAAGACTATGTTCTGGAGAGAATATGCTCTATCTATATATTGTCCTTTCTTTGCTTTTGCTGTAAGGCATTGCAGGATTGAGTGACGATAATTTTTTGTGGTATTGCACATTTGGTCGCTTGATATGCAGTAATATTCTGATACCTTAGAATGTTGGTGACTCCATCAATCCACATTTTTCTTGGTCTTCCTTTGTATATGGATGTTTCCATTTTTATCTTGTATGATCCTGCTGCTGGCCAATAAGGGTTCATTCTCATTAAGTGGCCAAACCATTTCAGTCTCTATTTTTCAATACATTTGACCACTGATGTTGTTCCAACAGTTCTTGTAATCTCTTCATTCCTCAGACGATCTCTTCTTGTTCTGTTTGCTGCTTTTCTTAGACATCTCATTTCACATGTAGTAAGCGTTCTCTCTTGTTCTTTTGTTAGTGTCCATGTCTGACATTGATAACAGAGTGTAGGTATGAAGATTGAATGTATGATTTGCCTTTTAGTTTACACCAGGATAGATTTGTGTTTCATAATTGGTGTATGGTAAAGACTATGAGCTGATCAATAGTTTAATTATATATTTATCTGTAATATAGACTGTCATTACAACAGGTAGACACGTATCTGTAATGTAGATTGTCATCACAACAGGTGGACACATATCAGTAATGTAGATTGTCATCGGAACAGGTAGACAAGTATCTGTAATGTAGATTGTCATCAGAACAGGTAGACAAGTATCTGTAATGTAGATTGTCATCACAACAGGTAGACAAGTATCTGTAATGTAGATTGTCATCACAACAGGGGGGGGACAAGTATCTGTAATGTAGATTGTCATCAGAACAGGTAGACAAGTATCTGTAATGTAGATTGTCATCAGAACAGGTAGACAAGTATCTGTAATGTAGATTGTCATCAGAACAGGTAGACAAGTATCTGTAATGTAGATTGTCATCACAACAGGTAGACAGGTATGAAATATGAACACATCTATTAGATTCTGAGATCATAACAATTTCAGAATATCGGAAAAGCAGCATTACTGGTTCTCCGTTGATGATTATTTCTTTAAAATCAGCATTACTGATTCTCCGTTGATGATTATTTCTTTATTAAATTTCACACTTACCATCTCTTGCTACAAATACACTTGATAGACAGTCTGGCACACTAGTTCCTGCTGCCAACAAGGTCAAACCCATAACAGTGTCTGGGATATCCAAAGCATCACCTGTAATCAAAACGTGACAAAATATTATGTATACATAATAAACTTGAAATTTTCAGTAAAGATATTTTATCATGGATAACTTAAAATGGTGTAATAGAGGGTTAACGTTATCCAGATTTTATTAGTGCGATCTCATTGTTCTGTGTGAAACTGGAGACTTTCGTAAGGGCATGCTTCTATGGTCTGTGGCAACATCAGTATACTGTTGTTCAATGTCGTAGATGAACAGCAGTTAAGTTAGTTTCCATCATGTGCCTGAAGATTCTTCTTCTTAATGCCTACTTTTACCCATTCACAGCCACTCCCACAACATAGACTTGAGAAGCTCAGCCATTTCTTCCAGCTCATAGACCCTGATGAGAGGATTACCCTTGCTATCTAAGACCTTCTCCATTTTAATGCTCCTTATGTTGTTAGGGTTGGTGTAAAGGATGGTAGAATTATTGGTTAATTTATACAATTCTTTCACATATGCAACTTCATGTCTGATCTTTATACTGCTTTCTAGAATATTCTAAATGTCATGGCAGGGATGGGTACATCTTTGGTGCATTCTAAATTGTACCACGCACTAGCTGAATCAGAGAAAATCGATTATTGATTAGGAACAAGCGCCACAGCACTGGGGACAATCCCATATATGCTCTGTTTGCTGTTAGTCGGCTATCTAAAGGTGTATAAGTTTAGTGTCCCAGTCAATTGCTGATTACGCGTTCTTCTGATCTTTCCAGAGGGAGCACTTTCTCCCGTCCCTCTACCCACTCCCATTTCTACCATTCTCTGAATATGTGCATTGTCTCGTTAGACCTCCTCCTCGTCTTTTCGTAGGGCATCCATGATTGCTCTAATCATTTCAAGACTGTCTCTTCTTATCTCAGTGCCATTCACAAGGCTTTACCAGCCAACACATCGGCTCTTTCGTTTCCCCTGACCCCAGCACGACCAGAGAAAGGCAATCTTTGATGCATTTCTGCTTATAGTCTTTCGCAGGTTTTACCACGCACTGGCTTAATCAGAGAAAAGATATCTTTGATGCATCTCTGCGGATGTTATGACTTTAATTGCAATGATACCCTTCTTATCTCTTGAGCCACATTAACAACATTTTTGTTTACAAAGAACAGGCTTTTTTGTTAAGCGTGACTCCATCATTATGCAGCTTTATTGTATTGTATTGTAGAAACCTACATAATTGACAAGATGAAAGGTGTAACCACTGTGCGATGGATATCACATGCAGGTTGTAGCTGGCAGTGTATTTGTTACTACAGTAGAACTCCGATTATCCGAATCCAGATTAACCGAATTCCCAATTATCCGTGCGAATTTGGGTGAAATAATTTTAGAATTTTAGCGGACGCTGGTATAATAACAACTTGACCTAGAAAATAGAGAAACAACGAAGTTGTACCACCTAATGAACAAGAACAGGAATTGTCTGTTGTAGAAATTGTGAATATTGCCAAGGAAATCGCGGGTTGCTCAGAATGTGATGCTGTTGACGTGGAGGAGTGGATGTTGTGGAATAAAAACGATCAGGGTTTTGAGATAATGACAAATGATGAGATCCCCAAGGGTGTCATTGACGAAAGAAAAATGTGATAAAAAAATGGTACACCGGGGAAGAGAGAGAAGATGAAAGTATTCCTACACACGGGGAAGCTTTTATGTGCTTCGACAACACTTTAAAGTGGATGGAGCGGCAAATGCATTGCGACACTGTAGAACGTCTTTGGCACCGCACTCTACTCGAGATGTTCAAGTGAGATACATGTACATATATTTGATTGAAAAGAACCTATTCATTTGATTTACGTATGTACATACACTGTACAGTGTATTACTGCACATATGTGTCATTATGTAATTTTGCATATTTTTACAGTACTGTAGTGTATGTAGTTTATTTGCAATACATAGTTGCTTACATAGTACTGTACTTTTATCAATACAATTCCGTTCTTTTCAATGTATAATTGTATGTACACTGTTTTGCTACATTCCTGAGATATATTAAATTATCAGAATTTTCGATTATCCAAATCGTCCCGATCCCCAATTAATTCGGATAATCGGGGTTCTACTGTAGTTTATAGACGAACTTTGCCTTAGAGGCTACTGGATGTAGTATTCAGCGTACTTTGTGATTCCACTGTTCCATTCTGTGTGTGCATGTTTCTATCTGGATAAAAACATGTGGTCGAAACGCGGATTACGTGTATTTGTTCCATATAAAACTATTCAATACATGTCATATTTTTGCTTATACTTATTAAAACAATAAGTTAACATACTTATTAATAATATAAGTTAACAAACTTTTTAATAATATAAGTTAACAAACTTATTAACGCTATTTTTACTTAATTCATTTCAAACAAAATAAAATCAATTCTAATTTCGTACCTGCTAATGTAACCATCCATACCATAATGTAGGTCAGCGCACTAATCCAGACCACAGACATGGTGAAAGACAATATGTAAAGACGAGACCAAATTCCCGGCCGACGACTGTCAGGAATGGATACGTACAATAGTGCTCTGAGTGGACATAATGCCACCCAGATACAGCGTATGAAAAAGTTATTTGGAATCTCCCACACAGATTCGTACTCAGAGACTGTCACTGTTGAAACATAAGTAAATGTATGTTAGCACATGAAAACAGATTCACATGACAACAGATTCACATGACAACAGATTCACATTAGTAAATGTATGTTAGCACATGAAAACAGATTCACATGAAAACAGATTCACATAAGTATTTTAGCACGTGAAAACAGATTCACATAAGTCAATATATGTTAGCCCATGAAAACAGATTCACATAAGTCAATGTATGTTAGCACATGAAAACAGATTCAGTCACGGTGATGGCGATAGATAAACATCAATGAAATAAATAATGGAAATATTTCAGTACTAAAGGCTAAATGGCGCATTCTGGGACTTTGCTTCTCTTTATGTAACTGATGATCAAGATCAGGGGTCGGGAACCTTTTTGTCTGAGAGAGCCATGGACACCACATATTTTGAAAAGTAATTCTGTGAGAGCCATACATTAGGTAAGGCAAGAGTTATTTACCTTTAATTACAATGAATGCAGGGTTGCTATTTTTGTCTTTTAGGTCAGCGGAGTTTATCTCCTGTACCACTTCTGATGCTGAGCTGCAGTAGACTTTATCTCATTTGTAGAATGAAATATTGATATGCAATTAATATGTAAATTAAAGGAGTCTAAAGAAACATTCGTTTATAATCGAACATTTGTCTGCGAGCCAGATGCAGCCATCAATAGAGTCACATCTGGCTCGCGAGCCATAGGTTCCCGACCCCAGATCAAGACCCTAGAAGGAACCTTCTCATTGAACATCCTAGGAAACGTACTTTCAAAGCTCGTGCGAAATACTCGGCAAACACCTTGGGTATCGTGTCCGAATAGTGCAGACCGAGATAGAATGAGAATTGATTGAACAGGAAAAAACGATCTCTGGATGATACCTTTAGATTCCCAGATACAAAACATTGTCGCAGCAGAGCATAGGCTTAAGACAGTGGATGACTTGCAGGCCCATATTTCAAAGATAATGAAAGCGAAAGTCTTTATTAAATTTCCAGATAAGCTAAGTGCAGCTAGTATATTGAATACATTTCGTAAGTAGCATGCCATAATGCGAGAACCAATTGCAGGTGGTAATAGAGTCGAGAAAACGAAATACAGAAGCCGTGACGTAAGCGTTGTGCATACTTGAGAAAAGTATTCTAGTTTTATTCCAGACAAATGCTGTAGGTAAAATCGAAATCCTACAAGTAATATCGTTCTATTCCGTAGCAAATGTGTGTAGTAACTTAGACTTGTACAAGTTTCTAACGATGTCGTTGACAATTTCAAATAAGAGGTCAAACGAAATATGGTTCAACTCTACTGTAGAGCTTATCCTAGTCCACACTAGACACAGGCTCACAGATACGGGATATGTATCTTCTTCTTCTTCAGCGTTCATTCTCAATCTCCCGCTGGATATCTCTTGTAACAGGACAATGGTCCTACTATATTTCCAGCAGGATGTAGTCCAGAGAATGGAAATGCGTAGTGTCGCCTTTTTATTTGCGCCAATGGCCCGACACATCCGTCTTCGGCGGGGGATATGTATCAAGGGGCAAGGAATCGTCTTAGTGCGCGAAGCTATTTCCCTGACAACTAAACACCTCGTATGAGATAGACCTTAAAGGTAATGAAAGATAAACTAAGTTATGATCTAGCGTCACAGCACACAGTTTCCATAATCTTATCTCGTCTAACAGGAAAGCTTGCGAAAAAGGAGTAATGAAGTTTTGTTAATAACTAGACACACACATATAATCACATACACAAACTGACGTTTCTAACAATAAGGCCTTTATCAAGGTTACATACACATATTCATCCAAAAACGACAAGCAGAGACGTCACAACTGGCGTTCACATGTCAAGCTAGATGTGGGGGTGGCCGGAGGGATAGATATAGGTCAAAGGCGACACAAACAGGAAATGTACAAAAATAGGAAATATACAAAAACAAAACCAAATAAATGTGAAAACGAAACAGAAATGACTGAACAATCCGATATCATTAATATGTCAGGCGCTCATTGATCTCTAAAGGTTTTAGAGTGCCAAATTCATATATAAAGTGGTTCTCAAGCGTGAGACGGTTCCAGTAGTCGGAGAAGCACGTCTTAAGGGTCGTCACCTGAAGGTTTCCGTTTCCCATAATTGCTCTGCTCAATTGTTCAGTGGTTGACTAGAAACCGTCATAATAGCGCCGTCTACCGCAATTACCAAGTAGCGTTGGCGACAATCTTCGAACTTCCCAGAGCATGAACCTTGTCACCGTACTTCCTGGTAACTGGGTGAACCACAGAACAATTTTTATTTAAAAATTCACGAATAGAGTGAGTGGACTCGAAATCCGGATATGCTGATCAGCGGGCGAATGACTTAACATTACACTACCGCATCTTCCTAAGATAGACATAGTCGACCTAAGTCAAAATCCCTGCTTGTCATTATTTATCCTGGAGATTGTCACACACGGACAGGTTTCGGCCTGTGAAGTCCAAAGGCACGACGGGTGATAAACCGTTAGGGTTAAAAGCACACAACACACTCGTCGCCTAACGATAGAAATGAAGGGTTAGCACAAGCTAGACAAGCTCACCGAACCATAAGCATGTTTAAAACGGATGTGCAATGTCTTTATTTAAACAATATAAATGGTTCGCACACAGGGTCTTAGGTACGTTTTACTTAATAAAAAGGACGGGGACTTTATCCCGGTTTCGTGTGTAATTTTCACTTTTTGACGAGAAATTGAAAGATATATTTGTGGAATATACTTAAGGGAAAAGTTTTACATAACCTTTAGCCTGAATTCCTAGTACTAAAAGTCAGGCTCTGAAATTCTAGGGATATTGAATACTCCAACACTCCCCACCGATCTACGGGCTTAGTAGCACAACGTACTTCACTTTTCTCGGAGGAGACCCCACGACAGCTCATGTTGGATATTTGAGAACGTTCGCAGAAGAATGGATATATGGACTAGTTCATTCATTCATTCATTTTCCTTTTGTGCTGAAGTTAGCGCATAGGGCAGAGGTCAGATCTTTCCAATTATGTCTGTTCAAAGCTATTCTGTGCAGTTCTTGAATAGTATGAATATTGGTTGTTTTACTTTCTCTACGTATTGTTCTTCTGAGTGTTTCTTTTGGTCTACCCCTTGCTCTTTTGACTGTAGGTATCCATTCAAGAGATTGGTGGTGTATGCTGTTGGTGTCTGCGCATAGGACATGCCCGATGTAGGACCAACGGCGTTTTCTGATAACATCTGTGATGAAAATTTGATGTGTCTCTTCTCTGATTTTATCATTCGATTTGAATTCACTCCAATGGGTGTTAGTTATCCTACGAAGACATTTGTTCTCGAAACTCAGTAATTTCTTTTCTGAAGATAAAGAGCTTTTCCAGCTCTCACATCCATATGATAACACCGGAATAACGCAGGAATTAAATAAGTGCATTTCCGTGCGTGTGCTGATTGACTTTGACTTCCAGATATTAGACAGTCTGTTAAAGGCACTTGATGCTAGGGCAATGCGAGTTGTAATTTCTGTCATGACAACACCATATAGACTAGTATCAATGTCATACAATTTATAACTAGACTAATATCGATGTCAAAGAATGGATATACAGATTAGTATCGATTTCATAGAATATACAACATGCAGGAATCATGTCTATGTGATTACATAGGCATGCTTACATTATCAATATTTAAATGTCATACGGTGTCATCAATATTTAAAAGTCACAAAATTTTATCAATATTAAAAACTTGCAAAGTGTTATAATTAATTTAAAAGTCACAAACATTTTAAAATTTTGCAAAAATTAAGATTTGGCTAATAACTTCCTCCATAATGCAAAGTTATTGTTTTCTCTTGTATCTGAGTGTTCAACTGAATAATATAAGGTAGAAATAAATAATGAAGTTATGGAAGAAATAGAGATGAAATGATAACTTTTAAATGGAATGGACACAATGAAATCAATTATTTTGCACACACAAAATGACATTGTCTTGAAAACCTGGAGGGACAGGCAGAAGAATGTCGAGCAAGAGGCACACACAAAGATATAATACTATCTTGATCTTACTGGAGGGACAAACAAAACACCGAGAAAGAGGCACACACAAAAAGTTATGATTCTTTTTTATTAAATGCTCTATCGGAGGGACCAGCTGAAGATTCCCATGCAAGAGACAGAAAACGGCAGAAGTGGGGGTTAAGTAACACCAAGAGATGGATACATTACAATATATCAGTGTAGGCCTACCCACAATGCAAGAGACATAAATATCTTGAGGTCTATTGCAATCCTTCGTTACAGAGATGATACATTACTTGTTATACTCTGATGTGATATATGGGTTATTAGATGTGGTATAATCTGATGTGATATATGTGTTATTAGATGTGGTATAATCTGATGTGATATATGTGTTATTAGATGTGGTATAATCTGATGTGATATATGTGTTATTAGATGTGGTATAATCTGATGTGATATATGTGTTATTAGATGTGGTATAATCTGATGTGATATATGTGTTATTAGATGTGGTATAATCTGATGTGATATATGGGTTATTAGATGTGGTATAATCTGATGTGATATATGTGTTATTAGATGTGGTATAATCTGATGTGATATATGTGTTATTAGATGTGGTATAATCTGATGTGATATATGTGTTATTAGATGTGGTATAATCTGATGTGATATATGGGTTATTAGATGTGGTATAATCTGATGTGATATATGTGTTATTAGATGTGGTATAATCTGATGTGATATATGGGTTATTAGATGTGGTATAATCTGATGTGATATATGTGTTATAGATGTGGTATAATCTGATGTGATATATGTGTTATAGATGTGGTATAATCTGATGTGATATATGGGTTATTAGATGTGGTATAATCTGATGTGATATATGTGTTATTAGATGTGGTATAATCTGATGTGATATATGGGTTATTAGATGTGGTATAATCTGATGTGATATATGTGTTATAGATGTGGTATAATCTGATGTGATATATGTGTTATAGATGTGGTATAATCTGATGTGATATATGTGTTATTAGATGTGGTACGCTCTGATGTGATATATGGGTTATTAGATGTGGTTGTTTACACAGTGGCTTAGCGTGGGTCAATAGCGCTCGGGGCGGAATCATAATTTTCCGCCCTTGTGACATTAAAAAAATATGCCAGTGATTGTGAAAGACTGGACGAAGATAAATTTGCCGCACTCCCGATGATGCCGCCCGGGGCGGTCCACACCTCCACTCCCCTCGCAAAGCCACTGTGATTACAAAAGATCTGAAATTATGGAATTATTGGTATACATTGATAAGTTATTGAACAACGAATTCAGTCGCAAGTCAAGTAGTATCTTTACGGAATGAAAAAAAAAATAACGGAACAAATATCAGCAAGCACTTACTAACATCTCCATTTTTAGATGTTATAGTTGACGGAGGAGGTATGGATTCTGCATCGCTAGCAAGAATTGGTGTCTCATGCTCCTGCGGAGACGCTTGAGCATTTTTATCATGTGATTTCTCTAGCTCTTGCTCATTTGACATCGATAAGGTCAAGGTTGGACTGATACGACTAGAGGATTTGAAAAAAACAAAAGTAAATATTAGATATCATGTGGTGCTTACCAGAGAAATAATAAACATAAAGAACATTCGTCAGAGAAGGGGGATGTCCATACATTAGGTAACATTTTCGGCGATTTTTGCCTCTCCCTCTCCCCTTTAAAAAAAAGAACAATGTTTCAGAAACAGTACGAAAAAACTACCCTTTAAATGGTCTTTTTACGCTAAAATTGTATTAAAAAAAAGTTAAACCACTTTAGTTGGTATATACACTTTTTAAACGTCTTTTTAAGCTAAATATTCTTTTTTAAAATAAAGTTAAACCACTTTAGTTGGTATATACACTTTTTAAACGTCTTTTTAAGCTAAATATTCTTTTTTTAAATAAAGTTAAACCACTTTAGTTGGTATATACACTTTTTAAACGTCTTTTTAAGCTAAATATTCTTTTTTAAAATAAAGTTAAACCACTTTAGTTGGTATATACACTTTTATGTTGTTGATGACAACTTTAGACATCCATCCCTCGCTCGTATCAAACGTTCTCACACCTCTTCCCTTCCCATAATTGATGTCGTATTTATGGACAACTCGAAAGTTATATGGTCATTTAGAAATGATTTTCCTCAGTAGAGTGTGGTCGATTTTCTGAGTATGTTGTGAGTCTTCGAAATGGCATCGCTTAAATGGTTGTTTTTTTTGGTGAAATTATTGAATAGTTCAAATTGTATGTTGATTTTGCTGCTTATGTCGCCTCCTTAAGTTGTCGTCTGTAGATTCCGCCTCTCTGCATCATAACACGGCAGGGTCTTGCTTGTCCTTTGTGCAATGGGAGATGCATAGGAAAAACTTTTCCCCATAACATGGAGTGCATGTTCAACAAGTTAGTGATTCCGTGACCTGAGTCATGACTCCTACTTTGAATGGGTCAATTGTGTTTTGACATGCAGACTTCTGTGTTCTTGAACATGAACAGCATTTCCACCGACGGGTCTCGTGCTGGAAAATTGTGGTTTTATTGCCACTTTATCGTTTTATATACACAACACTACTATCTAACGCGGGATCGTCTACACCATTGGCATGTAGCTTGATTGAATGAGTTTTACTAAGATTTGGATTAAACCTTCCCAAACTTAGTGTGTATTCTAAACATCACATTATCCTAGCGAAAACTACTCACATCGGGATATCGACATTGCCGCCTCTCAAATGTTTCTACATTGTGGTTGACCGAGACGAATTGTACAGATGCCTAACGTTACAGTGTGTCGACAGTGCTGATGTGTTAGCTTTGATGTGACGGAGATATTGCTTATCTCTTTGCAGGAAGTTCTCATTCCATCTACAGCATCCACATCCACGGAAACAGTCCCTAAGAGTGTATATCACGAGCAGTTGTATTTTTGTTTCCAGGGTGCACCGCGAGGAGATACTCTATAGATCTTGGTTATCTGCTAGCCCTGGGATCTCACGATAGTAATGCGGGACACTTTATATACATCCAAAGAATGTTAAATGCTGCATTTTTCCCGTTAGGGAATTGCAGGGCGGTTTTAAGTGGCTTGTGTGATAAAGGCAGCATGCACTTGCTATCGTCACGTCATATTCAGGACGAGTTTATTTAATTTACGCTCCATCAAAAACAAAAACACCCCATTCCTTATCGGGGCCATTCATTATCGGGTAACTAACTCTAGACCTCATGAGTTTGAGAAAAAAAAATCTAATTTATCGGCCATGCATATCACTTAATTTTTTAGTTATGAGTGTTGATTACAGCAGATTACATATTTTTCTTACAAAATAATTGAGTATGCCCCCTTACCGTTAAATCTTAGATATCTATCTAACCGTTAATTGACTATTAATGAATCGTGGGTTTGATTATTGAATTGAAATTATGTCTCCCCAGTCTATCACAGCTCTCGAAGATTTGTTTCGTTATTTATTTATTCTATTTTGACTTTCTTTACATTCTACTCCACTAAAATATTATAGACACATATTCCGCATCAACACACAATCATAGTTGTTATTGTGCTTCTATAATCAATATTGTGTGTTGCATGTTTTTTACGTACATGCTTTCCCAGTGGCGACCAACGGCTGCGAAATATGGACACTAAATTAAACTACAGCCAAGAGAATAGAGGCTATCGAAATGAAGTGCTATATAAGTGTCCTGAGAATACCATGGACAGCAAGAAAGATCAACCAAGACGTGCTAACAAAAGCTTGCTGGCTTTTAAATACCGTATTAAGAAGAAGGTTAGGGTTTTTTCGGTCTTGTGAAGAGACATGATGGCATGGGAAGCGTGTTGTTGGCACTAGAGGCAGAGGGCGAACCAGACGTCATTGGACAAGAGATGTTAAGGAATGCATGTATATGTCGCTAGAGCTAGAGAGACAATTTGCAAAAGACCGAGGGGATTTCAAGAGATTCATAAGGAAGACTACGTTCTGGAAAGAATATGTCACATGACACCCATAATCTATCAATCGATCAGTCAAGTGCTGTGTCGAGTGGTGTAGGCGATATTGCTTCTACTCTCTGTCTCTTGTGTTATTAATAAGTTTAGTTGGTGACATCTTTTTGTGCCAGTGACAATCCATCCAGAAATTTATCTTTTTGTGGTTCTCTTTCACTTTTCCCCTTGATCTTTCCTGTGGTTACTAAATACATCCATTATACAGAACATAAAACTAACATAAACGTGAGAAGCAAAATAACAACTCTTTACAGGACAGAAAGAACATCTCATGACAGTGGGGAAGCATCGTAAACTTGTGTGTTTGGTCACGTGATGAGGCAAGATTCTAAGGACCAACAGTTGAGGGTGGAGCAGAAGAGCGGGTATGGATTGGTAATATTAAAGACTGGACAGGATTAAGATTGTCCAAACTTAAACAAAGATAAAGACTGGGCAGGATTAAGATTGTCCAAACTTAAAGAAAGTATTGATAACGGAGAGTCGTCGCGAACGTTTTGGGCTGATGTTTCCAGAGGGATCCCTCTACGACCCTGAAGGGTTATGAGTGTGATGTTGATGATGACACACAAAAGCACACGGAAGTACAAGTGGGCCTGTATTTCCTTGTACATACTGTGAAAATTCATTGTGGCTCAGAGTGATCTTGTAAGTTACATCCATCATCGGCATAGATCGTAAATAACTTTTATTATAGCATAACAATAATACTGTCGCTCATGTGTTGCCGGGGCCCGGAAGGGGAGCAAAGAATAGCAACACTGTATACCTTCCACGCATGTCGTAAAAGGCAACTAAGGAGGTTATGGGATGGAGTTGGCTGTCCAATCCCATATAGGGTCAGAGACTCAAAGCTATGCGGAAGTCGGATGTGTCAAGCCGAAAGGTGCAGATATCGCAGCAATGCTGTAAACTATGACACAACACATTCCGTTCTCCGGGCTACATGCTGCTAATCTGCAGGAGTTTGAGAACGAACGCAGAAGAAGAAGAAAAATACTATCGCGTGGAAAGACAGGAAATGTGCCCACTAATACAGTTTACCAAAAATAGTAACTGACATCCATTCGTTTCTTAATTAATGCAACTGAATTTCATATTCTTATGTCATCTAAACATGACGACATTAATAACAGTGATAAGAAACAGTAGTTAAGCCGTTCGCTTTGTGCTTAGAAATCACTGGATACTACATACATGCACAGTAAGAAATGGCCGTGTTTTTGAACATAAATAATATAGATTTAATTGTGCTAAAAACATCATTTATGTTGAACATAAGGCAAATATATCCATTCAGCACCACATTAACAAATTTGCAATTTTGCAGGTTACAAATGCTGTAGATAAGGGAGGATGTGGAAGGGGTGAGTTGAACACACCTCCATTAACAAATGACAACATGACTTTTAGTACTAGTAGAAATTCAGCCACAAGGTGGGGAAAACACTTCCCTTAGCGATTTTACGCAAAAAAGTCAATAAATGTCATGTCTAAAGGAGGAAATTCCACATGTAAACGAAGGAATGTCCTTTTTTATTCTGACTTTATATTTATAGGTAAAACGTCTTCCATATTGAAAATGTATGTACAATCCTGCAGATTACAAAGAACTGGCTTTTGGGGGTTGTCAAAGGTATCAAAGTTTTCTTAGTTTGGACATGTTATGAGACGCAGTTAACTATCTAAAAAATGGTTTGGATATGCTATGAGACACATTTATATACCTTAAACGTGGTTCGGATATGCTATGAGACACATTTATATACCTTAAACTTGGTTTGGATATGCTATGAGACACATTTATATACCTTAAACGTGGTTCGGATATGCTATGAGACACATTTATATACCTTAAACTTGGTTTGGATATGCTATGAGACACATTTATATACCTTAAACGTGGTTCGGATATGCTATGAGACACATTTATATACCTTAAACTTGGTTTGGATATGCTATGAGACACATTTATATACCTTAAACGTGGTTTGGATATGCTATGAGACACATTTATATACCTTAAACGTGGTTTGGATATGCTATGAGACACATTTATATACCTTAAACGTGGTTTGGATATGCTATGAGACACATTTATATACCTTAAACGTGGTTTGGATATGCTATGAGACACATTTATATACCTTAAACGTGGTTTGGATATGCTATGAGACACATTTATATACCTTAAATGTGGTTCGGATATGCTATGAGACACATTTATATACCTTAAACGTGGTTCGGATATGCTATGAGACACATTTATATACCTTAAACGTGGTTCGGATATGCTATGAGACACATTTATATACCTTAAACGTGGTTCGGATATGCTATGAGACACATTTATATACCTTAAACGTGGTTTAGATATGCTATGAGACACATTTATATACCTTAAATGTGGTTCGGATATGCTATGAGACACATTTATATACCTTAAACGTGGTTCGGATATGCTATGAGACACATTTATATACCTTAAACATGGTTCGGATATGCTATGAGACACATTTATATACCTTAAACGTGGTTTAGATATGCTATGAGACACATTTATATACCTTAAACGTGGTTCGGATATGCTATGAGACACATTTATATACCTTAAACTTGGTTTGGATATGCTATGAGACACATTTATATACCTTAAACTTGGTTCGGATATGCTATGAGACACATTTATATACCTTAAACATGGTTTGGATATGCTATGAGACACATTTATATACCTTAAACGTGGTTCGGATATGCTATGAGACACATTTATATACCTTAAACGTGGTTCGGATATGCTATGAGACACATTTATATACCTTAAACGTGGTTCGGATATGCTATGAGACACATTTATATACCTTAAACTTGGTTTGGATATGCTATGAGACACATTTATATACCTTAAATGTGGTTCGGATATGCTATGAGACACATTTATATACCTTAAACGTGGTTCGGATATGCTATGAGACACATTTATATACCTTAAACGTGGTTCGGATATGCTATGAGACACATTTATATACCTTAAACGTGGTTTAGATATGCTATGAGACACATTTATATACCTTAAACGTGGTTCGGATATGCTATGAGACACATTTATATACCTTAAACTTGGTTTGGATATGCTATGAGACACATTTATATACCTTAAACGTGGTTCGGATATGCTATGAGACACATTTATATACCTTAAACTTGGTTTGGATATGCTATGAGACACATTTATATACCTTAAACGTGGTTCGGATATGCTATGAGACACATTTATATACCTTAAACGTGGTTCGGATATGCTATGAGACACATTTATATACCTTAAACTTGGTTTGGATATGCTATGAGACACAGTTATATACCTAAAACGTGGTTCGGATGTGCTATGAGACACAGTTAACTACCTAAAACTTGGTTTGGATATGCTATGAGACACAGTTATATACCTAAAATGTGGTTCGGATATGCTATGAGACACAGTTAACTACCTAAAACTTGGTTTGGATATGCTATGAGACACAGTTATATACCTAAAACGTGGTTCGGATATGCTATGAGAATCAGTTAACTACCTAAAACTTAGTTTGGATATGCTATGAGACACAGTTATATACCTTAAACGTGGTTTGGATATGATATGAGACCACGTTAACTATCTACAACTATTTGGAGAGTGGAAAGAGAAAAATGCGGAAACAAATCTTGGATTGACAACACCAGGAAATGGTCCGGGAATGTTTTTTTCTGCATTCATCTTAATGCACACATCAAACACATGTGTTGAGGGTTAATTAGACTGATGTATCATATGTGGCACTCCTAGACCCTGACTGATTATGACTAGTGTCAGTGCTTGTGTTCTGCAATAAACTGTGAGTATACTGTGTTTAGTAAAAAATAAAGTCTATATTACTACATTTAGCGTTGCTCCCCTTTCCCCCCACAAAACCCCAACTAAAATTGGCACACACACACATATATATAGACACAATTCACTACATCGAAAATAAATATAAAAATGTTCATAATTGCGTCATATTTGAGTTCATAATTGAACCTTTAAAAAAGTTCATAATTTTTATAAAAGTTATTTTTCCTCTATGGTTCAACTGTGTGTACACAAAGTACTAAATAGTATGATCTAGACCAGTTTCCCAACGTTTTATATCACCATTCCCCACGTAAGTCTTTCTAAAATTCTGATGGACCCTCCCCCCTTCCCTCCTATGTAACATATACATATATTTTTTTAATTAAAAAAATTGAATTATTCCCTAAAATTTGGTGAATCTTCTTGTTCTTCAGCGTTAATTCTCAAACTCCCGCTGGATCTCTCCAGGAAAATGATCATACTAGATTACCAGCAGGATGTAGTCAATAGAATGGAAATACGCTGTATCGCCGTTTTATTTGTGCAACTGGTCCAACACATCCATCTTCAGCAGGAATGTAGGGAATAATTGCTCCATGAATTGCCCCCCCCCCTAACAATCAAATTGCTCCCATGTGAGGCATGAGCCCCATGTTGAAAAACTGATCTAGATTCTATTATGTGTAATCCAGGTCTCAGCAAACGCAATCGATCAAGTACGATGCCATTACCGTAAGTGATCATGTTTCTCCACAACTCTCTGTCTCTTGTGTTGTGTTGATATTGTTCGTGACAATTCAACCAGACATTTATCTGCTTGTCTTCCTCTGTCAACACTCGTCTGCATCTTCCTGGATGTTACTTAATGTTCAAGTTTTGCCCCTCTCTTAACATCCTCTAAAAATCTTGGCTGTCTTCTTGTAATTTTTGCTGTAAGTGTTATTTTGTTGTTGTTTGTTTTAAAACTCCAGAAACTCGGAGGACTTCTACATTAGCATTCTTGGATATCCTTTAACTTTACATTCATTCTTCGTAAAATTCATATATTTTTTGTCTTCACCGCATATTGAGATCTTTTGTTTACTGTCCATGCTTCACGTCAATAAAAAAGAATTGGATCATATCAATCGAATTTACATATGTATTGATAGTATAACTTGCTTCACAATAAAAATAATTTCTATTTTAGCTTTCTTCTGCATCCGTTTCAAACTCCTGTAGATTAGCAGAATGAAGTCCGGCGAACGGAAAGCGTTGTGCCATGGTTTACAGATTTTTTGCGATATCTGCACCTTTCGGCCTAACACATTCAACTCCAGCACGGCTTCTGGGTTAATTTTAACGTATATGGGATTGCCAATTGCATCACAGAAACAATTAGTTGCCTCTTACAAAATGTGTGGAAGGTGAATAGTGTTGCTATTATTTACTCCCCTTTCGGGCGCCAGTAATACACAAGGGATTTTAGCATTTAACGAAGTCCAGAATCTATGCTCTGGAGAAGAAAAGTCCTTTCCAAAATAATTCTTTATGCCAATCACAGTCACTTATCTTGGTTGATGAGACTAATCAATCACAGCCCCTTATCTTGGTTGATGAGACTAATCAATCACAGTCACTTATCTTGGTTGATGAGACTAATCAATCACAGCCCCTTATCTTGGTTGATGAGACTAATCAATCACAGTCACTTATCTTGGTTGATGAGACTAATCAATCACAGTCACTTATCTTGGTTGATGAGACTAATCAATCACAGTCACTTATCTTGGTTGATGAGACTAATCAATCACAGTCACTTATCTTGGTTGATGAGACTAATCAATCACAGCCCTTTATCTTGGTTGATGAGACTAATCAATCACAGTCACTTATCTTGGTTGATGAGACTAATCAATCACATCCCCTTATCTTGGTTGATGAGACTAATCAATCACAGTCACTTATCTTGGTTGATGAGACTAATCAATCACAGCCCCTTATCTTGGTTGATGAGACTAATCAATCACAGCCCCTTATCTTGGTTGATGAGACTAATCAATCACAGCCCCTTATCTTGGTTGATGAGACTAATCAATCACAGTCACTTATCTTGGTTGATGAGACTAATCAATCACAGCCCCTTATCTTGGTTGATGAGACTAATCAATCACAGCCCCTTATCTTGGTTGATGAGACTAATCAATCACAGCCCCTTATCTTGGTTGATGAGACTAATCAATCACAGTCACTTATCATGTTTGATGAGACTAATCAATCACAGTCACTTATCTTGGTTGATGAAACTGATCATTGGTTACTTTGGCGTAGACTTTGATTCGCTGTCACATATAGCAGCATTTAACAAGAAAACAGGAGTTGCTGTGTATACATGTCAAACGTCGAGGGAGACGAAGTAGAAGATTCGCTGGCCAATGCAAAGCACTAGAATAATTGGATTATCAAAGAAATACATGACGTTGTTTTGATCAGCGCACATAATTATTTCAGAGAAGGACTTTGGTGAATTGTATTGGAGCAAGCGACCGTTTATAAGCGGAAACTGCTATCTACTAATTTTGTTTGAAAATATGTGTAAATCTTGTGTTATAGAAGTACATTTTTTGAACCGGCCCAGCGGCCAATCTCAGCTTGTTATACCTTATATCGTTCTCTCAGGACGGTATTTCTTTAATCGTCACCATCTAAGACCTGTGGGGTAAATGGGATTAATCATTCTGAGTGACAAATTTGACGTTTCCTGTGTTTTTCATTTAGTGCCGACACAAATTATACACACGGTGTCCAACGAAATTCACAGGAAAAGTCAAATACGTTAACATAGAAGGATGACTGTGAGAAGGACTGTATAATTGACAAGGTTTATTGTCCAGTTCCTTTCAAGATCAAATCATATATTTCTAAACGGTAGACTAGCTTTTGTTATCAAGTTTACTGCCAAGGGAAATGTGGGCGAAGTTGGCTATAAAACAAGAACTTGCTATTTTAGTACTAGTGGTTTCCTAATTGTACTAACGACCGGGTTTGAAATGAACGTACCTCACCATAAGAGGTATATTTTACGTAACCAAATAATAGCACCATATACCTTTAGTCAATGTCTTTTATGGGTTTCTTAGCAAAAATTGACCAAAAGTAGATGTGTTTGAGTGTTTCATGCAGAATGTATGTTTTCATGGACAAGAAATTTTCGTTTTATTGATACTGAGAATCAAAGTAGCAACAAAATAAAGTAGGGAATATCGTGTATCCTCAGAAAAAAAGTACCGGGTATTATTATTATTATCATTATAAGGGACATCGCTGTGGATACGCATTGCTGCCATCGGCACATCTTGTATATTTTCTACATGTATATACAGCCATTTCACAGCAAATTACATGAACGATGGAGCATGCTTACGCAGAGATTCCAAGTTCCATGCTGGTTTCATTCTCGCTGAAGAGAGAAAAATAAGGGAATAAGAGAAATTGGTAATAGTTTTAGACATCCCATCGATATGAAACGTCGAGAATGTACTCTCTGTTATATTATATACGTTCGTATGTGTTATCGATAAATTAATAGTAAAGAGTTGTTTGAATATGTATGTTTTTATAGAGCTGTTTGAATATGTATGTTTCTGAAATCAGTTAATCAAATAAGTTGTATTAGTGTAAATTGTTACTATTGTTCAGAGTACTGTAAAACTGTAAACAAAGTAAGGTAATATTACAATAAACTTGTATTCCTCCTTTACTTTTGTAAATCTGCCTTATTTTTGTTTGGTGTGTTCAATGTAAAGCACATATTATATGCGGGTTTCTTGAGAAATGCGTCCTGTGGAGTCACCTGAAATCATCCCTTTAAAGTGAAGTTATTTAACTTTTCCATTTCACTGATCATTACGTTGTATACGTTGTGCAAGACAGAACTATAGAAGATCTGTTTTCAAAATTAATTTGGACTCCATTCGTAATGTTTTTGATTATTATTTGGCACCCTGCTGGCCACTATTTATATACTGGCTATTTATAAGATGCGATTCCAATTATATAAATATTTACCAACCGGACGTCCAACACAGGCCCCCATATGGTCACGTGACAATTATAGATAACAGACCTGTGGTACTCTTTCAATTGCCATTCTTTGTGACAGCCAATTATAAAATACAACATAATTTTAAACGATAAAACAATGCCATTCAAATAATTCTTAACAGATGTTTCTTGTTTTGAGTTTCAAATAAAGAAGCATTGAAACTCAACTCCTTCAGTAATATATATGAGTAGGAAGCAAACGGTAGTAAACAAACAAAATTAAACCGAAATAACTATAATTTTAGTCTACAGTTTCAGCTGTAAATCCGACAGAAAACCCATGATTGGGACTGTGTCAATCACACAGAAAACCTATAGATGGGAACTCCTGCTTTAGCTGTTAACCCCACAGAAAAGCCATGGTTAGGAACTCGTGCTTTCGCTGTCAATCCCACAGAAAACCCATAGATGTGAACTCCTGCTTTAGCTGTCAATCCCACAGAAAAGTCATGGTTAGGAACTCGTGCTTTCGCTGTCAATCCCACAGAAAAGTCATGGTTAGGAACTCGTGCTTTCGTTGTCAATCCTACAGAAACCGAATATGTTGGGAACTCGTGCTTTCGCTGTCAATCCAACAGAAAACACATTGGTAGTGAACTCGTGCTTTTAGAACTCATTAAAACATTGTTTATATACGCAAATTTGCTTTCTATTGAGATTACACATAATGAATTATTATTATATTGCAATCTGGTCAATGAACTCAATGAAATATTTTGTAGGAAAGTTATCCTTTTCTACGTCATTGAGGCATATTGGGGATTGTTAGACCCATAATAGGGATAGTTAGGCCTATATTAGAGATTGTTATGCCCATATTGAGGATTGTTTTCCATATTAGGGACTATTAGGCCTAATAAACCCTATTATATTAGGGTTTATTAGGCCAATATTAGGGCTCGTTAGGCTCATATTGTTAATGACTGGCATCATATCTAGGGATGATGTGGTCAGCATCAAGCTTGATGTCTTTACTGCCTCCGAAGATCTGATCTCCATTTTCTTCGGTCGACCTAGGAGCCATTGATGATTACAAAATATTTCCAATGGAAATGAAAATTGAACCTAGGATCATCCATACAGAAAACAGTTCACTAACAACTGAGCTACCACATCATTTATATTGTAATACTATTGCTCAATATATATACTTGACACGATTGCAATGGTCAATTTTCTTAATATTACTATTGTTCTTCTTTAGTGCTCAAACTTGACTATAATTAACAACCAAAAATTGTTACTGGAAATATAGTTCTTCTAATCAATTTGTAATTTTGCTTTATAGTTGGTGCTTTGCCATCAGTGCAGGATTTACCTATAAGCTAAACAAGCTATAGCCTAGAGCCCCCACTTTCGTGGACCCACCCCACCCAAAAAAATATTTTTATTTCACTACATATTCTCGTTAAAGGGCCTCATATCTCACATACCTTAGGACCTTATCAAGTCTAAATCCGGCCCTGTTTGCCATATATTATTTGCGTACGTTCTCAAACTCCTATCGGATCTCCCTTGCAGCAGGATAATGGTCCTACAAGGTTTCCAGCAGGATGTTGTCCAGAGAACGGAAATACTTTGTATCGCTATTTTATGTGCACAATGTACTGACACATCAGACTTCGCCGTTGCAAAGATTTTGTTCTAGTGGACATCAAATATCTTACCTGTGAGCTCTAGCTCGCTTCATATCTTCTGTAATAGGATTCTTATTTCCATCCACATGCTTAGAGACTAATGGCTGATGTTCTAATTTAGCCTTAAGCCGCGTGAGCAATGCCCGTGAATGTTTCTCCAATGGTCGATTGAAGTACATGAGTACTATGTATCCACAATAGAGCAGGACCATTATCAGGGCTTCGTACCTGAGTGGAGACATAAAACATTATT
This sequence comes from Meghimatium bilineatum, assembly GCA_034231615.1. NCBI lineage: Eukaryota > Metazoa > Mollusca > Gastropoda > Stylommatophora > Philomycidae > Meghimatium > Meghimatium bilineatum. Next base: position 110,542,678 of record CM067299.1, on the reverse strand, counting down.
TTATTGATAACGGTGAATGGTGCTATATTAAAATGAGTAAATGCCTGTTTGTTAATTACAAGATAAAAGTCACCACTTGCAGAGCATGGCTCTTTTAACTTACTACGCTAGGGAGATCCCTTAGCTGTTCGCCTTGTGTTCAAGAGGTCATGAATTCGAATCCAGCTCGTGTCGTCTTGTTTACAAGGTGGATTTATTTGGAGATCCCTGTAGATTATCACTTGAAGCTACGGAGTTACGTGCTATGAGTGGTACTCTCGGCAGGCGGCCTGCCGCTTCGGTGAGAGTGACGGAGTACATATAGGAAACCGAGTACAGTGAAATCGATCCTTTACGACTTTTGAACCTTTTTTGTCTCTTTTAACCTAAGACGGCAGTCTATTTTGGTTATATGATGGCGTGTTGATTTTTATCTGCGTGCGACTATATCGTCCGGGATGTAATTATATTACAGAGCGTGAAACGAGATTTAAAAACATGGTAAATAATGTTGACTAAGTATTGGATGTACGAGCAGATAAAGTGACAATAATATTTAAAGATGTCTTAATTATGTGATTCATGGCGAACATTTTTAAGAAGATTCAAAAATTGAGACTTCGGGTGACTACAATAAAACTGCACCGTATGATGGTCAGTAACATTGAACAAAACAATACAAAAATAGATAAAAAGCAGTGTTTTATTGAGCATTCATTTGATTTTGTGATTTATTTCTATGTTTGTGTGTTCATATCTGGATAAATACCTTTTGCTAGAAACGTCTGGTTTGTTGCCTCTCGATGTAGTCTTGACTTGAGATAGTCTTAATTCTTTTCTAATATATTCATTTATCTGGCGGTATCTTCTCGTAACATTTATAGCTTTTCTCAAACATCTCATTTCGCAAACTGTGATCTTTGTCGTTAGTGTCTTTGTCAAGGGCCATGTTTGACATTGTAACACAAAGTTGTTATACAATACTTTTGATTAATTGTCGTTTTGTAGTCATACAGATTGATGAGTGTTTAAGTATTGTGACAGGTGGTTAGTCACATCATTAGCTTATTGTTACCTTGTTTCAATCTCTGAATTATTTATAATCTATTAAATATTAGCAGTTGTGAAATATATATAATCTAATTACAGCTCGAATAGGGCCCATTAGCCACCTACGAACTCATAATCAAGGACATAACTCTAATTGAATTGTCAAAAGTGGATGTAACAAATGGTCATCATCACTTTTGATGGACGAACAACAATCTATTTATATATTAAATATGATATTCACAGTTAGCAACATTAAATACAGACTCACTGGAATCATTTATAGTGATTTAATATGCTAATTTACCAATTTTGTTTCTGAATGAACCGAGTACACAGCCATTTTTTATTTTCATGTAATTGTTACCAAAATAAATTTCACAGCAGAGTGTGTGTGAGTATATATATATATATATGTGTGTGTGTGTGTGTGTGTGTGTGTGTGAGAGAGAGAGAGAGAGAGAGAGAGTTTGAAATAATGTCTGCATTTGAACATCCATTGACACACACAAGACTAACTTCAGTCGTACAATATTCCACAGAACTGCATGTAATAATATTGTTTAGAAGCTGTAAATTTGATTTCAAATTCTAGTGCTATGAATCTCTGAATAGCAACATATATCACAAATGTTAATAGTACAATATCGTTATAGGATATTTTAAACTTCCACCATCAAATAGATCAATATACTATTATATCAATAACAACTATTCAGATGTAAGATTGTCATACTTACAGATGATTACCGAAGCATGGTATTTGATCCGTTTCACAATTGTGGTACTGGAAGTGTATGACAATTCAAGGAAGAAAATATGGGTATGCATCTGCCTTTAGAACAGGATTCTTTCGAGGACGATCACCTTACCTTTTAATTTGTCAGTGATCGTACAAAACACTAACAAGGATGGAAATGTGTTTTGGCAAACCGCATTTGATTTTGTAGGTGACCAGCTGCTTCATTGAATACATCTTGTCCATCTTTCTCTTATATTGAAATCGCATGAACATCTAAGTAGTAACACATTCTTTGGTTTTGTGATAGTTCTACTTGCAACATAGAATACAACACTTTCTAGAAATTTTAAAGTCAGAAATCAGTAAAAACTAAAGTGTACATATTTCCATACTTTCTGTATCCCATTTATATATTTCTCAGTGAAGCCGTTGTTAAATTTATATCCAGGAAAACAATACATTTTTCACATTTTAAAACGATGACAATAGAAGCACAATATACTAATCCATTGAAAACGTTCAAACTGTAACCCGGAAGTTACCTTTCCTTTGACCTTGTTAGGACTATAACTGTAGATAGACTTGTGGAAAACACACTCATCTCATTTCAAACCGGATGTTATCCTATTTATACATCAATTTTAGACAGAACTTTCAGAAATATCTGGTCATCAGTAATTGCTGCAAATTTTAAATAATTAAACATCAATTATATAGATTTTGGGGAAAGAGGTGTGGTTCATGGCCGGAAGTCCATTGGTATCACGTCCTTAAGGTCAGGGTTCGATCCCTAGTAGAGTAAATTTTAAAAAAATCAACCTGTACATGACGTGAAGACAGCAAGAGCATGCGGCATTATCACACAGCTACAAAATCCCTCCCTGAAACTCCCTGACAGGAAACATTCAGTATTTGACAGTTAACAGTAAGAAAGAGGAATGTACTTCTTTATTGTCTCACACAACGAAGTATGAAAACTGAATCGTCAAAACAATTCTTCTAATATTGCCCCCTGAAAGGGAGACTCAAGTTTTAAAACTTCCCAAATAACACCCTACTAGACAAATCTGAATGTTACCACTACCAACATCTATCATACAAATAAAAAAAAAAACTGCTGCATTCATAAACAATAGTATTAAAAAATCGGAAGGTTGATGTTGCAAAGTGCCTCAGCCATTTGCCTGCATGGATCTTCGGATGTCATGGGGAAAAAATGAAATAACAAACAAAATGACGAGTTGTGGTACTATATCGAGAGGCAAGCAATGCATACTGAATATACTTGTATACTGAATTTATTTCAAGAGACAACAAGTGAAAACAACAAAGAGTTAATGAGGGTGATTTATATTATCTTACCAATGAACACTTTTATCCCGGATGGTCAGAAATAGTGTAAGTACAGATAAGAGATAAAACAGCGTATCTCTCACTAAAGGGTACCACGTGAGTTCAACGACCTGAAATAGAGGATAGAAGTTGAATGTTACATCAAACATCATAATCATAAAATTGTATGATAACTTTGTCGATTTGTGGCTGTAACGGACCTGCAAACATATTTTCTCTTGCCTTGGTGGTGCACTCTGATACATTGCAACCAGTTAAACTCATAATATTTCCCTGTCACATGTATTTATACCTACCTCTTGATCGCATATCGTCGACTATACATTTAAGTAAAGTCTTCATTCATTTTAATATGTTTAAAATCCAACATTTTGATTAAATAATGAATATATGGTACTATGATCGCAATCTAACCGCCGTTTTCGCTCTTGTTTCCCCACTAGTGCATACCTACATATTTTGCGGTTAATTGATCTAAATATTATATCAATAAATAATCAATAATTAATTAATTTAAAAAATCATTTTTAGGGTTAGGGGTTATGGTTAGTTATGTTTTATATAACTAACCTAACCCTAGCCAAAACTATAATTATATGTAAATAAATAAATGATTAACATAAACTGATAAACATAGGCAAGGAAAATAATCACCAGGTAGGCATTAATTGGCGCAACGAGGGTTGGACTGCGATCATACCGCATATATTATAGAGAATGTCGAATATAAATCTCTTGTATAAATTTCACGTTAGAATTGGATTTTGTATTGAAGATCAAACATTTCCTAACATACATCTGTTTACAGTTTAAAAATCGGGTTATTAATTCCTGAGAAATAATGTCTCAAAAAAACAGTGTTGCCATTTAAATCTCGTACAAGTCTTTTTTACAGTAGAGTGTCACACAATTATGTTTTGCAACACAAGTGTTTGCCTCCCTGTATAACACACCACCTGTACACTACACGACCTCTAGATGGATGATGTTGTAGTAGTCTTACTCTAGGATAAGGTTGATTTACAAATAATGTTTGACAGTATGTGTGATTTATAAAAGTGACAAAAAATACTAAATTAGATCCAGAAAGCGCAAACTTAATGGGATATGTTCAGTGTTGAATGAAAGCTAAGTGAATTAGACATAGTCAAAATACGTGTGGTGATTAAGAATCTCATTTTGTAGGTCTAGAAGATGCTAGTAGTGAAAGCTAAGTGAAATCATCATCAAGTACCGTCTTCGCAACTAAGTTTGGCTGCAACAGACTTCCAACATACCCTGTCTCTTGTTTTGGTACTGCACTCTGCTATACTGCATTCTGTACATCTTGTGATGCTACTCTACCGCTTAAATGTCATGCCTCTTGTCCAAAATATTTTATTTGCCTGATCTTTATTTCTCTTAGTAATTCTTTCTTTATATTAGATGTTTTTAGAACCTCTTTGTTTGTTTTCTTCTCTTTCCATGATGTTCTCCCTATTCCTATATACCCACATATCAACATGTAGTATGTCTTATAGCTTTGCCATATGTTCACAGTATATAAAAATTTGAGACCTCTATGTTAACAATTGAATATTTTGATGATTTTTAAAATGAAAACTACGATCGCACTTCAACAAGTGCGACACATCCCCCATCCCTTTAGCGGTGTTATATTTCTCATTTTATTTGGTTTGTGATTTGTTTTGATGTTAATATTTTCCTGATGTCATTGAAAGTACTTTTAACTCTTCATATTTCTTTTAACCTCTGTTTCATATCTACCATCTCATATATAGAAACTTTCAATTGTTATTTAATGCCTTGAGGGAAAAAAAACATACAATTCATTTCTCATCTAGGCTATACGGTGTGTTCTGCCTCAAAATACGAGTATTACTCCTAATTGTTTTTGACATGCGTGACCAGTGTTCTTCATGACGATTTGTAACTGTGCGGGTCACATTTTTATTTTTAACACGAAAAACTGGCATTTCCTGAACAACCAATCATCATCAAAACGTATAATCCTTCAAAATCGCAGGGATGATATGTTGGAAACAACAACAGAACCCATCGATTCATTTCTGTTTTCAACCATTCGCATGAGAGCGTGGAGAATCTCAAGCATGAATTGTTCTTAATATTATGCATCCATACTTTCCTTTGTTCTCATAGTATACTCCTACCCTTAACTGTTCCATTATGACAGTCTTGGACAAGGAAGAAGAGTAATATCTTACTATGAGCACAAACTACATAAGCTTGTGACGTTCCAACAATAACATTTGTTGCTGTTCTTGAGCTGCAAGTATATTTATTATGTCCCTCCACACAAATATTAGTTCTATGTTCTACCTGCAACATTTGTTTTCGAATCTCAAAAGTCGGTATTCTACGAGGGCAGTCAAAAAGTAAAGCACCACAGTGATTTTTTTCTGTTAGTAATACAACATAGAAGAATTGCATTTTGCATACTTCAAATATAGAGTGTGCTGAGTGCATCCACCAACACAAAATTACACCGTATTTGGTCAACTAATAATGTTGCCGGGTCCGAAAGAGGAGCAAAGAATAGCAACACTGTTTACCTTCCATGCATGTCGTAAAAGGCGACTAAGGAGGTTATGGGATGGAGTTGGCTGTCCCATCTCATATAGGGCCAGTGACCCAAAGCCATGCTGAAGTAGGATGTGTCAGGCCGAAAGGCGCAGATATCGCAGCAATGCTGTAAACCATGACACAACGTATTCCGTTCTCCGGACTACATTCTGCTATTCTGCAGGAGTTTGAGAACGAACGCAGAAGAAGAAGAAGAAAAATAATGTGGTATTAAACTATTAACTGCCTAAGACGGATGTGTCTATTCAATAGCGCAAATAAAACTGCCACACAACCCATTTCCATTCTTTGGACTACATTCTCCTGGAAATCCAGTAGGACCAATACCATGCAAAAGAGAGATCCTGCGGGAGTTTGAGAATAAACAATGAAGAAAGAGAAAAAACACCCAATGAAATTGAGCTTATTAGCAATTTCTGTCACAAGGATTGAATTGGAATTGCATTTTATCGTTACAGAGAAGGAAACTGCTGTGAACATCCACAAAACGTATATGTGATATCTATGTTGTGCCTATGTGATGTCTATCTATTGTCTATGTATGTTTTGCAGTCTACAGGAGTGCAGTCAGTTTCTGGGTTGAGAGAATCAAACAATCAGGTGGAGGAGATACGGATCTACTTGATAGACAATGCTGTGATCATGCTACCACAGCCATCAAAACAGAAATGTTGACATGAGCTGAAGGTATCAACTCGCAAAGTTACATTAAGATAATGTAAAAAAACTAAATCGACTTTTCCGCAGAGTTAGGCCGTATAAGAATCTAGAAGACCTGCAACTTCTTCACAACAATGCGTAACTAACACAAGTGTTGGCAACATGGGAAGCAATCACTAAATTGGGTTGGGCAGCTCTACCCCAACCACCATATAGTCCCGATTTGACACCTTCAGATTTTCATCTGTTTGTATACTTAAACATTCTACTTTCTGTTTGTCTACATGTAACACGGCTTGCAGATGATGAAGGAATGCTTCATGAAGCGAAGAAATGGCTACTCGATTGATCAAGACAACATTTGTTACGAGCAAGGAATATATACTGTTGCAAGGAATACATACTGTTGCAAGGAATACATACTGTTGCCTCGCAGTGGCATAAAGCAGTGGTAGTTAATGTGGATTATGTTGATTAAAACATACTTTTATATAGAATATCCACGTATATTTTACATTAATTTCATATCTTCTAAATAAATAATTGCTGATAGAATTTCTGTGTGTCATTACTTTCTGAATGTCCTGTGTAGTTTCCATGTTGGTTACAAGATTCTAACTCTCAACATTCCTACAAAAGAATCAATATTATTTCAGATTTGTATAGATTGATAGTTACCTGTGTGCGCACTGGAAAGTGAGCAGATAGTTTTAAATACAAGTCATACACTAATCGAATGATAAAATCAGAGAAGAGACACAACAAAATTTCAACACAGATGTTATTAGAAAACTCCGTTGGTCCTACATCAGGCATGTCCTACTATACGCGCAGACATCAACAGAATACACCACCAATCTCTTGAATGGATACCTACAGGCAAAATAGCCAGGGGTAGACCAAAAGAAACATTCAGAAGAAAATACTTAGAGAAAGTAAAACAATCAATATCCATACTATTCAAGAACTGCACAGAATAACTTTGAACAGACATTAATGGAGAGATCTGTCCTCTGCCCTATGCGCTAACTTCAGCGCAAAAGGAAAATGAATGAATGAATGAATACACTAGAAAAGTAAGAAATGTAACACATTATGCCGTCTTAATTTGTTCATCAGAAACCAGTGAAAGAATATATATATATATATATATATATATATATATATATAATATATATATAATACTCTCAGATTTTCATCTTTGTGGCTCAATTAAATATGTAATCGATGGGATAAGGCTTGAAGATTATGAAGTAGCGGTTCATGCAGGGAAGAAATTGATACAGGCGCACATGTTCAAAACAAAATGTGCTACCAGTAAGAGAATATATGCTGTTGTTTAGCGGTCGCTTAAAGCGGTGTTAGTTTATGGGAATTATGTTGAATAGTACCGATGTTTATATAATATATTCATGTATAGTAAAAGTAAAAAGTAGAGTAACCCATAGCATTTATTAATGCCGTAGGGGTGTGAGATGTTAGCGATCTCACATTTCACAGGCTCTGCAAATGAGGTCGGTAGCCATCTCCTCTCCCTCGCAGTCTTTGCTTCCCGGATTAATCCGGTACCCATTTAAGGCTGGGTCGACCTGGGAGCCGTTGCGATCTGAAAACATTTCCGCCTCAACTGGGGAATGAACCCAGGACCACTCATATGCGAAGCCAGTGCGCTAACCACTGTGCTAACGCGGCTATATTCATGTATACTGTGTGTTAATTTCAAGTTTTAAAAATAAATAACGCATGAGAAATACGATGTGGTACATTACTTTGCGAGTGCCACTGGAATCTATTATTGAATATTAACACATAACATCTTACCATGCCAGCAAAGATACCACATACACCGATGATAAAAAGAATGTTGAAGACCGCTGATCCTACGATTGTCCCCACACCGACATCACTGTTGGCAATGAACACACCTGAAGAAGTTGATGGGACAGATTATATTCTTTGTACACGTTATAATTGCGACCAAATTAATGCCAGCGCAAATGAAATTATGTACAGGGCACTATAGTGTATGAAGTACTTATGTGCAGTGCAAAATATTATATGAAGTTATGTGCAGTACAAAATATTATATGAAGTATAGGTTTAAAAATTGTATGAAATATAGGTGCAGGGCAATTGATATTTGCAAACAATTTACTTGCTGTCTTTCGATATGTTCAAAACAAATATTATACCAACTCCTTTCGTAATTTCGTAATTTCTTATTTTATCTAGTTTAGTAACCATTGCAGACTTTCTCAGACACTTCATTTCACATGTAACGATTTTCCTCTGCTGTGAGACTGTTAAAGATTATGTTTGACATTGGTAGCAGAGTGTTGCTATAAAAATTGTAGATATTATCTGTCTTTTTATTTTCATCTTGAACTTTGGGTGAAGAAGTAATAGTGAAAGTTGATAAGTAAATCACTGTGTTTGCTTTCTGACACATTGTTTCTATTTTTTTGTTTAGTCTTCCATTTTCGGGAAAATTGCTGCCTAGATATTTAAATGCTAATTCTGTGGCTTATTTGATTTTGGTGTTATGATTTGTTATATATCCATTGACGTTGCATACTTGCTGAGATATTGATATGAAACTGCAAAAACTAAATGTTGGACATAACTGTCCTCCAAGAAACCAGACTCCCAGACAGCGGCGCCATCAAAGAAATATACTACTACCTCTTCTGGATATGCAAAGATCAACCAAGACTGCATGGAGTTGATTTTACCATAAATGAAAGACTCATCAACTCCATAAACAAACCTTCATCGATATCAGAGCGTATCACATCTCTCAGTATCTCTACTCCAGGCGGCACTATACATATCAGAAGTGTCTATGCATCAATCCTAAAAGCTTAAGCTGATGGTAAAGACATATTTTGTGAACATTTACAGATTGTTGTCGATTCCTTCCCAAAGAAGATCATTGAAAATATGGGTAGCAAAAAAACACAGTTTTCTTTTGTTTTGAAAAAAAAAGTAAAAATCTTTAGTTTTGTCACTGTTCTTGATGTTGGTTATGTTTAGTTTTGTCACTGTTCTTGATGTTGGTTATGTTTAGTTTTGTCATTGTTCTTGATGTTGGTTATGTTTAGTTTGTCACTGTTCTTGATGTTGGTTATGTTTAGTTTTGTCACTGTTCTTGATGTTGGTTATGTTTAGTTTTGTCACTGTTCTTGATGTTGGTTATGTTTAGTTTTGTCACTGTTCTTGATGTTGGTTATGTTTAGTTCTGTCATTGATCTTGATGTTGGTTATGTTTAGTTCTGTCATTGTTCTTGATGTTGGTTATGTTTAGTTTTGTCATTGTTCTTGATGTTGGTTATGTTTAGTTTTTGTCATTGTTCTTGATGTTGGTTATGTTTAGTTTTGTCATTGTTCTTGATGTTGGTTATGTTTAGTTTTGTCATTGTTCTTGATGTTGGTTATGTTTAGTTTTGTCATTGTTCTTGATGTTGGTTATGAGCCAACATCACTGCACTCCTGATAAACCCATATGAACTCTTTCTCTCCAATGAAATATTATGGTGTTTGCACACCAAGGATTCACACGGTTCCCTGGTTGAACACATTCCTCATCTTTATTACCGACAGACTGCAAAATTTGCGCATTTTATCAAAACATAGATTCTATCTGCCACGCAGCAGCTGACTCTCCCTTTAAGACATCATTAGTCACCTTGTATGTCATGTATAATATGTTAGAGTTTTGATATTTTTTTCCCCACACTATTCGGTCCTTGGCAACACACATGCGCACCAGAACTGTTTTCTGTAGTCACCATTCTTCTGCCGTGATCCACTATACTTCCAGTCCGTTTTTTGTCATGTATGAAACGGTTTGTTTTTAGTGGTTGTGTGTTCCCAACAATTTGTTTTGTTTATGTGAGCCAGATTGTCGTTCTGTGAACACCAAAGATGGAAAATTATGTTATTATGTGTTTTAGTGTCTGTTTTGTTGCTCCGCAGATGCAATCTGGACTAATCATCATATTTAGCAACCCAACATTTTTTGACTGTAGTGATTTTCAAGATAAACTACTAAAAACGTTTAGTAGTTTGCCATTGCTTTCTGAACGGTCAAGATGCACAATTGTCTGTGGCTGGGATCGAAGGATCGAGCTCGGTACCTTGGCCGTTACAGACTCGCTCTGTACCATTCTGTCACAAAGCTGGACATTTTATCATTTGGTGTCCCATAATTCTCAAATACTCCGCTAATTGTTTTAGTTAATGCAGTTTTTCTGTTTGATTTTATGACTTTCTGCTGCGAACAGACTTTACTGACAGTGCAGAATAAATAAAAATAGAGATTACTATTAGCTGACAGGTTGTGACAAGTCACCAGACATGCACCAGACATTACCAAAGTCGATTCTACTGGCACGTACCGATTCTATTTCCTGTTTCCGCGCAGATGTTTTGCTTTATTTTAGTTTAGCGATGGGGAATGTTTCCAAGACCATATATAGCAAATCATCATAAGGTGCCATGCCGGCTGGCGTAGGCGATCATGGCTCTCCACAGCTCTCTGTCCACAGTATTATGTATCAAGATCGTTGTTGTTTCCCTGCCGTGCCAGGTTGTCAAACTGCCTAATATTTTCTCACGTTGTCGTCTCTGTCTCCGTTGCCTTCAATTTTGCCTGTTGTGACTATGTTCTCAAAACCTGCCTGTCTCATGAAGTGGTCAAAAAAAAGGAGATTGTATTTTTCTTATATTGTTGATTAAGGTCCGTTTCGCATTTGACTCTTTCAACACCACTAAATTATTTTTTTCTGGCAATCCATGGTATTCTCAGCATTCTTCTATAGAACCACATCTCTGTTGCATCTAATTTCCCACTTTCCAGTTTGTTTATATAGCAAGTAAGAATGGCAATACAAGAACATAAATTCGGGAGGGATTTGGGGGGGGGGAGAATCAAAAGAATAAGCGGAGGCATGATGTATTATGAATTGTGTGGTGAAATTGAAACAATGCTTTAGAATTACGTTTGGAAAACCACTTTAAATTTGCAACACTCTTAACTATTACATTTATTCCGTTATATTTTCCTGCGTTGCCGCAACCCTCACATCTCTAATACGCTGAGTTGTTCCCCAACACAAGAGTCTTACACCGCAGTAAAATTGATTGTGTGGTCATAGGTGGACATCGTGGATACCACAAAAATGATTGCAGGTTTTCAAGGGATTGAATATCTGAATATGAAGTTGTCTAGCATCACATATAAAAACTTGTAATACTTTTAAGTAGGGATTATCTTCTGAAAGTCTTGCTTACCACTAACATCACAAATGGAAACCCCCATGTAAGTAGGGGTCATGTTATCAAAGAGTGGCATACCACCAACACCATACTGGGAATTCCCCCCCCCCCCCCCAATGTAAGTAGAGGTCATTTTATGAAAGCGTTGCTCACCACTAATAGTTTCCTTTTTTTATATTCCGTTTAGAAAATAAAAAAAGTTCCTGCTATATAGAGGTGAACTTTTCAAAAACGGACGGTGTTAGTCCAATTTACATGTATCAGAGCTTTCAGTATAAAAAGAATGATGGAGTTTGTGGTTCTGTGAAATACTCTAGGCATGAGGAGCGCTCTAAAACACCCATCCTCACGGAAGCACGAGCTACATTGCCTGTAATTTATGGAGATTAAAAGAAACAGACTAACACATATTTACCAACAACTGAGGTCATGAACTCAGGAGCAGAACTTCCAGCTGCCATAAAAGTTGCTCCTGCCACGTCCGCCTGAAGTCCCAGGTCTGAAGGAATATGTAACAAACATTTCTGTAAGAACATATTAGGATGTTGTAATTCTTAATTATAGCAACAATTAAAGTAACTGCAGAATTAAGTAAATTGTGTCATGTGACGTATTCCTTCCAGAACGTTGTCTTCCCAATGAACTCTCTGAACCTCTCTCTGTCTTGGGCGATGTGGCTTGCATTTTCTAGCGATGTATTCATGTTATCTTTAATGTCGTCAGTCCATCGTCTTCTTGGTCTGCCCTTTTTCCTCTTCCCAGGTACTCTTCCCTCCATTATTTGTATTTCTAAACAGTTATGTCTCTTTATATGACCAAACAGTCGTAGTTTTCTTTTTGTTAATGTGTTTAGTAACCAACACTCTGGAATCTTCAATGTGTTTATTGATTTTATCCTTCCATGATATTCGAAGTATCTTCCTGTAGCATTTCAGCTCGAAATGATGATGGGAATCTAAGTAAATGAACTAAGTTTTATTTGACAGAGCCACTTACCCTGTCACACCGAATTTTCTGCAACATTATCTTCTTTACCGTCAGCTTAACTATCTATCACGGCTTTGATGCAAATAAGATATAGCATGCACTTTGAGGATAAGTCGATTACAAATTCTCAAATTACGCATACAAAATCATCTTGAAAAATACTTGAAATAGTTGCACTGAATTTTTGTATACAGTTTTGCAAAATTCATGACCTTAAAATATCGCGATTTATTAGAATACGGAAACTTCATTTTAAACGTGAATAATTTCGATGACCTAATAGAATAATTGATTAAAGATTCTAGATTCTTTAGTCTATTCTTAGATGTGCTGACGGTAATAGTTGGTTGATTAACGACTGAATAGGAAGTCTTTGACTTGAATATAATTACGTTTTTGAAACGTAATAAATATATACCAAATCTTTATAATCTGCAAACTGGGGACACTGTACGAGATGCTCTGTTGTCAAGCCTGTTCAAGATTGAATGGCAGATGTCGATTGCACATATTTTGAAGTTTGTATACAATTGGTCGAGCTGATCTTCCACGGACAATTGGTCATAACCATCACTTAGTTATATTTGAGTTTGTCTTCTTTTCAAAACTCACTCTAGTATCTTTTGAGAAAAAATGACTTAGTGTGGGCCCGCAAAAGCTATGTCAAATATAGTAAATAGATATAATAAAGATATAAAATTGGTTGTTACAAAGGAAAATAATTTAGTAAATCGCACAAAAATATGGAAGCAAATAGAAAAACAATAGCCGATGTTTAAAGAATAGTTTATGAGGTTCTAACATCCAGCTAGTAGTCATCTTCAGGAAACTCTGCAGTTTTCTACGAGATATTGTGTTCTCACTGAATGTTTGCTAATCCTGTCTCAGTGATGTATCAGGAAATTCACATGGCTACACCGCGATCTAACAATTACAGAAAAGAACCACATATTCCGTGCGAATAGTATTTAGACAAAGAACCGGCAGCGCTCCAACCTTGGAATATATTAAGAGACAACAGATCAAATGGTTTGCACACATCAGCAGACTTCCACCAGACAGCATACCACAGCAAACTATGCTATACAATTACAGTGAAGGCAGACATAGACGCAGACCACAAAACTATCGACCACCGAAATAAGAGACGAAAAATTCTACAATATACTCAGCACACACGAGATCCATCTCCAGAAAACTCTTCTACCCTTGAAGCTGAAATGAACAAAGGGCTTATATATATATATATATATATATATATATATATATATATATATATATATATATATATATATACATATATATATATATATAACATCTAGCTATGTAGTAAATGTGTGTGTAAAACAACTACACACGTAGTTGTTGTACAAGCATGTGTAACACATGTGAAATGGTGACCGTGCTCCAAGAGTGTGCAAGGAATTAATGTATGCGCGAGAGTTGTGCATTTCTTGACAAAATGTTTTTTTTTTACCATAAGGAGATGGTTCCTGTTTACGCTGAGAACTCTTTATCGCGTAAAGAGGTGCATAACTGAATAAATCAATTGTCACAAGGACGTGTATCACTTATTAGCGAATTACGACCTGGTAGTTCTGTCAAAAATGCAACAGAAGCAACTATGCTGCAGGTGAATAAGGCGATTCAAGCTGACAGGACAGTAACGATAGTCAGGGCGGCAAACACAATATAATGTTTGCATGCAGGATTCTACAACTTAATGCATCACTATTTGAAATTCCGGAAAGTGTGTCCACGCATCCAGAGAGATGACTGATAAAAACAAGATGAGCCAAATGGACATACCGCAGCATCTTTGTCGATATGTCAATGAAGGAGACGACATTTCAGAGGTTTATTGTTCCTGGGTATGAATTTTGGGTGTCTATATCAACAAGAATCAAAACATGCTTCAAAGATGTGGAATCATCGTTTTTCTACTTCTGCCAAGAAATGTTAAGTTACGTCAATAGCATGACAGTTTATGATACAGATGGTATGGGATTCTCCATGAACGCTGTTAACAAATTTCCAAAAGAAAGGGGCGTCATGTCGTGCTTTACAGTTTTATTAATGTCCCAGAATGCAATTTGAAGAAAGCACATTGGTATGTTTACTAGAGGAATACTGTTCCATTATGACGATGTCACAAAATATACGGTTCGATTAAGATAAGTCATATCTGATCAAATGAGATGGCAAATTCTGGAACATCCACCTCACAGACCCAACCTCTCTTCAAGCAATTTCAACATGTTATGGTCCACTCAAAACCCAGACCGGTGGAAACGTTGTGTAAATTACATAGAAATTCAACATCAAGTGGAAATGTGGCTGAAATACAGACCAAACATTTTAAAAGGTCACAAACTGGAAGAAGTTACCGCCTTTAAATATCTCGGGTTCCAAATAAAATGATGATGGGAACTTGGAAAATGTGATTACATCTAGATTAGAGATGCCATGGCAAGATTGAACTGTCTTTCCCCAAGTGGTTTGTCATCCATTCTTGCCGTTAATCGTAGGGGTGATTGGAACTTGAGCTTACGTTCTAAAACCAGATGTGTGGCCTAGGCCTGTGCTATGACCGTGTCTGTTCAGGATGTCCCTGACGTCTTCTATCCATCTTTTCCGTGGTCTTCCGCTGGCTTTGTACCCTGATCTAATTTAGTTAAATGCCTGTACGGGAATCTTGTTGTGATGCATTCTCATAATGTGGCAAAACCACTTGATCTGCTGATTTTCTATGTAATCTGTACAAGATATTGTACCTATTCTTTCCCTGATAACTTCATTTCGTAATCTATCGAGCCTAGTGACCCCTGCGGCTTTCCTCAAGCATTTCAACTCACATGTCATGGTTGAATACGATTTTGAAAAGTAATATCAATATCTCAATAAAGAGAAATCTATTCAGATCGCTAGTGCTATGTATACTTTTAAACGGATGTGAAAGTTGAAGACACATAATCTGTGAGGATCGTAGGGGTGACACACTGAAAACATTAGCACAAAATGCTCTTCAAGCATCTCTGTCCTTAGTCATTCGGAGGCGCGTAGAAAAATGTCACCCAGACTATTCTTTGATGTTATCAATCTATAATGTTCTCTGACCTTTGAATATAAGTGCTACAGACGTTTGTTAAGAAATAGTCATATTGAACACACAACAAATATATTTGTCCGGCAGCAAATAAACACACTGTAAAGTAATCCATTGTCTATTGTCTAGGTAGATAGATCTATTGTCTAAATAGGCAGGTAATCAAGAACAATATATTTGTCCGGCAGCAAATAAACAAACTTTTAGGTTATCTGTAGAAAATAGTAGAGAAAAGACTGAGACCTGTAATAGAACAACATTTTAGCAATACACAAATGGGTTTTAGAAGAAACAGAGGATGTACTGATGCAATATTTATTCTGAAACAGTTGGCAGAGAAGTCAATAGAATACAACCAAAATTTATACATATCCTTCATAGATCAAGAGAAAGCATTTGACCGAGTAAACAGAGAAAAACTATGGGAAACATAAAAAATTTATGGAGTATGCCAACATTTAATTAACGTTTGTAGAAGTCTCTATAACAACAGCAGTTGCACTATAAGAACAGCTGCAGGCTACACAGAGGACTTTGTGATTAGCACAGGAGTAAAGCAGGGATGTGTATTATCCCCACTACTTTTTATTACATACATGGACCATATAAATAAAACAGCAAATTCTAATGAAGCAATTGAACTGCTTTTTGCAGATGACCAGGTTTTATTCCACAACAGCATTAAAAACCTGCAAGACCACCTAAACACAATAGACACAGCAGGCAAGCAATTTGGAATGAAAATCAACATAGACAAAACAGAAGTAATGAATATTGCAAGAGAAAAGGAGAACATCAACATACAGATAAATAATAAACAACTAAAACAAGTAGATGAATTCAAATATCTGGGCAGCACATTGAGATATGACAACAAACAAGAAGCAGAAATAAACGCAAGATGTAATAAGGCCTGTCAGAACATTGGTCAATTAACACCTTTACTAAGAAACAAAGATATTACACTAGAAACAAAGAAAGCGCTTTTCAACACCATTTTCTTACCAACATTGTGTTATCAGTGTCAAACTTGGACATTAGATTCTAGAACAATACATAAGATTAACACCACTGAAATGAAATGTGTGAGACGTATGATTGGAGTTAGCTTGAGAGACAAAATCAGGAATGAAGCACTAAGGAAACAGTTAGGGATCAAACCAACAATAGAATACATACAGAAACAACAAGTTAAATGGTAGGGCCACATAACCAGACAGAAAGAGCAAAGTATTATCCAAAAAACACTTAACAAACGATACGAAAACAGGAGACCTATTGGACGCCCTCGTAAAAGGTGGATAGATAGTGTATTAGATACACTCGGAAATATAACAGCAGAGGAGGCAAATAGAAGGGAAAAAGACCGTACACTCACTCTCCCCTCAACACCGAAAGGTACATGATGACAGAAAGAAGATGAAGTAGAAGTAGGTTATCAAGAATCATATTTTACTGTACTGAAACTGTGTAACGTTGCTTGATTTGAACATACGAGGCGTGTTCAAATGAAAACGGGACTTGTTACACCACGCGTGATAGAGCGCACTGATATTGATGACATTTTGCACTAGTAATGAGTATCCAATAATTTACATACGGTCACGTGTTCATCTTCCCAGCATGCATATGTGCTGCAGAAGACTGTTAACAATATGGCGGGTGTGATTCCGAACCCGTCCAAAGTGAATCAGCGTGCTGTGATCCAGTTTCTTTCATTTGAAGGATGTCAAGCAGTAGACATTCATCGGAGAATGAAGGCAGCATATGGTGACAAATGTTTGTCGAGGACCAGAGTGATGGAGTGGGTGCGTATGTTTAAAGACGGACGTGAGTTAACGGCAGATCTTGCACGGCCAGGTCAGGCGCATATTGTTGCAACAGAAGAAGCCATAGCCGTGCTTGATAAAGCAGTACTGACTGACCATCAAGGCTAAGCGACCAGACAGACTTTCTCAAGGTGTGATTCTTCTCCACGACAACGCTCGTCCGCAGTCCGCAAAAATTGTGCAGGAAACATTGGCAAAGAAGAATTGGGAAGTTCTTCATCACCCAGCCTATAGTCCCGATTTATCCCCGTGTGATTTCCATTTGTTCGGACCGTTGAAGAAAGCACTAAAGGGACAGCGATTCAACAGCGACGCAGACGTGAAGACAGCGGTGACCACATGGTTCAGAGAACAGCCACGCAACTTTTTCTCGGACGGCATTCGACGTCTACTTAAACAGTGGGATGCTTGCCTAAATGCATACGGAGATTTTTTCTGATGAACCCAGGTGCATTCTTATTCACAAGTGGTTGCTTTGTTCAATTCCGTTGAAAATATTAAATTGCGTATGATACTTTTTAAATAAATCCACAAGTCCCGTTTTCATTTGAACACGCCTCGTATAACGAGAAGTGGCTCACTTTTAAAAACTATTTTGCAAGGAACAGTCGAGTAAAGAAAAAGAGGGGATGCAAAGAAAATATTGGATTGAGAACATCAGAAAAGGGATGGACACGACTTTTTTTTTGTCTGGATGACTGAGGACCGAGATGTATTTAGGATGATTTGTGCTGATGTTTCTAGTAAAGTACCCAAAGATCCTGGCAGGTTATATATCTTATTATTGTTATTAATACGATACATTTTTTTTGTAATTTAGACGTTTTTTTTAAAAAGCAGACCCATGTGTTTAAAAATTAAAATGGTGAAACAAGCTATCTCTGTTCTCTGAACTACATCTTGCATGATATCTATTAAGAACATTGACCTGATACGAGAGAGATCCAGCCGGAGTTTGAGAACGAACGCTTACTTGCAAGCAAATTGGGCGTCTCATATATTAATAGTGTTTTCTTCTTGTCTTAATATTGTGAAAAACGTTTGATTTAAAAAATGTTTAGTTGATGTTTATATTTTATATATTGACTGTCAGACGTTTGCTTTGATATTTCCAAACTCATACTTATGATACAATACCAAGTTGGTATTTGGATATTGTATGTTTTTCTTCTGTTGTATTCTCTTCTTCTACGTTCGTTCTCATAAACTCTTGCAGATTAGCAGGATGTAGTTCAGATAACAGAGATACGTTGTTTTATTTAGGCCAACACATTCGACTTCGGTGGTACTGTCAATGCTAAACCTTGATTACATCTGTATAACTAGCTTACTGTCCCAGTTTTGTCATTATAGTAAAGCTAATAACGGACTAGTATACGCTGGCTCGGCAATACCTTCACAGATATGTTCCAACGACGGGACGAAATAATCATCGCAGACCACAGCCAGACCAGCAAACATGTAGAGGGCTATCAAGATATGGATCACACATCCACCATTTCTAGTATCCTTGATGGTCATGAAGTTATCAGGAAAATTACCAACAGATCTAGGAGTGCAATCTGTGCTATCTGTGGATAGATACATTTGTATATAATTAAATGGATTATTCAATGGAGTGCAGCTTGTGCTATCTGCGGGTAGATACAATTATATATAATTCAATGGATCTAACAGTGCAATCTGTGCTATCTTTGGATCATCATCATCAGGTAGCATATTCTGAACATGATGTAACAGTTATCACAGCCTTTCGAAAATTATGGCTATCTTCAGCAATATTTCCTGTTAAAGTTATTGTCATGTTCAGGTGGTTTTCATTGCAGCCAGTAAGTAGCAAGGTTGCAGCCAGTAAGTAGTAACACTGCAGCCTGTAAGTAGTAACACTGCAGCCTGTAAGTAGTAACACTGCAGCCAGTAAATAGTCTTCTTCCTCTTCTTCTTCTTCTAGTTCACAGTTTGACATGTCTACACAGCAAGTCCTGTTTTCCTAATAAATGCTGCTGTATTTGAAAGCTCCTCAGTGCTCTCATACAACTTTCTTTTGATATCTATCTCTGTGGACCAGTGGTCTTTCCTTAACAGGTTTAGTGTATTTTTGTCTTGCAGGATATGTTCAGCGGTCATTGTTGCCTTCCCACATGGACACAGATGTGATAGAACCAGTCTTAGTCTATTTAATTGGCTGTTTAATCTGTTGTGTCCTGTTCTGAGGTGGAAGATAATAACCTTGTCTGCTCTGTCGAGATAGTGGTAATTGTCTTTTGGGTGGTCGACTTTCCTGATGGGTTTGATGAGGGTCCTCTTTTCTTGATAGGTGATTTCTTGGTCTTATTTTTCCTGTGTTGCTCCATCCTTTGCCAGTCTTTCTGCCTCTTCATTTCCTATTATGCCACAGTGGGATGATATCCGTTGTAGTATTACCCCTCTTTAGATGCTCACTTCTCACATGGCTTCCTTCAGGTTTGGCAGTTTACCGCTCTCAAGGTCTTGTAGGACATAGCATCAATAAGAAATACCACCTGTTGACATTTGCTTGATGTGTTTTTAATTATTTCTGCAGCAATGTTTAAAGTCTGTACTTCTGTAGAATAGTTGGAGAAGAATATTCCAGATAGTGAACATGTTGATTCGTTTTCTTTTTCTGGATATTTTATGTACACGTCTGCACCTCCATTCTTCACTGCTCTGTTTGTTGATCCGTCGGTATATACTTGTATCCATGCTTCTCTGGGGTACTTATCTTCAATCATGTTGCATACTATTGTTTTATTTTGGAGATTATTCAGTTCTATCATAATGTGGTAGTTGTTAATGGTAGTTCTGATAGTGAGATTTGGGTATTGCTCCCAAGGAACTGGAAAAAGTTGTTATCTCTCTTGTTATGCCTGGTAGTTTTTCCTTATATTCTCTGTTTAGTGTTTTGAATCGGTGTATAATACTGCTCCTCTTCATCTTCCATTTGCTAAGTTACCGTGTCTGGACCTCATTGGATGTGCTGGAATGCTCTTGTACTTTTCTGCATGTACCATGGTCTTAGTGTCTCGAATGAATGGTACGGGGGGGGGGGGTGATGCCTGTAACATTTTCCATTTCATTTATGGGAGAGGTCTTCATGGCACCTGTGATAAAACGATATGCTTGATTTTATACCTTGTTCAGGGATTGTAGATGGGATTTAGCTGCTGAAGTCTGCAGCCTATAAGTAGTAACACTGCAGCCTGTAAGTAGCAACACTTCAGCCTGTAAGTAGTAATACTGCAGCCTGTAAGTAGTAATACTGCAGCCACAAAGTAGCAACACTGCAGCCAGTAAGTAGCAACACTGCAGCCTGTAAGTAGTATTACTGCAGCCTGTAAGTAGTATTACTGCAGCCTGTAAGTAGTATTACTGCAGCCTGTAAGTAGTAACACTGCAGCCTGTAAGTAGTAACACTGCAGCCTGTAAGTAGTAACACTGCAGCCTGTAAGTAGTAACACTGCAGCCTGTAAGTAGTATTACTGCAGCCTGTAAGTAGTAATACTGCAGCCTGTAAGTAGTAACACTGCAGCCTGTAAGTAGTAACACTGCAGCCTGTAAGTAGTAACACTGCAGCCTGTAAGTAATATTACTGCAGCCTGTAAGTAGTAACACTGCAGCCTGTAAGTAGTAACACTGCAGCCTGTAAGTAGTATTACTGCAGCCTGTAAGTAGTAATACTGCAGCCTGTAAGTAGTATTACTGCAGCCTGTAAGTAGTAACACTGCAGCCTGTAAGTAGTAACACTGCAGCCTGTAAGTAGTAATACTGCAGCCTGTAAGTAGTAATACTGCAGCCACAAAATAGCAACACTGCAGCCAGTAAGTAGCAACACTGCAGCCTGTAAGTAGTATTACTGCAGCCTGTAAGTAGTATTACTGCAGCCTGTAAGTAGTATTACTGCAGCCTGTAAGTAGTAACACTGCAGCCTGTAAGTAGTAACACTGCAGCAAGTAAGTAGTAACACTGCAGCCTGTAAGTAGTATTACTGCAGCCTGTAAGTAGTAATACTGCAGCCTGTAAGTAGTATTACTGCAGCCTGTAAGTAGTATTACTGCAGCCTGTAAGTAGTAACACTGCAGCCTGTAAGTAGTAACACTGCAGCCTGTAAGTATAACACCGAAGCCTGTAAGTAGCAACACTGCAGCCACAATGTAGCAACACTGTAGCCTGTAAGTAGCAACACTGCAGCCTTTAAGTAGTAACACTGCAGCCTGTAAGTAGCAACACTGCAGCCTGTAAGTAGTAATACTGCAGCCAGTAAGTAGCAACACTGCCGCCAGTTTGTAGCAACACTGTAGCCATTAAGTAGCAACACTGCAGCAAGTAAGTAGTAACACTGCAGCCAGTATGTAGCAACACTGCAGCCAGTAAGTAGTAACACTGCAGCCAGCATGTAGCAACACTGCAGCCTGTAAGTAGTAACACTGCAGCCAGTATGTAGAAACACTGCAGCATGTAAGTAGTAACACTGCAGTCAGTATGTAGCAACACTGCAGCCAAGAAGTAGTAACACTGCAGCCAATAAGTAATAAATACAAGTCCAGAACTACTCAGCTGAAGGTGGGTATCGACACCAACAACAACATACACCAACTCAAATGTTTGAATTTGAAAATATTTTATAACAATTCGAACACATATATTGTCTTTTGGTACTCTCTCTGCTGCAACATATTTTAAGTAAGAGTGTTAGACATAACTCATTCCCTGAATACTTAACAAGTTGTTGACAAAAGAAGAAATGTACGGTGACATACTTATACATTCAAGTAGGAAGAATGTTGATAAATGAAAACAATTCTGAAAGTTGTCGGGAATTGAACCAGGTCCATTCTAGTGGCACCGAATCGTCTTTCAACTCAAGAAAATATGTTTTCCTTACTTGACCAACCATATCCCTCATAATATCCACATAAATGTGATCTTGTCAAGACTTTCGGCCTGTGTACTCAAGTCACTGAGAACGGACCAATTGAGACAAGGACTATTGCAACAACAACGTACAAGTATTGAAGTATCCTCATGACCACAAATATAAGAAGTCGTACAACACGAACCGAAAGGCCTACTTGTAAACATAAATAACATAGAGACAGGACAATGTTGCTTCAAATAATTGCTCATACAAGTAAATTCCAGTAGGAACCATTTGGATAAACTGTCAATACTGCATTTTCCCGTTGAGGTGTTGTATGGAGGGGATTGAATAGCTGTGTGATAAAGGCCGCATACTCTTGCTGTCGCCACGTCATGTACAGGGTGAGTTTTTTCTTTACCCTCCGACAGAAAGAAAACCCAGTCCTTACCGGAAATCTTTAGACCTCATTAGTGTGAGACCAACTCTCTAGCCTCTCGGCCATGCGCCACACCATGAAGAAGGTAACACATATGATTATAAAAACATTGCTGAGGTAATTTATGGAAAACCACTTCGGGTTTTTTTATCATATCATCATTACATCTAGTCTTTCGTTAGTTTACTAAAATAATATTTGTTACCATACTCCCGAGTCATCATCAATTTTCCTGCATTTCTCTCATTCTCAAAGTATTACAAAGTCGTAATCTGCATTAATTATTCTTCTCGAGTTTAATAGTTATAATTTGTTACTGCATTTCTTTAGTTATATCAATCTATGTCAATCCTACTTTCTGTAATCTGTATTTCCCGTCATATTTTTTAGTTTCCTGAAACAAATTACACGTCTGTTCACATACTTTTAAGCTAACGTCTGTCTGCTACCATCAATCACACCCGCCTTTCACAGCTAACAAGATCTCTTAAATTGGCCCTGTGTCCCTTGTAAATATTAACAGGGACAAGAAAGTCCATTAAACTGGGATCTCTTCAAGGAAGCATTAGGTGCGAAAGTGATTGAAGATGTATTCAGTGTGTCTTGTTCGGGCTTATGTTAATTCTATACAACAACAACTCTAGATGTTGTTAGAGAGGGACATGTTAAGTATGCTGGTGGGTAGGAGAGACGAAATGTCTGAGATTAAGCTAAATGGAGAGTGGTGTATGTACTCTGAATCCATTGACTAGAATGTATAATATACCAACACGTTATCTCTGTCTTGATTGCTTGGTTGGTTGATGATCAAGCGGTCTATGGGTTCATGCTATTTGATAAAATTCTGTTGTGAGATAAATGCATGTGTTTGTTCGCTGTTGTTTTGTTCCATATAATGTGTTCTATTTATCTAGCCTTGAAGGCAGAAGCATTTTACTGACGTCATACAGTGCTGGACATTCCAAAAAATAGTGGTAAACAGTTTCACAAGGATGAGTACACAGCCGGCGCCATAGAGTGTGTTGTGGTTGTATTCTGTTCAGGTGATTGTTAAGCTGTAAATGTTGTGTGCAAAGTCGGAAAATTATATGCTGGTTTTTTCTTCCCAGAAGGTTGATGTTGTCTTTAGAATTTGGGCCGAGCATATATTTATATATTTTTCTCCCAGTGGTCCATTTGTTCATTAAATTTTCTTTGTTCATAGATTTCAACATCATTTTAACTGTATGCACGATTGTTTGTTTATATGGCTGTTCTTGCCCTTCCTGCTTTACTAGTCTGTTTGCCTTGTCATTGCCAGGTGTTTGAGTGGTCAGAAATCCACTGCATAACAATGCTGACTTCATAAGATGTAAGCAGCTGGTTGGCATCGTGATATATTTCAACCAGCGCAGGCTTACAATGTCCATCACATTCTAGTGCTTAAGAATGGACATAGAATATGTAAAATCACAATGATCTGGACTTTGGATGGAAAGGCGTCGAATTGTACAAGGCAAATTCTATTGCTGTTATTTCGGCTTCGTAGTTGGAACATATCTCCCCACAGGCATCAAACAACTCATCAGATGTTTTGTCTGGATATTCTATGTTGTTGTTATGTTCCTCCAGGGCCATAGGCGGCGCATAGGGCAGAAACCATAGCTTTCCATTTCTGTCTTTGTGTTACCAGATCTTTCAATTGTTGCGTGTTGTTTAGGTTCATTGACATGCCTTCTCTATTAATGGTTCTTCGTAGAGTTTCTCTAGGTCTCCCTCTTCTTCTTACTCCAGGTGGCACCCAATATAGTGACTGCTGGGGAATTTTTAGGTTGTTCATTCTGAGAACATGGCCGATGTAAGTCCAACTTCCAAAGGAAGATATATAGGTTTGTTTGCTTTCCTCTCTTATAGTAGTGTTAGATTTAAAGTCACTCCACGTAACATTCAGAAAGGTACGTAGACATTTGTTTTCAAAGGAGTCTAGTCTCTTATCTGTAGTTTTTGTGGCTTTCCAACTTTCGCATCCATATGATAGAATAGGGATGATGTTGGAGTTAAACAACCTGAGTTTTGTGGTGTTCCTTAGTGTGTTTGCGCTCAAAAGGGCCAGGTCATCTTCGTAGTCAAGTTCTTCGAGAACGTTATTATTAATCCATTTTATTCCTGTCAGCTCATTTTCAGTGCTCTTTCTCATGACCCAATCAATAGCGACGCAGAAAAGTAATGGGAACATGATGCATCTCTGTTTAACGCCTGTAACAACTTGGAACAATTCTGACTTCTCAGTGTTTGTTTGAACACAGCAATGTGAGCTGGTGTAAAATGGCTTTATAACATTGATTATTTTAGTAGGAAAACCGTATTTCTGTAGAATAGGATATTCTATAGAGACAATATAACTTGCTTTAATGGTGGTTTTGAGAGCAGTACCGTCAGTATAGACATGAATCCATTGTTCTGATAGGTGTCTATTGTTTTCTGGGTTGCATCATAAGACTTACTAGGTCTGAACTTTTTGTTGCATTATCTCTTAATTGTGTGTTGATTTCAGTCAATTTAAAACATGCGTATGGGGGTAAACATTTTTCTACTCTTTGCATTACGTGTCTCTTGTCTGGGAGGTGATATCTGTCTTTTATTTAATTTACATGGTTGAGGACTGAATTATGCTTAATTCTGTGGTTCAGTTGATAGCTTTCTACAAGGTGTTTATTTCGGTGGTCTGTGTTCACTATTTTGCTTCTTTGAAAAATCTGTCTCCATTGCAGCCATATCTCTTCGTATCTCAAGGTTTTCTACATTTGTATGTATTTTACACACAGCCGTTGTTGTAGATCTCATTTCTCCACTAATAAGACGTAGGCCATTATTTTTCACAATGTCTAGAGATTTTACATTTGTCTTGGAACATGTTGTGAGGAGTGCATGTTGTATTAAAAGCATAATATATGTAACCAAGATATGGTCCTATGAGGGTATCCGTGTCTGACCCACAAGATCTGTGATGCTTTTCAGTAGCTTTAATCGCTTCAATCCTTATTTTTGATATTGTCTATGTGCTTCTTGAGAGTGAGCTGTCGATCAAGTGTGACTCCAAGATATGTGGGATGTTCTTCTCTTGGCAATTTCTGTGTATCTAACCACAGACTGATATTTTCTTCGGCTACTTTATGACTCATGGTAAAGATGGTTTTAACAGTTTTCTCACAGTTTATTTTCAGCTTTAATGTTTGACAGTACTCGAGCAGTCTTCTTAAATCTCCATTAAGTCATTTGGCTGCACTTTAAACATTCTCTTGGCTCTACCAAGAGGCTATCATCATAGATGGCTTCTTCAGCTTTGATCAGTTTGGCAAGGTCATTCATGTAATTGAGAAGGAGATTGCAGCTCAAAGCAGAACCTTGTGGTAAGCATTCCTCTAGAACGTCTTTTGCTGAAATTGCATCATTTATCTTTGGATTGTTCTGTCAATTCCCATGAGGAATGTGCGTATGCAGTTATACAGCTTTCCTCCATTTTTCAGGAATCAGGGATATACAATATGTATCAGGGATTGGTGTTGGCGGTGGTAGAGTACACAGTAGAAATTCTGACACTGAGTCGGACTCAATCAGAAAGATTGGATATAATCCAGAATGAGGCAATGCGAATTATTTTGGGGTGTACGAGAGATACGTCGGCAAGGGCTATGCGATACCTACTAATAATAACAATAATAACATTGCATTAACAAAAATGCAACAATAAATGAAAAGAATACTTGTATAGGTGACATGCTACAAAGCTTCCATAAGAGAGCTTCACTATGTCGTCATGTCATCTACTAAGGTTTTCTGTTTCATGGGTGGTATGTCTAGTGGGTCATTGGTGAGACTTACAGATGCAAACGCATGCGCCATCTTTCTCATAAGTTATTCAGTCTACTGTTGTATCACCCAGTCTACTCTTTTGTTATTTAGTAGAATGTTGTGTCACTCAGTCTACTTTTGTATCACTCAGTTTAATGTTGTATGACTCAATATAATGTTGTATGACTCAGTCTAATGTTGTGTCACGCAGTCATAAACCTGCTTTATTATGTAATTAATTTTATTTACTCCCACCCCCCCAAAAAAAAATAATTAATAAATACATGTGTATGTAGAAAAATGCTAAAACGCCATATTTTTCAGCAAAAAGGTTTTTCTTTTTCCAATTTCGCAATATTTCAATGCTGTTTATAAACTGTTTTGTTGAGGTAAACTTTTGTTGAGGTAAACATTTGTTGAGGTAAACGTTTCTTGAAGTAAACTTTTGTTGAGGTACATTTTTGTTGAGGTAAACTTTTGTTGAGGTAAACGTTTGTTGAGGTAAACATTTGTTGAGGTAAACGTTTGTTGAAGTAAGCTTTTGTTGAGGTAAACTTTTGTTGAGGTAAACTTTTGTTGAGGTAAACAGTTGTTGAGGTAAACGTTTGTTGGAGGAAACTTTTGTCAACCTCCTCCCTAACTTTGTCAACGTACAAACATTTCCAGACCCCATCCCCCATAATTGTTGACGTAATTTATAGACGACCACTATGAAAATCTACAATGAATGACCCCTATGGATGACCCCTATGGACGACTCCTATGGACGATCGCTATGGACGACCCCTATGGACGACCACTATGAAAAACCACTATGGACGACCCATAGGGACGACCACTATGGACTATGGGCCCACTTTATTGAATTGACCTGTGTACAATACTATTCTGGCGACTGACTAAATAACTAACTAACCGACTGACCAATTGACTGACTGACTAACTAGTAGCTAACTAATTAGCATTAGCATCACATTCATTGCAGGAAATGGAACCACTACACTCCTTCCTTCTAGTAAAAATTGTATTTAACTTTTTCCTGCCTAACCTATTAATAAAGATACAGAAACAGTAAACGAATAGTAATGAAATACACACAAGTTAGTGTAAAACAAAAACAAGTTATTGTTGTAAAGCAAACACAAGTTATTGTAAAGTAAACACAAGTTATTTTAAAGCATACACAAATTATACTACATAATATTTCACCAACCTTCAAAAAGTGATGCATCTTGTGTAGGTAATACATCTCGTCTGACTCGTTCTATGACAACATCATCAGATGTAAGTTTATCCCATGTTTGACCGTTCCAGCCTGAAATTTCGTGAAAGCAGCGATATCCATTGACAAGTAGAATCACCACAGTATAAGCAAACACAATGAACATCATTCTGTAAAACTTTTTGTGACCTTTCTTTCTCCAGGGCCGTAGTTCTTTCAGTGACTCCGAGTCCCGTGAACACAGCTTTATCCCAGATTCGGATCTAGTTGGAAGGATATACCTGGACCCTGGCATGTTTGCAGAGGCACTAGAAAGATTTCCAAATAAGTGCATAGTAGAAACAGGTGTTCGATTATTATTGGCTGATTTCTTGGAATTAGTAGTGACGCTTTTTCAAGGAAGCCGTTTCTTCATAACTGTTAATGAATACTTGATTCTTGCATGGAGACAAATGGTAAAGGTCTTACTTTGTCACAAGGATTCTGTAGATGATACAGCATAATTACATTTAGTAAGTTTAAAGATGAAGAGAGGTCGTGTACATAACATCGATTATGAAAAATATGTATGCTAGTCTTAAACAATAAATAAACAAATAAAAAGGATAGTGGAAGATGAGGTGAAAGTAGAGAGCTGTTTCTATAGAAGAATGCTGAGAGTAGTTTACAGTAAACAACTAGAAAATATAATTAGGAATTGCTGTAAATTAAATATGAAAAGAAGGTTACTTACTATATATCGCCAGCGAGAATAGAATCAGCAAACTATTGAGTACAAAACCTGCTAGGAGGCGGAGGCAGAGATATTAAAAGAAGGTACGAGGTATCGTACAAGTTAAGAACCGCTGTCTAAGGTGAAGAAAACCTCAATTTGTTTTTCTCCTAGTAAAACAAACATCCACAAATGTTTGGGTATACATATATATATATATATATTTCTTCTTCTTCTTCTTCAGCGTTCATTCTCAAACTCCCACTAGATTTTTATTGGACAATAGTCCTACAAGATTTCCAGTTGAATGTCGTCCAGAGAATGGAAATGCGTTGTGTTGCCGTTTTATTTGCTCCAATGGCCCAACACATCCGTCTTCGGCGGATACTTTCTTTAGTTTAGAAAAGAGCTTCTTCAGTATTTTGTCTCAAACTCCCCCTGAATTTTTCTTCTACCAGGACAATGGTTCTACTAGATTTCCAGCACGATATAGTCTAGAGAACTGACATTTTATGTCGCCATTTTATTTACTCCAATCGTCTAAATAATCTGACTATGGCGGTTTTTAGAAAACAATAACAAAGGTTATATTAATGTGTAAAGTATTAGTACGACGTGAATTGTTTCGTGAGTTTTTAGTGTTTGTGTTGGAAATTACCTTTTAGTAACAACACACACAAAAATAACAAAAAAAACAACTTTGTTGTCGAGCCAAAAATAATAAATAAATCTGATTCCAGGTTATATGCTAGTTGTTTACTGTGCAAGTTCAGTGAGTGGGTATGCGTGTGTTTGTGTGTGTGAATGTGTGTGTGAGGGAATGTTTATATAGTTTTTATGTAATTATCACAAGGGGATATCACAGATTACATTTTCTGACGTTTGTGTTTCTTTGTCAGATGTTACTTGGCCAATAATTTGTGGATGTTTGTTTTACTAGGAGAAAAACAAATTGAGGTTTTCTTTGTTTCACCTTATACAGCGGTTCTTAACCTGTACGATACCACGTACCTTCTCTCAATATCTCTGTCCCCGCCACCTAGCAGGCATCACACCTATTTCATGTAACAGAATGTATAGGAATGAATTATAGGTATTTCAGCAAAACCACAAATTCTCTGAATTAAAGAAAAAAGAATTTAATCGAAATCTGTTGTTTGCATACAAGAAAACAGATTAACATGAACATAATATTCTCATTTAATTTCAATGTAGCGACTCAAATAAGTATTACTTTCTATTTTATATATGTAATATTGATGATGTAATATTTCTTCTTCTTCTTCAGCGTTCATTCTCAAACTCCTACTACACCCCCCCTTGTATCAGGACAATGGTACTACTAGATTTCCAGCAGGATGTAGTCCAGAGAATGGAAATGCGTTGTTTCGCAGGTTTATTTGCGCAAATTGCCCGACACATCCGTCTTCGGTGGGATGTAATGCTATATATATTATATAATCATATCACTATATACGATGTATCATCATATATTCATCACAAGTAAGATTATATAAATGCATGTTCTGTTAATAGAATAATTGTACATGTATCTCAAATATTCAAAAAATATGTGAATATTGATCTATTTCATGGAAGATATATTCTTCTGAATCAATTTGATCGATACTCAAATAATTATCTCTATAATGGTGATTTAAACAAAACACTGATTGATTTGATATAATAGTTAATGATAAGTCTTGATCTTGATCAGAAACCAGTATCACTGCAGAAGGGACACTCTCATTAAAGTTCTGCTTGCCATTCCGCCCTTCAACTAAAATTATATTAGGTGTATATTATAATTTTATGATAATTCTTTCCCTCAAAGACAAAAATCGGTGAGACATTGTACGAATTGATTCTATATGTGATTCAACTTTTTTGTGTAACGAGAAGGCTAGTCCAATCCTCCTACTGATTTTCCGGTAGGGATCGGTATGTGCTATATGCTGTCGCAATATCATGCATCAGAATCCATCTGTTTTCAATTTTTCAGGTCGTTTTCTTCTGATCGCATATCTTAGACGACGGAAGAAACTTGAGATTCATTCATTGCGGTATCACCGTATACTTTATTAAACAATAACAGTCTCTGAAGGTAACTTCTGAAGCAAAACACAGAATTTGACATATGTACGTTGTTCAAACAAGCACATTTTCAACTCCGACGATGCAACTAGCACAACAAACAAACAATTATCTTCTCTTTGAGAGATTATATGAAAGTCATGTCTGCAATCTCCATAAAATCATATTTACTGAATTAATTTTTCTACATATGTTTCATGTTTTTTGTATCATGAAGTATCTTTTTGTGTCATTAAATATCTTTTTGTGTCATTAAGTATCTTTTTTTGTCATTAAATATATTTTTGTGTGTAATAAACATAGGAAGGAAAATATATATATGTGTATAACAATGTAATAGAAGTATCACCATCGCAAGAATGTGTATAAAGCAAGAACAAAATCTAGTTCAAACATTGGCATGTTTAATTACATCCCTATACAGGATATTCTCAAAAGAAATTATTCTTGTCATTACAGCAGCACAATATTACATTGCAGAAGGAAAATTAATTTTGAATGTGATTTCTCCGCCGAAAACAGATGTGCCGAGCCTTTGGCGCAAATAAAACGGCGATATAATGCATTTACATCCTTTGGACTACATTCTGCTGGGAATCAAGTAGGATCATGATTCTGCTAAAAGAGAGATTCAGTGAGAATTTGAGAATGAACACTGAAGAAGCTGTATGTGGTTTCGATTGAACTTTACGAACCAAGCACATTTCGCATCTCCCTATTTTAAATCACAATGTCATTACCATTTCCGGAATAGTAAAATAATAATCTATGCCTCCATCTATTCTTCAGATTGTCTGTCCGACTCATATATTGATCGAAGCATATCTGCCGTGTCCACATCGCCCATTGAAGAATTGTAGTTTATAACTATTGCAGGTGTGGCAACATCTTTCCTTGTCCCATTCCTAAATAATTGCCTAATGACCCAGCAATTAGGTGTAAGGGGGAAATATTCCACCAGTTCTTTTTCAATATCTTTTGTATTTATCATTTAGTAAATAGATTAGAAAATGAAGATATGAAACTGAAAATTATCTGACAGGAATAAAATGGATTAATAATACCGTTCTCGAAGATCTTAACTACGCAGATGACCTGGACCGTTTGAGCGCAAACCACACAGATGCTCAATCCCACTCAGAACATCTTTTATATGAGGACAATCTCCGACACTACTCAAATCAGATAGGCCTGAAAATCAACATACCAAAAACTCATATACTAGATTTTACGAGATCCAACGACAACATAAAAATTCAAAATGTTTTATGAAAAGTCAAGAATTTTACATATTTAGGCACCAATCTAGCACTGCATTGAGACTCATCAAAAGAAATTGTACACCGTATTGCCGTTGTAGCGTGTGCTTTCTATAAACTACGTAACATCTGGACACGTCAAACACACTAAGAAACACCATAAAAATCAGATTGTTTAACTCCAACATCATCCCTATTCTATCATATGGATGCGAAAGGTGGAAAGCCACAAAAGCCACAGATAAGAGACTAGACTCATTTGAAAACACATGCCTACGTACCATTCTGAATGTTAAGTGGAGTGGCTTTAAATCTAATACTAAGAGAGGCAAGCAAACAAACCTATATATCTTCCTTCATTAGACAAAAGCGTTGACTTACATCGGCCATGTTCTCAGAATGAACAGCCTAAGAATTCCCAAGCAGTCACTATATTGAGTGCCACCTGGAGTAAGAAGAAGAGGGAGACCTAGAGAAACTCTACGGGGAACCATTAATAAAAAAATAAAATACATGTCAGTGAACCTAAACAACACGCAAGAACTGAAAGACCTGACAACACAAAGACAGAAATGGAAAGCTATGGTTTCTGTCCTATGCGCCGCATATGGCCCTGGAGGCACATAACATAACGAATAGATTTAAAAAAAAATAAAATAAAAATAAAAATAATAAAAATATAAGGCAAAAAAAATAAAAAATAAAATAACACTACACGAAATTAAGTTCAAAGGTTAATGTAATCGTTATGTCCGGGTGGAACATTTGATTACCATCATATATTTTAGTTGAAAAAAAATGCTAAATAATATATTGTTTTGGAAAGATATATTAAACATGTGACGTATTCCTTCCAGAACGTTGACTTCCAAATGAATTCTCTGAACCCCTCTCTGTCTTGGGCGATGCGGCTTGCACATTGTAGCGATGTATTCATGTTATCTTTAATGTTATCAGTCCATCGTCTTCTTGTCTGCCCTTTCTCCTTATGCCCGGTACTCTTCCTTCCATTATTTGTCTTTCTAAACATTTGTGTCTCTTTATATGACCAAATAGGTGTAGTTTTCGTTTTATTATTGTGTTTAGTAGTCAACACTGGAATCTTCAATGTGTTATAGATGTCACATTGTAAATCTGATATCTATAATCTCATACGATGGTTACCTAATCTATAATCTCATACGATGGTTACCTAATCTATAATCTCATACGATGGTTACCTAATCTATAATCTCATACGATGGTTACCTAATCTATAATCTCATATCATGGCTACCAAATGCAATCAGCCTGTAAGAAACAACTGTTAAAATTTCCAAACATATAACATTTAGTCATCTCCTGTCACCTAGCGATGGTTAACATAACTACATAGAACGCATACTTAGAACTACCGGCATTGTTCATGATACATTTACAGAAATATAAGTATATATGTAGAGTGGTACTTATAAGTACCGTCAGTAAAATCAAAGGCATCAAACACTAGTCGAATATTCCATAGTATGTTATCGTGTATGTTATTCTTGATAAAGGCCTTTCGGCGAAACGTCGAATTGTGTGTGTGTGTGTGTGTTTATGTTTGTTTCGTGTTATTAGCAAAACTTCATTACCACGTTTCACACCTTACCTATCTCAAGAAAACTGGCTAAACACCAATCTTCTCTCATTTGTGGAAAATAGAAATTTTACTTTAATTTTTAAGTATTTAGACTTTCTGATTGTCATGAT
This sequence comes from Meghimatium bilineatum, assembly GCA_034231615.1. Classification (NCBI taxonomy): domain Eukaryota; kingdom Metazoa; phylum Mollusca; class Gastropoda; order Stylommatophora; family Philomycidae; genus Meghimatium; species Meghimatium bilineatum. The sequence continues at coordinate 110,508,927 of CM067299.1, read as the reverse complement.
TATGCAAATATGGCAGCCATTGCAGACTTACCACTCAAAGTTCTACCAGTGAGCCTGTATAATTGTATGTACGTTGTATACAGTATATTTCCATAACAAAAGATACGTTAAGTCTAGTTATAGAAATTATCCTATGTTTATTCCATTCTTTCAAAAAATAAGCCTATTCATTTTAGATTGCATATTCATTTAGTCTTAGTTAATTATAATATTATTACTACACACAATAGCTTCACATCGCTCATATTGGAGATTTCAGGTTTCTGCCCTATGCACTGTGTTCGGCGATGAAGGAACATAGATATAATTATAATATTATAAAACAGGCTAAGTTCATTCTAGTAGTAGAAATACGACTCATTTAATTCTAGCTGTAAATAAGACTCAGGGCTCCTAAAGAAATTGCAAAATTGCAGGGTTAGCTCAAGAATGTACAAATGGGTAAAAGCATACCTGCATAATAGAAGAGCCAGGGTACAATTAGATGGTCGCAAGAGCAAGAATGTTCTACTGCGTCATGGAGTCCCCCAGGGAGGAGTCCTGTCACCCACACTTTTCTTGGTTTACATCAATGACCTAGTTGCTGAACTACCACACGGGATCAAAGTGGCAATGTATGCTGACGACCTGGTGATCTGGTGCACGGAAGAACATGCAACAGTGGCCACTAAACAAATACAAAGAGCTATCGATGCCCTAACCTTATGGGCTAATAGATGGTGCGTCAGCATTAACACAGATAAGTGCAGCACTACACTCTTTACCCTCTCACCAAAACAAAAAGCTGGTCATATCAAGATAGATGGAGAGCTCTTGAAAGAAGACAAACAACCCACATACCTCGGAGTTACTTTTGATGATAAGCTGACATGGAAGCAGCACATAAACAAAGCAACAACAAACGCCAGGAGGAAGCTAGCTATCCTGAGAAAACTTAGTGGAACCACATGGGGAGCCAGTGGAAATATACTCAGTAAAGTTTACCAGCAAGGCATAAGACCACACCTGGAATACGGTTCAGCTGCGTGGTGTCCTGCATCAAACACCACATTACAAGATCTAGATAAAGTGCAAAACCAGGCACTTAGAATAATGTTGGGAGCAATGAAATCAACACCCATAGCAGAGATGCAGAAAATGGGAAGAATGCAAACACTTGGCGAACGCAGAGACACAAAAGTACTAATTCAAGCAGAAAAGTTTCAGTGTATGCCAAGTCATCCAATGAAGGAAAGATTCCAAAATCTAGCAATGGGACGACTGAAAAGGAGCAGCTTTATCCATCAAGCTAAACGACTCCGTAGACAACTTACAGACCTACCTGAAGTTGACAGCCCCTTAAGGTCTGTACCAGAGCAAACCCCGTGGAGTGAAAGCCATGGAATGCCAATATACATTCAGACCCATGTGAAAGGAATACTAAGCGAGGACGAACAGAACAGTGTGCAGCGAATGACAGTCACCCTCAGTTTCCTGGATGAGGAATATCCACAAGATATATGGGTCAGAGTGTACACAGATGGGTCAGCACAGAATGCTGTAAGGAATGGAGGTGCAGGTGTATATATAGAATATCCACACAAGCTTAGAGATACAATCAGAACACCAACAGGAAAATTCTGCAATAATTATGATGCAGAAATCCAGGCAATTAGTGTGGCAGCTAAAAAACTGCTGAACTCCAACTCTGACCTACAGCCTGTGGTATTCCTGACAGATGCAAGGTCAGTGCTTCAAGCTCTCCAGTCTGGAAAACTAACAGACTTAAAAAAACTACTTAGCGAATTGTCTTACCAGTATAGGGTAACCATGCAGTGGATACCCTCTCACTGTGGAATACCAGGAAATGAAAAAGCAGACCAACTGGCTAAGGAAGGTGCTGCAGAAGACCAACCAGATATACCAATCACCTACCATCAGAAAAAACAGATGATAAAGTCAATAAGAAAGCCACAAACACCAACACAAGATGACTATCACAATATGAACAGATCAGAACAAGTTATAATTCTACGTCTCAGAACAGGACACAACCGACTCCGCAGTCACATGTATACAAAGTTCAAGATTGGCAACACGGCCATGTGTACATGTGGACAGGCAGCACAGAGTGCCAAACATATACTTCAAGAGTGTTCTGAGCATGAAACGCTGAGGCAGACATATTGGCCAGAGGAAACAACACTGGAATCAAAGCTCTATGGGACACTGTATGAACTACAAAGGACAGTGAGTTTTATTAAGGAGACAGAATTACAGATATAGACATGTTTCAAGTGAACGAAAGAAGAAGAAGAATTTTAGATTGCATATTCATTTAGTCTTAGTTAATTATAATATTATTACTACACACAATAGCTTCACATCGCTCATATTGGAGATTTCAGGTTTCTGCCCTATGCACTGTGTTCGGATGAAGGAACATAGATATAATTATAATATTATAAAACAGGCTAAGTTCATTCTAGTAGTAGAAATACGACTCATTTAATTCTAGCTGTAAATAAGACTCAGTTAATTCTAGCTGTAAATAAAACTCAGTTAATTCTTGCTGTAAATAAGACTCACTTAATTCTAGCTGTAAATAAGACTCAGTTAATTCTAGCTGTAGAAAAAAAACAGATTGAACTTAATTCTAGTTCTATGCCTATTAAAACTGAGTTCAGGATTCTTTTAGTTTTGCTAGATCTTTAGGCCAGTCTCAAGGACGGAGTCTTCTCCAGGTCAGAGCGACAGTCTCAAAATTTTTACCTAAGTTCAGTCAGTCAAGTTGGACCATATCTTGCCACGCAGTTCTTTGTAATCTGGACGGTGATTCTAGATTTAGATATCTGACTCAAGTTAATTCCAGTTTTAGAAATCGGGCTTACGTTAATTATAGTTTTATATATCAAAGTTAATTAATTCTAGTTTTCTAAATGTGACTTAAATTTATTCTAGTTATAGAAGTCAGTCATAAATACATTCTAGTTTCTGAAAACAGAAATAGCTAATTCTACTTTAATACATAATAGTAAGTTAAATCACGACATGGTATTCACAAAGTCGTAGCGTTTGAAGCTACGGAGATACGTGCTATGAGTGGTACTCTGTGCAGGCAGGGTCGAATCAATGCTAGGGATGGAGTTCATATGGCACAATGGATTAAAAAACTCAAGCACAATGGACCTAGTCATCTCCATATATCTAAATTATTATCTTTCTGTCATTGTTTACGTCGTTCAATGTGATACATGTGAATGTATCTATTGTGTCAAATGGTATGTGCGAGTATATCTACTGTATAAAATGATACGTGTGAATGTATCAAATGATACGTATAAGTATATCTATTGTATGAAATGATACGTTTGAGTGTATCTATTGTATCAAAAGATATTAGCTTTTCAATATTTCTCAGCTAAGCCTGATAGAGAATACATGAAGTCTCGTATTGGCCCTGAGCTCACAAGTTAAGAATCGCTGACGAAGGATATTTTTCACCTCTGCTGACCAGCCTTCGTTTATGCCTGGTAAAATTGTAAGTGGCAGGTAACAGCAGTAAGACGGCTTTGTTTATGTTTATTTTTACAACTTTTCACAGTGTTCCAACAGTGAACTTTCATTTGTACTCTGCAGTGTTGCCAGATAGTTGGAACTGTTTCTTAACAACTTTAGTATGTTTAAAATTGTAAAATTTCTAAATTTGGAACAACAAAATAATTAAACATTAAAACTGTTTTAAAAAAAATTAACACAAAAACTCCATTTCGTTCCAATGCAAACAGATGTAATTCCAATAACTTTAGTTATAAGATAACTTCAGCTATAAGATTAAATTGCAGTCTATTTTTATTTGTGTTTTGACAGTATTCACGATATAATTAATTATAATAACACTACTTGCTGGAGTGATCATAATATTCATATTTTCTTCAATTTTAATGAGAAAATACGAGAATGTAAAAATGAATGCATTTTCAAATTGGTCAAAAAATACACAACATTAAAAAAATTACATTTCATTTCGAATAAAATTTGAAAATAGTTCTAATTTGAAAAGTGTGGCTACTAAAATGTCAATATGGCAACCCTGATACTGCACATCTGAGCTAGGTAAATTATGAACAAATGTTTATCTTAAGGAAACAAAGAAGATTAGGAAGTCTACCCAGTGCAACAGTTAATGCACTCAGTGTTAACCATAACCATGCAGGGCCAAATATGTGTATACCTTGTGCCTAGAAAGTTAGAAGAGTTAACGCGTTTATTTGCACTTAATACGAAGTTTTTTAGTTTTATTAACGTACTATCAATCTATCTAAATCTGTATTATTCTGTTTGATAATACCATCAGCATTAAGTGCCGTCTCCGTGACGAAGGTTGGCTGCAACGGACGTCCATCATTCCCTGTCTCTTGCTTTTGTGGTGCACTCTGTCAGACTGTAACCTGTCCATCTTCTGATGTTACTCTACCACTTGTATGTCTGATTACCTCTTGTTTGACTCCCCTCGACCTTACCCTCAAGTAAGGTCTTCAACAAGGTGTCATATCTGATTATATGTCCAAAATAGTTTAATTTTTTGATCGTTTAATCTTTTAATAGTTCTTTTGTTCATATGAAGTATTACTAGAAAATCTTTATTTGGTTTCTTCTCTTTCCAAAAAGTTCCCCCTATTCTTCCATACATCTACATCTCAAAGGCATCACTTATGTATATTGATAATCTAGAACATCTTTTATCGGAGGTAAATTTCCCACTCAGAACATCTTTTATATGAGGTAAATTTCCCACTCAGAACATCTTTTATATGAGGTAAAATTCCCACTCAGAACATCTTTTATATGAGGTAAAATTCCCACACAGAACATCTTTTATATGAGGTAAAATTCCCACTCAGAACATCTTTTATATGAGGTAAAATTCCCACTCAGAACATCTTTTATATGAGGTAAAATTCTCACACCGAACATCTTTTATAAGAGGAAAATTTTCAACACAGAACATCATGCATAGGAGGTAAATTTTCCACATAAAACATCTTTTATCGGAGGTACATTTCCCACACAGAATATCTTTTAGCAGAAAACCTCTTTGGGAATATTTCCTCTAGCCTAAGTCGATAATAGATGATAACTGAAACAAAACTGTAAACCAGCAAGCGGAAATTGAAACAGGGTAATGAAGTTTTGTTATTCCCTGGTAAAACACATGATAACACACACAGAGCTGTAATCCAGCACACAGAAATTTAAACAGGGTCATTAAATTATGTTATTCGCTTGTAAAACACATTATAACACAGACAGAACTATAATCAAACAAATGGAACTTGAAACATGGCAATGAAGTTTTGTTATTCCCTAGTAAAACATTTGATAACACACTAAAATCTACGTATCAACGAAATGTTTTTTTTTAAAAAGTGATATGTATGTGTGTATTTTCACGTCTACTACCAGTGTTTAGTAAAACGTCATTATTGTTCAAGGTTTGTCCCCAGCCTCCCCTTTCATCAATTCCATCTACATAGCCTACATATCGTAAGGGCTGGCCATAAATTGCGGAAACAATGGGAGGAAGGGGGAGGATCTGAAAAATGTGACAAGGAGGAGGGCGTGTGACAAAAGTTTACGCTAATAAAACTGATTTTTATTTACCAGTTAATTATTTAGGCGACATCGATTGATGTTATTGAACTTATTAGAAATATTTACACAACACAGTACCAGTTACAATCCGTCTATATTTGGCTATTAGACTTACGTAAAACACAGGTTTATATAATAGCTTCAATAAGACACGACAAACTATAACTAAAACTAGTGCCCACAAGTTTTAGTTATAGTATGTCGTGTCTGATTGAAGCGATTATATAAAGCTTAGTATTACGTAAGTATAATTGTTGTTACATTTCACGCAGTTACATTGTATTGATTGTCATATATTTGGCTACTGGACTTTCTGAGCTTTTATCTGTGCCAGAACTATTACGACAGCCTGAGTAATCTGAAATTCTCTCCGATTTTGAAGAGAGTGATTATCTTTGTGGAAGCCCAGAATTCTTAAATGTTGAATTGGTAATTTTTTATTTATTCTAATTATCTAAAACAACAAAAGCAACGTTATTTATCATAATACTTTACTGTAGGTCTCCTATTTTCAAAAACAAATATGTGAACATGAACACCGAATTTTCAGTATATAAAACGATTATCATACCACCACTATGCTACCAATTTCAAACATGGACACTAACAAAAATAGCCAAATGAAATTTGTCACAAGAGAAATGACTGGTCTACGTAGAATTGTCGGAGTAATAATATAATAAGAGATAGAATAAGAAATGAAAACATCAAAAGACTAACAAACACAATGCTAATCCTGGATTCTGTTATCAGACGACAGACTAAGTGGTTTTCACATGCTTCCAGACTACCACCAGACAGTACTCCCCAAAATACATTACTTTACATGGATATAAAGCCATGAGCAGAATAGAAATAAAAGAGTCAATGAAAACAAACATATATAAAGCACACAAAAAAGTTCTCTCCGAACTCTTCTACCCCTCACACTGTAAGGCATAAATGGTATAAAGCGAAAAGAAAGAAAAAAGAAAGATATCTTTGTGGGAGAAAACAGTATTCTGTATCCATATATTTTTTCCCAGCTTACAGTAAACATTCATTTTCAATAACTCTCAGTATACAGTGTAAAGGATGTTGCCCTGTCGCTATAGAATCTGAGGTGCAGGCATTGATCAGCGAGAATTCTATGGAACTGTACTCGATTATTTACACGAATGGTTGGGTTGTGAACATCAAAGCCGAGAGTTATATATTGCTGCGACTATTAGCAACACGACTATAGAAAATATGTTAGTAATCATGGCCTTGACATTAATGAGTACACAGATGGCAAATTATATCTGCATTCTCAGTAACTCGATGATCCTAATCAGGTAAATATACATAGCTTGTGTTAGTAGTGACTTGAGCGAGACCGTCGGGAGTGAAGACCTCTGTATTAAAAGTAAACAAGCGTTCATTCGTGACGTTTTTAATTATTATCGCGCCTTTCGTTAGAAATTATGAAAAGAGCTGGTATAATATCATGTATTGAGCATATTGAGAGACAGCAAGTAAAATGGTTCGGCCACCTTATGAGAATGAACCCAAATAAATTACCAATATATACTAATATAATATAACAAAAGAATATCTGGGCGTAAAGCCACAGGTAGACCAAGAAAACGGTGGATAGATAGGTCAAAATAATCTTGAACAAACATAGACTTAATGCAACCACGGAGACACATCTGGCCTTAGAACGACAAAATGATCAAAAATAGGTATTAGTGTTACCACAACACGTTGATAAAACAACCTAACGTCGAGACACAGTTCGTTATTAGGTTGTGAATTAATTTTGTAACACTAATACCTATTTTTGATCATTTTGATATTTGCTCTGCGTTACCCCAGCCACCCATTTCCTATTTAGGATTATTACCCAACACTAGGATTTTTATCCTTTAGCACAACAGCTGAAACTCTAACCTCTAGGCTTAACAACAAGTGTGGATACTATCAACCATCTTTCAACTGGGGATAGATAATAGATAATAGTCTATTATATTCTTTGTATCACATGCGGAATAAACACCATAGACAATCAACGGAATTTACAGAAATAATAATAAAATAGCCTTTCTGGTCATGTTTACTTTATGTACACAGGTCTTTACTAGAGCCCGGTCATGGCTTGAAACAGTCGAGAGATCAAAGTTGAAACAGTCCAAAGGTCACAGTTGAAACAGTCGAGAGGTCAGTTGAAACAGTCGAGAGGTCAAAGTTGAAACAGTCGAGAGGTCAAAGTTGAAACAGTCGAGAGGTCAAAGTTGAAGCAGTCGAGAGGTCAAAGTTGAAACAGTCGAGAGGTCAAAGTTGAAACAGTCGAGACGTCAAAGTTGAAGCAGTCGAGAGGTAAAAATTGGAGTGCGTCACATTTATTTTCTTGCTTAGTCATGTGGCTGTTCGAGGGAATGAGCGATCAGATCAGCTGGCTTGAACTGCTACTATATCGTACGAGAGATCAATGGATTTGGTTTTAAAAACGATCACATTTTCTGTTTCTTCTTCTGCGTTCATTCTCAATCTTCTGCAGATTAGCAGGATGTATTCCCGAGAATGGAAAGCGTTGTGTCATGGTTTACAGGACTATTGCGATATCTGCGCCTTTCGGCCTGACACATCTTACTTCAGCATGGTTTTGGGTCACTGAACCTATATGGGATGAGCAACCACCTCCATTCAATAATCTCCTTAATCGCCTCTTACGATATGCATGAAAGGTAAACATTGTTGCTATTCTTTGCTCCCCTCTCGGACCCTGGCACCACACGGGCGATCACATTTTGTACATCCTACGAGATTCAAAGACGAATGAAATTACAAAAAAAAATAAAAATAACGTTAGCCATGGACTTGCGGTATACAATATTCTATTCATTCTATTCTCCTAACTTCTAACCAAAACCTGATTCCATGACTGCTGAAAATATGATCTTAAATTTCATCTGACACACTATATCTGGAGGCTATGTTATCTATCACCCGTCACATATTGATATATGTAACTGTCCGGCGAGAAGTAAATAGGGGATTGGGGGGGGTGTGGAGGAAATGTCGCTCCTGCTTATATTTTTATATCAAATGTCTAGAACTAACTCTATTGACCTTTTTTTCGCCTGTTGCACTTTTCAGGATATGATGTCTCCCGTTACCACGGCCTCTAAAGTAAAATTTTAAAATCCTTACATGGATTTTCATTTATTATATGTGTGTACACAGTGCTTAGCACACCGATTCCGAGTTACGCCTGTTGGATGTCAGTTTTGCTGCAGTTACTACATATTATCTGTTTTCTTCAGGGCTTTATATTACATATATTATTAAATGTTCAAATAATTCAAAATAGTTATCTTTCTGTGCATCCTCCTCCCACCACCCAACTGAAGCAGGAGCGTCAGAATAGAGTGGAATATAAGCAAGACAGATGTCTCCAATGAAATGGCACATATATCTACCACGGTGTAGCAGGTCAAGATGAATCCTTGTAAGAACATACTATACGGGTATATATATCAATTCATAAAATTTATGTACTGACGTATATATCCATTCATAAAATGTATGTACTGACGTATATATCCATTCAACAATGTTTGTACTGACGTATATATCCATTCATGAAATTTATGTACTGCCGTATATAAACATTGTAAAATTTATGTGATGCCGTATATAAACATTGTGAAATTTATGTGATGCCGTATATAAACATTGTGAAATTTATGTATTTATGTGCTGCCGTATATAAACATTGTGAAATTTATGTGCTGCCGTATATAAACATTGTGAAATTTATGTGCTGCCGTATATAAACATTGTGAAATTTACGTGATGCCGTATATAAACATTGTGAAATTTACGTATTTATGTGATGCCGTATATAAACATTGTGAAATTTATGTGATGCCGTATATAAACATTGTGAAATTTACGTATTTATGTGATGCCGTATATAAACATTGTGAAATTTACGTATTTATGTGATGCCGTATATAAACATTGTGAAATTTATGTGATGCCGTATATAAACATTGTGAAATTTATGTATTTATGTGCTGCCGTATATAAACATTGTGAAATTTATGTGCTGCCGTATATAAACATTGTGAAATTTACGTATTTATGTGCTGCCGTATATAAACATTGTGAAATTTACGTATTTATGTGCTGCCGTATATAAACATTGTAAAATTTATGTGATGCCGTATATAAACATTGTGAAATTTACGTATTTATGTGCTGCCGTATATAAACATTGTGAAATTTACGTATTTATGTGCTGCCGTATATAAACATTGTGAAATTTACGTATTTATGTGCTGCCGTATATAAACATTGTAAAATTTATGTGCTGCCGTATATAAACATTGTAAAATTTATGTGATGCCGTATATAAACATTGTGAAATTTACGTATTTATGTGCTGCCGTATATAAACATTGTGAAATTTATGTGCTGCCGTATATAAACATTGTGAAATTTATGTGCTGCCGTATATAAACATTGTGAAATTTATGTGCTGCCGTATATAAACATTGGAAGATGACATTTTTGTGATAGACGACCTAAACACAGCTTATATTTATGTTACCTCGGCATGTGGTTCTACAGAAGAATGCTGAGAATACCATGGACTGCCAGAAAAACTAATGTAGAGGTGTTAAAAGAGTTAAATGCGAAACGGACCTTAATCAACAATATAAGAAAAAGGCAATCTTCTTTTTTTTGGCCACTTCATGAGACAGGCAGGTTTAGAGAACATAATCACAACAGGCAAGATTGAAGGCACCAGAGACAGAGGGCGACAACGTGAGAAAATATTAAACAGTTTGACAACCTGGCACGGCAAAGAAACAACAACGACTTTGATACATAATACTGTGGACAGAGAGCAGTGGAGAACCATGACCGCCTACGCCACCCGGCATGGCAGCTGATGATCATGACCTCGGCATATGTCTCGATGGCGAAGGAACTATCTGAGCTGTTATAAAACAGTAAGCGGTAGAAGTATCTCTTCAGAAAATAGCAGGGTACCACTTCTCATGCAATTCAATATTATTTTCGAAGTGTATACAATTTTGTGCACAAAGTATTCCGTAGGAGATGTATCTTAGAAGGAAGGTTGCTCTTGATACATAGGCAAAACGTGGAACAGGGAAACGAAAATTTGCTAAACACTAGAAATACATATAACAACACACAAAAATCGACGTTTCGATCAAAGATTTATATCAAGAACACATTCTCCACGTAATATTTCGAGTAAGAACGGCTTCATGTTCGTTTGGCAGAAGTAAATACGAATTTAAAAGAGTAAAAATTGAAAGGTCAGAGATGAAACAACACGAACAGAAAATAGAAAAAAAACACACCAAATATAGATGTTATAAAACAAATAGAAGAGTGGCGGATCAGGATACAATCCGTATTATAAATCGTGTCAAATTGATATATGTAACTGTTCTCAAGTGAGCATCGGGACAAGTCATCTCTGAAGCATGACTTAATGACTGTCACAATACTATCATGAACATCCTGATGACCCGTTCCATTGAAGTTGTCAGAAAAAGGAGTACCATTCTAGTTTTTGATGCTGTACACATCTTCACAGAATCAGTCTGCGAGCCTCTTCCTGATGCATAAGTAGATCCTACATCCATTGATCTTAATACATCTGAAACGGGTAATGGGCACATGTTAGTCTAGACTAAATAAAACTCCTATCTTACTGAAAATTTATCTACGACACTGATATATGTACACGGTTATTTACAGTTCTGATATATGTACACGGTTATTTACAGTTCTGATATATGTATACGGTTATTTACAGTTCTGATATATGTACACGGTTATTTACAGTTCTGATATATGTACACGGATATTAGTTAACATACACTTGGAGAAAAGTTACGACGTATCAAACATTAAATATTCATGAAAAGTGTCATCTGCGAAAATAAATTATAAAACCCTATTGGAGCTTCACCACAGCTAATTAGACTGATCAATCGCCAATATAAGGCCAGCTGTCTCACTGGAAAACTGTCTTCTAACGTGATTCATTACGATGTTTTCCGTGTTGTTTATTCTTCACTGTGTGTGTACTTTGTGCCGACAGCCAATTCTATGGACCACCTTCGTCTCGAGCAACACCGATGCTACCCGTCTGACCAGGAACGGTTGAAGGCGATAGATCAAGAACGTGTTCATGATATACGTGTATTAGGAAGGTATTCTGCTTTAGGAGTCCTCTACAACAGTGTACGTTTCCATACCTGTGTGGAAGATACAGCTCTGTGTGGAAGCTATGAATCCACTGTGAAAGCTGTGAACCCTGTGTGGAAACTGCGAACCCTGTGTGGAAACTGAACATGTGTTGAGCTTTTATTCATGTGTTGAAGCAGCACTCCATGTGTGGAAGCTGCGAACCCTGTGTGGAAGCTGCGAATCATGTGTGGAAGCTGCGAATCCTGTGTGGAAGCTGCGAACCCTGTGTGGAAGCTGCGAACCCTGTGTGGAAGCTGCGAATCCTGTGTGGAAGCTGCGAATCCTGTGTGGAAGCTGCGAATCCTGTGTGGAAGCTGCGAGCCCTGTGTGCAATCTGTGAACATTGTGAGGAAGATGCGAACCCTGTGCAGAAAAACCGAACCATATGTGAAAGCTACGAACCCTCTGTGGAAACCCTTGTTGGAGAACGAAGACTGCGACGTTGTGCCATGTTTCTCTCTGAAGTCTATGCCTCCGGTCATACCGACTCATACCTTAGTAAAAGTTATTCTCTTCAAGACGGCGAACACGTCTCGGCGACAATCTTCTCAATGAGTTTCACCGTGGTATTCTACAGCGTTGATACGGTGAGCGGGGGGGGGGGGGGGTTGGGGGTGGTTTGACGCAGTCGTCCACCCACAGAAAATCAATCAGAATACGTTTTTCAGTACTAGGAATGAAGCCAAAACGTGGATAAAATCCCTTCCTTAGCGATTTTTCACACATAGGTGGACATAAATTAAAGAGTATGACGTCCATAAATTGTCTATTTCCCCAGGTGGTTTGTTATCCACTCTTGCCGTTAAGTGTAGGGGTGATTCGAACTCGAGCTTGTGTTCCAAGACCAGATGGGCCTCGACTGTGCTATGACCGTTTGTTCAGATGTCCCTGACTTTTTTAGTCATCTTTTACGTGTTCTTTCTCTGGCTTTGTACCCTGATCTCATTTGGTTATATGCCTGTACCGGCAACTTGTCGTGATGCGTTCTCATAATGTGGCCAAACTACTTGATCTGATGCATCTCTATGTATTTTGTACAAGGTTGTATACCATTTTTTCCCTTATATCTTCATTTCGTAATTTATCTATTTGTTGATAAAAGCTAATGTCAAGAGTAATATTTGTGTATACCAATTCCCATCGAAGACTGATATGTCTTGTCATTGGTGCAAATAAATCGGTGACACAACGCATATCCATTGTCTTGACCGCATCCTGTTGGATATCTGGTAGGACTATGGGCTATTGTCCTCCCTCAAGAAAGATGCAGCAGAAGTTTGAGAATGAAGTGTGAAGTCTACAAGAAGAAGTCTACTAAATTAAAGTGTTTGAATGTGAAATATTTGTCTAAAAATCTCATACAAATGAAGTTTATTTTCGCACATTTCTGTCAACAATTTTTATTTGGAATAGCAGGGTAGTCCTTGACCTTAATTCTTGAGAGTTGTTGACGGAATGATGTGTCAAGAATTATCAAACATAGTTTTGACGTAATTTATGAATATCCACTAAGTAGTTGTGAAGTAATTTTTCTCTGATCGCATGCCGACATGATACCCTGTCAAAAAGAATACTGCAGGGACCGTCGAGGGGGGAAGAAGCAGAGGAGGATGAATAAAAGCGTATGTTTGCACATCCGTTGGTTTCATGTGCAAATGGGGATACCTTTATCATGCGGACCTTCTCCCTGAACGAAGATCCTGAGATTCTCAAATGAGATTATTATGACCATTATTTAGCACATCGGCTGCGATCAACCCAAACAAGGAAACTGGCAAATCATATCATTAAAATATATAGCATTAATGGACATTTGTAAATACAAGTGTCGCCAATAGAAAACATGACTACAAGAATGAGACACATGGGCACATACGACGTTTCGATTAAAAATCTTTAATCCTAACCTCATACTACCTTAGATTAAAGGAGAGTGATATGTAATATGAGTGATATGTAATATGAGTGATATGTAATATGATTGATATGTAATATGAGTGATATGTAATATGTAATATGAGTGATATGTAGAGTGATATAGAATCATGAAGTTAGGGAATGTTGGAGCGTGATATTTTTCTGTGTTATTGTGTATCCTCCTTTACCGAGTTCTCATATCGTGTGTTATTCATAATCCTCTATTAACAATAATTATGTTATTCATTGTCCTCTATTAACAATAATTATGTTATTCATCTGCGTTCGTTCTCATACTCCTGTAGATTAGCATGGTATATTCTGGAGAAAATAATATATTGTGATATGGATTAAAGCTTAGCTGTAATATCTATCTATCTTTCTATAAACCCGTAACCCTTCAGGGTCGTAGGGGTACCACATTGGATGCCTCAGCACACAGAGTCCTCTAGCGAATTCTATCCTCAGCGATGCGGATGAGTGTGGAAATATCTTGCCCTGTCCATTCCGTGATGTTGTCTGTCCATGACTTTATTTGACCTCCTCTGCTTCTTCCACCCTCGACAGTTCCCTGCAGTATTGGTTTTGACAAGGAATAGTGCCTGCATACATGTCCGAACCATGCTAGTTTTCGCCGTTAATATCTGCACCATTTAGAATGTCACATACGACCACTTTATCATTACTTCTGGGTCATTTTGGCCACTGTCTTTGCCGACCCAACTAACTCAATCCCAAAATCTCCTTAGTAACCTCCTTGGCTTTCATGGTACAAATGTTGCTTATCTTCCCTGTTGGGCTCAGGCAACACAAAGGCGCTACGCATAATATAAATATGAAGTTGGAAGAATTATTAAAAAAATGTAGTCGACGAAACTAACTTATGAGCCCGTACATAGTCTTTCTCCCATGTAAATTCGTTGTTGTATGTCTGTTGTTTTTCGTTCAGATGAAGAGTTATTTATTGAAACAGCGTCTGTCTTTGTTTTGTTGTTAATATATCGTTTTTACTATTGACAAAATTTTAATGTTCATATTTCAGTTAATACTCGTATTTGCGCATGGCCGTGTGGTTAGAATGCCGTACTCAGACCCTCTAGGTCCTGGTTGCAATCCACAGTTGGGATAGGATTTTTTATTTCGGAGGTAAAATCAAAACCCTTCCTGTACATGTAGCGGCGTCTGCTATGGCAAAGCGACCTTTATTTCCACAGACCTTAGAAAACCCCATGCACTCCTTCACAGAAAAACATGCAGTAACGAAAGTTAAAGAAATCGTATTTGCCCTGTGTTACCGCAGTTCATATATTTCCATCATGTTATGTTATCCACGCCACTCTAGCAATTTATCACCTTATCGCTCACGTATCTTTCTAAGTTGTCATGTGACGTATTCCTTCCAGAACGTTGTCTTCCCAATGAACTCTCTGAACCTCTCTGTCTTGGGCGATGTGGCTTGCATTTTCTAGCGATGTATTCATATTATCTTTAATGTCGTCAGTCCATCGTCTTCTTGGTCTGCCCCTTCTCCTCATCCCAGGTACTCTTCCCTCAATTATTTGTCTTTCTAAACAGTTGTGTCTCTTTATATGACCAAACAGGCGTAGTTTTCTTTTTGTTATTGTGTTTAGTAACCAACACTCTGGAATATTCAGTGTGTTTATAATATCTGAGTTTCTGATTTTATCCTTCCATGATATTCTAAGTATCTTTCTGTAGCATTTCAGCTCGAAGGCGTTGATCTTCTTTGCCGCTGTTTTACTTAGAGTCCATGTTTCACAGCCGTATGTTGCAACCGGAAAAATAAAAGTTCGTAACATTAGCACTTTCGTTTCTATTTTGTTGTTTTTCCATATGTTTTTCAGCCGTGTTATTTTGCAATATGCCATTGCCAATCTCTTCCTTATGTCTGCCATGCAGTCTCCTGCACCGTTGATGTTTGCTCCTAAGTATTCAAATTTATCCACACATTCTATCTCGGTATTGTCTATTCTGATTTTTGGTTGTTGTGTTGTTATATCTGTTGACTTAAGAAATTTCGACTAAGAAATTTCCAATGGATTAATTGAACTTTTTCTCTTTCTAAGTACAGCTATTAATCACGATTTAATCCGCCTAATCATATATATATATATATATATATATATATATATATAATATATATCAAAAGCTATGGGGCAGCCGCTCTGACCTGGAGAAGACGGTGGACTTCGTCTTGACGGTTCTGCAAATATATCATGACCACAGTTGCTGAACGCAGAAGAAAAAGAAGATATATAAACAAACATACATATATGCCTATATATAGTTTGCACCTTAATTATGAGACACAAGTGAATTATCTATGGTTGGAAAGTCTTAATTAAATACAGAAATAATTGAATGGATAACCTTCTTATGAGAAAACATCATTAGTAACACTCCGTACGCCGCACACACTGAAACACTTTTGCTTTATGTCGGAGTGGCAAATCTAGATGTGAAAGGTAGAAACGCATTCTGGCAGGAGTAACTCCAACATAAACAGTGAACAGACTGTTATTTAAGAGTGAGCTCCCTCTTCGCAGTCCGGCTAAGTGGCGACGTGATACAGTGTGGGTCTGTGACAGCCAAAGTAATGGGTCCAAATCCCGCCGCGTGAAATTGTGCATTCTGACAGTTCAGAAAGCAATAGCAAACTGCCAAACGTATTTATATTGCCTAGAAAATCACTACACACACTAAGGCTGGGTTTCTTCACAGAACACAAATAATTTAGAACAAAAAAATGCATTAGACATAAAACATTCCATGTATCATTCTAAGTATTTGATTGTTTTAAATCAATTTTAAATCAATCAATCACGTGTCATATCCAGTGGCTTATTCGATTATATTTTTTCCCAACTGTTTCTCGCGTTGTTAATAAGATCATTAGATGACCTTCTCACATGATACTACACTAAAATGTCTGACACTCTATCGCCACCGAGGTCTATTTGAGAATGGATGCGAGACGTGAATTTTTCATTATCCAACGACGCGAGGATGTAGATACTACTTTGAAAAGTTCAGGAGGGTAGTGAGGGATGGTTCCATCTAAATAAAATGCCAAAGACTCGTTCATTTTATTAAAATTCATCAGGCGTATGCGGGTTTCAATCTGTCAATTTGTCACTGCATATTTACTGTTAAGTATTTGCAGGGAGGGATGTTGTAGCTGTGTGATAAAGACCGCATGCTCTCGCCACGTCATGTACAGGGTGATTTTTAAAAATTTACCTTCCGACAAAAAAAAAACTTAGCCTATACCAAGAATCGAACTCTAGATCTCATTAGTGTGAGACCAACGTTATAATCTCTCGGCATTGTGCTACACATGGTAATTTCATTCTGGTTATTATTTGCTTCATAATAATAGATACCTTTTTTTTTAGTTTTCTAATGGGGAAGGGCGGGGAAGAGTATAACATAACAAGTATAACACAAGGAAGTGTGGTAACATATAACACATACGATTATAAAAGTGTGGTAACATATAACACATACGACTATAAAAGTGTGGTAACATATAACACACACGACTATAAAAGTGTGGTAACATATAACACACACGACTATAAAAGTGTGGTAACATATAACACATACGACTATAAAAGTGTGGTAACATATAACACACACGACTATAAAAGGACATAGAAATATTAAAGTGTATCCAATAGTACCGGGTATCTACCAAGTCACCGAGCACTCATTTACAAGGTGATTACATTGCGTCGTATGAATTGTGAATATTTAGTGCCGATCTGTGTGACGTCGGTATACAACGACTTTATAGACATCCTACATCAGGCGTTCTCAACCCAACGCGATGCTCATTAGCATCTTGATGTTTGGTTGTGCTAGCTCAATTCTAGTTAAAATGTGATGGCGAGTACTAACGATCATATTTCTCTATATGATGCAAACGTTGTAGAAACTGAAACATACAGTATTAATATCTACAATTATTGAGGAAAGGAATAGATGAAAGGGTGTATACGGTTTAATAAAAAAGTTTATATGGCTTCTTCAATATAAATATATGCAGTATGTATTTCCTGTTATATTTTATGGTGTTCGGAAACTTCTGCTTTACATGTTGACGATGCTCCCTTTCTGAAACAGTTGAAAACCCCTGCGCTATACGAATAATATTCTAACAACGGGCCACAGAGAAAAACCACGTTTAGACTAAGAAGCATTGATAAAGATACAAAACAACGGACAAAGAACAACGAATCTATTGTTGGCTCCGATGTTTAATTTCTAAAAGAAGCATATTCAAATACGTACTTATATCAATTCATAAAGTAAATAAACTGGTTTTTTTATTAGTCTTCACACATTTTTTTTGCATAAAAGTATACTATAATTATTCCAACTATTTCATTCAAACTGGCAGTCCTTACTATAGCCCAAGTCTTAGATCTGCCGCTAATTTCTGTAAACATATCTCTATTTCTATGCGTGACTCGCTATCAGAAAGTGTAACACATACTGCCATTAAAGATTACATTAACGAAATAAAATCGTTCTAAAAATATAATGAAGCTCTAAGCTATTATATAAAAAAGACAGACACCACAGACTTATCAAAGCATCTGCACAAACACAACATACCTTCCAAAGAACAATATATCGCTGATTGTCGTGTTACAATATTTATGTTACCTACCACACAGATATTATTGTTGAAGTTGTAACCAAATATGCGAGGTTCAAGAGAGTATGAGCGAATGAATGCACATATACGTCAGCATGTGATAACAGATTAGAAATGTTGCATTTTCAGAGTCACTTTTATAAGATTAGTTTTGACAAGTATTTGCGTATCTACTCGTATCTACAAGGTAGATATGCATTGCCGTTATTGTTCTTAGAACCGATTGTACAGATAAATAAACCAAGTCAAACTGGGAAGACGTACAGATGAAAAATATTGCATAATTCGAGCACACGACACACATTCTGTCCGTTTTATGAGACAAACTTAACAGTCATATATACATATGGCGCCCATGTTGCCGAGACACGAAAGAAGAGCGAAGAATAACAGTACTGTTCACATTTCATGTCGCGTCGTAAGGGGCAACTAAGCGGGTTATTTGCTGGTGTTGGCTGTTCCATCCCATATATGGTCAAAGTAACACAGAAAGCATGCTGAAATTGGATGTGTTAGGCCGAAGGGCGCATATATTGTTACTTAAAAATATCAGAAAGAAAAGTATCTATAATTTTTTTGGACACATCACAAAAGAAGGGGTTTGGAATACAAGGTAGCATAACAGTATTATAACAAAATTGAGACAGTTTTGAGGGAAAAGATGCAGTCTTTCTGTTTATTGCCATTTTCACTTAATCCGTAATGCGTTTCGAGGGGAGGGGGGGGAGGGTGAAATTGAGTTAGCCATCGTCTTTACAGACGCTTCTTAAACATTTGAACTCTGAGACCTGCTTTAGCTTTTGTATCACTGACACATAAATATAACTGGCCTGATGTTTTGCTTATCCTCATAGTCTTTGTTTTAGATGTTTTTAGTTTCGTGTTGCATTGTTCACAAGTTGGATGAATCAGGTGGTTGTGTGTTGTGTGTAGCTGTTATTCATCTTCAGATTCGTGTATTAAACTTTGCAAAAAACAGTTCATTTAGTGAACCGTGTTGTTCATTTGGTGTCTCTGCAGTGGTGGAGTTGTGTCTTGGATCTGCCTCTTATGTTATACTGTCCATGTATGTTACCAATAGTTGTTGTGATAGTACGCAGCCTTGTCTTACACATGTTTTTGTTTCGAATGGATCTATTGTGTTTTCACTAGTTCTGATGATGCTTTTGAAGTTTTTGTATAAATATCTTATGCTGTCTAATAATTGTCCATGTATTCAGCAGTCCTTCAATATTAGCCCCAATGTTTCACTGTCAACTCTGTCAAATGACATTTCTTGGTGATGTTTAGTTGTTGGTCGTATTAACGTGTCTCCAATCCTTCAGCTGGCGTAGTGCAAACATTGTGTCGTTGTATCCCATACCTTTCCTGAAACCAAATTGTGTCTTATTTTGCTTGAATTGGAAGAAATAGGAAAGTGAATGGGTGAAGGTAGACATTGAGAACAAAATTACTGACCAAGAAAATAATACAATCAAATAAAGCGTTTCGGAAATTGGCTGGTGTCAAGGCCCAGGTTACAGTGTATGAGCTCGCCCAGCTACAATCGAAAACACAAGACATAATTATACACACAGAAGGCTCGATTAAAAGAAATACAAATTAAAACGATTGGAGTTTTGTTGCCGCAGAAACGGCGTGAAGTTGGTTGAGAAATCATTCGCATACTCCACTGTCACATCGATTACGAGGATGGAAATAAAAGGAGGAGCTACAGCAGCGCTAAAGTTGTTGATATAGCTGCGTAATACTCACAGACTCTCGAAGCATGCTGCGCAAGATAGAAAAGTGCATGCTGAGAAAGGAATGGTTTGATTTATTGAATAACTCAGTTGTCCAGAGCATAACATGGATATACTGCCCTGGTCATGCTGGGGTCAGAGAAAATGCTGATGTCAGACTTATTGGCAGGTGATGAGGCGATAGACGGCACAGTGATGAAAGGAGATAAAGCAGAGTTGGTTAAGGCGATAATAAATTCATTGCAAGATGAAGAGGATGTCAACGAGGCTGAGAACATTTGTCATTATTTCTGACAAATAATGTCAGAAATGGGAGTGTCTAGAAGTGAGGAAAGGAAAGTCTTTTCTTGAGAAGACCCGAAGATCGTGTAATAAATACCTGAACGGGACGCTGAGTCTACATACACTGGGATAGTTACTGGAACGGAAAGTGAAACACTTATGGGAGTGCCGCTCGTACTGTAATGCTAGTTTCTAATCAAGAATCAAGTAGTTTAGGTTCTTTTATCGGTCTTACTCTCTGCTCTATGATTTTTGCATATTTATTTCCTATCTGTCGGAGTAGAGATAAGCATCACTCTGTATGTCTCACACTCCCTTTCACTTTCTTTGTTTTTCTATATGGGAACAATTATTTCTTACGTCAGTATTCGGGTACTTGTGTTTTCTGAACATGCTGCTGTATTCTTTTCATCCAGCCTCTTCCGAGGTGCTTGCACGCCTGGATGACTTCAGTTGTTATACCTTCATCACCAGGTGATTTGTTTCGTGGGCTGTTCTTGATATGTTCCTCCTTTTCATGATCTAGCATTTCTGATTCTGCAAAATGAGAATATCTTTGAGTGAATAGTTTTTTTGTTTTGTTTTGGTTGATGGGTTGCATAACTCTTGAAAATGCTCGAGCCACATTGTTTGCTTATCTTTTCCGCTGAATATGGGGTACCGTTTTTTTCTGCTTATGCTAGTCATGGGTTATAACCTGTATCCTATTTGCTTTTTAAACTTAGTTGCTGCTTGTGTCTATGGTCCACTGAGAGGTAATAAAAATGTCTTCGTTCCAGATCAAGTTGTTACAACGGGATTTGACTGTACAAGTTGTTATAACTGGATGTGACTGTACAAGGGCCTTACATTGTATGTCCCTAATAATGCCATTAATAAATATAGTTTGTGTTTTCACTTCATTGTGGCTTATTTGGAAATACGGTGTTAGGCCCCTATTTTTCATTGACCAAGGCAATTATTAAGTATGATGTGGTCAGCACCACGACAACCGCCTTTACATTTTCAGAACATTTGGTGCCATTTACTTTAGACTGGGACGATCTAGGAGCCCTTGGTCTATTAACGAAAATCAACGCTCTATGGGTACCACGAAACAATTAATGTCGTTGTTACCCAGGAAATACATATTGATTGTATTCCATCAGTGAACACTCACTCAGGAAAAAGTTGCAGAGGATAGCAATCTCTGTGAACTGCCATGCATATTGTTAGTGGCGGCTAAGGGGATATGATTGTGGAATTGGTCGTCCCATCCACTAATTTAAAATAAATCAGCAGCGTACTTTATAAAATTGGATGTGCCAGGCCGGAAAGCGCAGATATCTTGGTAGAGCATACTTCTTCTTCTTCTGCATTCGTTCTCAATCTCTTGCAGATTAACAGGAAATAGTTCGGAGAACGGAATGAGCTGTGTCAAAGTTTACAGCATTGCTGCGATATCTGCGCCTTTCGACCTAACACATCCGACTTAGGCATGGCTTTGGGTCACTGACCCTATATGAGATTGGACAGCCAACTCCATCCCATAACCTCTTTAGTCGCCTTTTACGACATACGTGAAAGGTAAACAGTGTTGCTATTCTTTGCTCCCCTTTCGGGCCCCGGCAACACACGGGCGGGTAGAGCATACTAATAATCACAACAAATACAGACGAGAAATATTATTACCGTTGAATGCCATATATTGACATTACATGATATATTATCCGAGACAAATAGTATTGCTAAAACCCATGAACTAGCAATATTGGTGTTACTGTAGAGTTAACATTGGTATTTGCTGAGATTATTTGGTGTTACCGTAGAGCGTTAACATTAGTATTTGCTGAGATTATTTGGTGTTACCGTAGAGCGTTAACATTAGTATTTGCTGAGATTATTTGGTGTTACCGTAGAGAGTTAACATTGGTATTTGCTGAGATTATTTGGTGTTACCGTAGAGAGTTAACATTGGTATTTGCTGAGATTATTTGGTGTTACCGTAGAGAGTTAACATTGGTATTTGCTGAGATTATTTGTTGTTACCGTAGATAGTTAACATTGGTATTTGCTGAGATTATTTGGTGTTACCGTAGAGAGTTAACATTGGTATTTGCTGAGATTATTTGGTGTTACCGTAGAGATTTAACATTGGTATTTGCTGAGACTATTTGGTGTTACCCAGAAAACGAACATGTTAATTATGTAATAATCAGATGACACTTTCGGGTAGATCACTGTTTCCATAACAGTCGAGTCTAATACATATTTCATGTTTGTCATACATCCTGTTTCTGTCATAATTCAGGTATAATTTATGTCCTGGGTATAATTTCATGTGATGCAACATTGTTTTGTCTTGCCTCCATTACATGTCTCTATACTAGTACTTCCAAACCGTTTTTTTAACCATGCCCTCACCTAAATCTTTCTAAAATTCTGATACCCTCCCCCCTATGTAACATATACATATTTTTTTTTAATATTAAAAATTTAAATTATTCTCCAAAATATTTTTCGAAATTGCCCCCTGAACAATCAAATTGCCCTCCTGAAGGGTCCCACGTTGGAAAACACTGATGTAAACTGTGATTCGTTTCTGTTAAGAGTAAACAGTCTGAAACTACGATTATAAAAGCTGTTTTATGCCACATCGCCTGTTTAAAAAAAATAATTCTTTTCGTGAATTTCATTGTTCGGCCCTGGCTACTTTTGAGATGTGATTCGTAGTATATAAATAAAGACCAACGAAAACATGACAATAATAAAAAATGTAAAAAAAGAAGTCCTGTACAGAGATAGTCTACTGCGGACTTTCTCGGCTTGATGTTGATCTCTTCATCCACCAGGAAGCCGCTGGTCAATGAAAAATACGGGCCTAACATGCCTCACATCGATATAGAATATCATGGAGTTAAAGAATAGCTTTTTACGTTGGTTGATGGGTTCTATAACTCTTTAAAATACTAGAGTAACTTTGTTTATCTTTGCCTCTGAATATGGAGTACCGTTTTTTTTTGCTGTTCATGATCGTCATGGGTTATAACTTGCGTCCTATTTGCTCCTTAAACCTATTTGCTGCTTGTTTTCATGGTCCACTAAGGTAATAAATTTTTTCTCGGTCCAGACCAAGTTGTTATAACGGGATTTGACTGTACAAGTTGTTATAACGTGATTTGACTGTACAAGTTGTTATAACGGGATTTTAGTGTACAAAACCGATCACACGATATGCCCCAATGACTTGGAAAAGACAGAACGACTTTATTTTTGATTATTTCTTACATTTTGTTAGTCGGCATTGGCAGACAATACAAAGTATATACATAGTGACAAATACAAATCACAGCAATAGTCAACAATTATTGTTTATTTAAGCTTGTTTTGATCTGCTGCTGGGCAGTGTTGAACCTACTTTGGCGATAGTCACGGTTAATACATATTCTTTGTTCTCAAAGTCCTGCAGAATTGCAGAATGCAGTCCGGAGAATGGAATACGCTTTCATGGTTTAAAGATATTTCTGCGATATCTGCGCCTTTCGGCCTGATGCATCCAACTTCATCATGGTTTCTGGATCACTTTGACCCAATATGGGATAGGACAGCCAATACCACCCAAAACCTACCTAGTCACCTTTTACGACATGCATTAAAGATAAACAGTGTTGCTATTCTTCGTTCCCTCTCGACGGGTTAAGACGTCTCAAGCATGCTATATTGTGTACTGTATGATTGATCACGACTGAACTTATTACTGTATGATTGTTCACGACTAAGCTTATTTTTACATTCACTAGGCTCAGTGATGACAGATTGGTCACTCCAGCCGATGCAGTCGGCAGCAGAAACCTCTGGACATAATTTATCGGGACTTCATGCGTTACGTTTAAAAAAAATTAATGTCGAGATTTTCATTGTTCACTATTTATATACTTGAAGTCGCATGTCAAAAATAGCCAAAGCGAATCTAAGTATATAAATTGTGACCAACTAAAACAATGACAATAATAAATAGCGTTATGAATGAAGTTCTAATTAATTCTGTTCAGAGGTCGTATAAGTATAGTAATAGGTCACGCTCTAACTGTCTTGACTATTTTCCTATATCGTTTAATTTAAAATGTGCTAACTTGGTCGCATAATACCGATGTTACCTGAGGTCACACAAAAAAACTATTACTATTGACGATGTCCTGTGTTGGATTTTAAAACTGTTTGTACTCTCACTAAATATAAATACCTGATCATATGATGTACTGATTAGGTCTAACTCGTGATTTTAGGTCACGTATCATTCGTTATGTATAACCTGATATGTAGTCAAAATTATTTTCAGATAAAGAGAGAAGTGATTTGTTTCTGAAACATTTCGTTTAGCCATCTAGTAATGTGTGTCATAAAATTAGGTTGATTATTTGTTGATCTGAGCACATTTGACAGAAAAAGGGAGGGCTGGAGGGGGGGGGGTGAAAATGTTAAAATCAACAATACTGGTTTTATAGACCAATAACATTGTATGTATTTGAAATAATTTTCTGAAAATGTAAAACAAATCATGTATTTATTTTATGCAGCAATTCTTGCATATGAAATGTATGACGGTTTTCAGAATAAAGACGAACCTGTATTTGCAGCGATAGACCTAGAAGATGCGTACAATACAGTTAATTAACCCATCTTGTCAACAGTTACCTAATTCTGGCCGGAATATTTTTATCGTTTAAACGTAATTAAATTTTGTTCGATTTTTGTGTGTGCACATGCATCACGGAAACAAGAAATAGTACTTCTAAATATATGTACATTACAATGTAATATATATATTTCGAAACAGAAATGGACAGAAAATGTGATTATCACAAGATCATTTTCAAAAAAAATGTGGTTAATATATAAAAATTATTTTAGACAGAAACGAAAATATGTAAATGACACATACATATTATTTTAGATATGATATTTGACCTTACCGCATTTTTGAATCAATAAATTCCACTCAAACTGTATCATTTCTGTTAGATAATCCAATTACGAACACAATAATGTATAATATATATGCATAGTGCGTGAAAAATTTATTATTTAGAAAGAATTTCGACATCTATCAAAAACAGTAGACTTAACTTTACACGAAACTCAAATGAAAATATGGCTAATTTTTCTTACATAATGGCGTAAATTTGCAAACACGATGCTAGAAGCATTTGCCAGATTGGATTTCATAATAATTGAGACCAAAGAAAATAAAATAGTTATTATTTTACGAAAATTAGTAAATTGGAAAAAATATATAAAATATATAAGGAAAAATGACGTCACATACCCCCATTATCAAAACTTATCAATAACTTAACAAAATTGATATCAATACACATAAAAATCATGCAAGAAGTAATGTGGACATATTACACTTTCGAATGGAAGCATTCATATGTTGATATAAATACCGACAAAAAACAACATGAATGTCATTGGAGTATGACGTATAGGAGTCTTTTCGGCCAGAAGACATAATGTTTACTGAATTGTATAAGTTTCCCCGGCTGGAATGAGATTTAATGGAACACGATATCCACCCCTGGATCATGCGCTGGATAGCAAATGTCCTCATCTGTTGAAATGTTGCACTGAGGTGCGGATCCTGGACGTCAGAAACAATATAACCTGCCACAGTGATCTCCTCTGTCCATATTGCTAATTAATGTGTATACAGTAAAAATTTCTGAATTGAAAACTTCAAGCTATTGTAGAGTTCTAACTTACGCTAATGACATCCTACTGTACAATATGGGCAGGAACAGAACATATATCGTTAACAGTGTACAGAATGATCTAGATGAATTGTCGATATGGTGCCAAACAAGTAGGCCTATGTAAATAGTGACCAACTGAAATCCAACAATAATCAAATAACGTAATGAATGAGGTATTAATTAATTTAGTTGTATGGTCTTTATCGAAGACGGTCGTGGTTTTACTAGATACGTACGGTATTTTGGCATTGAACATCAGTTTTATTGATGGTCATGCGCCATGATATAACAACTTAAGTTTATTGTTGAGAATAAAAATATTTCGTAAAGAAATATCGTTTTATTCGCTCATTTCATAGTCTGGTAATGGTGCAGCAAATTGTAATGTGACCTGTAAAGAGAGGAAACTATCAAGTGTAATAGTATCATTTTTTGCAAAGTCTGGATAATTTAGAACCGTAGATTCAACGCTAACAACTCAACGGAGTAGTTCTTTTTTATGTCTGTAACATTCAGTCGTTGCCGTTTCACTGCGTTTTTATTTATGTTCATGTCATCAAAAATGAAAAATCCCCCTGGAAGGCGAGGGATATTTGCGCAATTGTTGCTCTACCCATTCCATCGTTTATACTCAAAGTTGGGTTGCTATAGAATCGTTTGTCAGTGAAGGGTGATTGGCTGGAAAACTGATGTTTATAATCAAATTCTGCATGCAGTTAAAAGGTACTAAAGCAACAAGAATACTAAAGTTTACTGCACTTGAATACGACACTTCTTCTAATAGCATTGCACATCGCTGAGAGGTTTAGTCTTCTAGACATCGCTAAAAGTTTTAGTCTTCTGAACATCGCTAAAAGTTTTAGTCTTCTGAACATCGCTAAAAGTTTTAGTCTTCTGATCATCGCTAAAAGTTTTAGTCTTCTGAACATCTCTAAAAGTTTTAGTCTTCTGAACATCGCTAAAAGTTTTAGTCTTCTGAACATCGCTGAGAGTTATAATCTTCTGGATATGAAATTGAGTTTTTGAGAAACCATCCAATAGTAGATATGAAGTAAGATCTAGTGTCTCGTAATTACTGGGAATCAAAGAAACAATAACAATAATACATACTGTTCTCCGGCCCGTTAATCGACATCAATTGGAGAATAAACACAGAAAATATGCGTAGATTGTGCTTGACATTCTATGTCCTGGACATAATAATCGCATATTTCATTAGTATACATGGGGTTATTTTGATCTTAATATGCTCCATTTCTATGAATAAATACGCGTATTTACTATTATATTTTAAGGAATGAATACACAACGAAACAAAATAAATAATCATTTAAAATAAATACAGATTTAATAATAATTTAATTTTATTCAATCCTGGTCATCTTTGCAGTAGATACCAAACCGTGTTATTGTTTTGTGCCTAGCTCAGCCATAATAGCTTTTTATTAGGATTTGAATGCAATTATTTTCACCAGAGGCGTGTCTTATGTCTTCAATTTATAAGAGAATTTTCATCAAAACGTCTATTCGATGTTTTAATTAGCTTTAAATTATAGATATGGGCTTATAACTTCTAGTTTCATGTGTATGTCTATTTGATATAGTTTTACCACCGTCGCACCTGTTATTTAACCTTAATTTATTTATTTAAATTCATACTCACAATTTACACCTGCTTTATGTTACCAATTTAACATGAGCCTTAACAAAACACAGGAGAGAAGGATTGCAACCTGTGAAATGAGATGCCTAACGAAAACGTTGGAGTCAATAGAACAAATCTAATAGGAAATGAAGACATCAAAAATTTTATAGTAATTTTCCATGCATCAAATTCATAGATGGACAACAGATTAAATGATTCGGCTACCTCATGAGAATGGAACATGACCACCTACCATCTATAGCATACAACAAACGCATTTCTGGTTACACATCAAGAGGAAGATCAAGAAGTAGATTGATTTATATCAGAGACATACTATCGAAACATGCAATTAAAACGACAAACACAATTGGGGTCGTTGCACTAGTGGCTAGGACAAGACACGACTAGACTTACATTTACCCTTTATTATTACAATCTGCATATTTTCAGCTTGATGGGATATACCAGACTCTCTTGTGATTTATATATGTATTCAACCTTGATACAAAATCTAATTATGTCAGTAACTTACACTGCTTTAACTAATCTGTGTAGAGGATAAGATTATTAACTGACTAACCGAGTCTATCAAGTAAGTACGTTGCTGATAACCAATTGTAAAAATATATGGTAAATTAAACATTGTTATCATTTGTTGGTTGTAAACAATTTTACGTTTATGTGTTGATAATATAAGGCAGTAATAGACTATATCTATATTACATACACATTAGACTTATAATATATGATCTTCGTTCAACTATTTTTATTAGTGAGACAGCTGAAAGCAAACAGGAAACAGCAAACAAGAGAAGAACACTAGTTAGATCAGAGATGAGATTCTTGTATAAAATACACTGGTTTACAACAACAGAATGAAGTTGAAAGTTGTCTATAATTTTTTAACTGAATTAGGAAGATTTTGTGCAACTGAAGCCAAAAATGCTATCCATTTTTCTCAATCAGGTCAGGTTTTTTTTCTAAGTTGATTAAACAAATATATATATTCTCTGACTATAGCCTTCTATTAATAACTACTTTTTGTTGATTTTTTAAAGAAAAAATTGAGGAACTCTTGATGCTTGTTGTGATAAAATGTGATGCGTGTATTTCTGCAAGATCTTCTAGTTGAAGCCATTTGAATCACATGAAACCTTAAAAAATTACACATAAAAATTAGCAATACTTGAAAGTTTAAACATGTGAAATCTTCATAATTTGTATATTCCAAGATAGATTAAGATATTTTGCAACATATGTCGCGAAAATATCCATACATGTGACAATAAAATACTTGCTTTCTATATTATTTGTCCTTTTAAATAGGAAACAAAAACCCCACCTTTGATCAAATGTGTGGAAATCAATTGTTGTTTTACTGATTGATTTGACATGGAATATGACCCACCTATAAAAACATCATGTGGTGCTAAATAAAAAACCTGACCTGAAGGAAAACCAATGTGATTTTTGGATTCAGCACGATAAAAGTATCCTAAATCTGTAAAAAAACATTTTAAATTTGATGTTGACCAGTGATATTCATAATAACAAGGAAAATCATACACAAGCTCCAGCTCCAATCATCCCTTACTCTTAATAGCAAGAGTGGATAACAAACCACCTTGGGAAAGTAGACAATTACTAGGAAAGACAAAATGAATGAAAAAATCTTGAGGAAGCGCAAGCGGGTATAACCATGAACATCGAGATATAGGAAGATGCATGAAACGGAATTGTCGTCACAAAAAGAGTCGGTTCTTACCAAAAGTAACGTGGGTTTCACGTACAATATTTGTAAGTTCGTCTCCAGAATAGTCGTGCGTGCTGTTCTCACACATCGTCCCTTCTCTTGACTGATGTGATATGTGTGCTGTTCTCACACATCGTTCCTTCTCTTGACTGATGTGATATGCGTGCTGTTCTCACACATCGTCCCTTCTCTTGACAAATGTGATAGTGTGCTGTTCTCCCACACATCGTTTCTTCTCTTGACAAATGTGATAGTGTGATGTTTTCACACACATTGTCCCTTCCCTTGAGTGATGTGATATGTGTGCTGTTCTCACACATCGTTCCTTTTCTTTACTGATTTGACGATTCATTGGTCACTTTGCGTAAAAGTTGTATACTATTCAAAGAAAAGCACGGAAACGTCGGACATATCAAGTAGTGAAGTTGCATGATATCAGCTTGAAAAACTATCCTGGACATTGTTTTCTAGGTTATATTAGTGAGAATTAGGTCAACACAAGAAATCCCGAAGGGAATAACCCTTAAGTGTGATGAATCAAGGGATTGAAGTTCCAGTGTTGGGTAACAATCCTAAATCTAAATGAGTGGCTGGGATAACACATGTCAAATATAAAAAAGAACAATATCGATTTAAGCTTTTCTAGTCCTTATATCTAGATGTTTGTGGTAAATCGCCTCTTCTGATTCTGCTGTTCCTCCTTTTCAAGCGAAGTTGACCATACCATTATAAAGGGTAAAGTTAGGTTTGATTATTTATGAGTCATGAGATAGTTAATGAGTTGAATCCAGGCTCTGAAATACCTGTTGAAGTGCGAGATGAAATAGGTCTTAAGATGAGGGAAAACATTCTAATATCTCCTTTCGTTTTTGTCTATTTTGTATTGCCTGCAATCTTCTGCGCTGTTTTTGTTACGTTTAATACGCTCTGATCTGACTGGTCGAGGCTGGATGGACAGTCAGGAGCTGTGGTTTCTCAAGAGCGTCTGTCAACCTGCAGTGCTTGAATGATGTCTTCAAATGGTCATTGAAGTGTTTCTTCTAGCCACCGCTTGAACGATTACCTATACACAGTCCACCGTAGAACATATTCTTGTTATGCCAATCGTCTAGCATACAGACGATGTGACATATTCTCTCTAATGTATCTGTTCTAGACCACATCACGAATAAATCACGCCAGCTGATTTGGTAATGTAAAAGAAATATCTTCTGATTCAAATCGACGCTGTTCAGATAGTTTTGTACAGCATAACACATAAATCAACAAGCATAGATTTTGTTATAACATTTTATTATGTCCATTCCATTAAAATATTAAATAATAATAAATATAACAGCAATAATAAAATATTAATATTAATACTGAGCACATAGCCCTGAATGAAACTTACAGAAATATATAGGCTATTGGTAAGGAAACGTACACAAATATATAGCCTATCGGTAAGGAAAAGTATAGAAATATATAGCTATGTACATACTGTGAAAAATTAAAATCCAACAGGTAAATCCAAGAACAGGGTAATATAGTTATGCTAATCACCGAAGACACACATAATAATACACACAAATCGGCGTTTCGACCAAACGGCCTTTATCATGAAGAAAATTGAACATTCACACAGATATGTAGCCTATATATATATATATATATATTTATATATATATATATATATATATATATATATATATACTATCGGTAAGGAAACGTACAGAAATATATAGTATATTGGTAAAGTTTTCTTTGATAACATTCAGAAGTTACAGCAACTTGTTCTCTTTTCACATTTAATATGTAATTAATAATGCTTGTTAATTAACTACTGTTCATTCATATAGTACTTTTGACTTATTGATGTTTCACACACACGTTGAAAAATGTATTCATTGTTGTCATTGTCATTGTATACCTATGCATGGATATAAAGATTGGACTATGAAACAACAGTCAGTATGAAAACTAGTGGTAATTTAGACATTGTTTGTGTAAAGAATTAAGGAAACTATCATCGGAAAGCTAAGAAAAGTAAAGTAGAAGCAGTGACTTGCGGTCATTTGACTGGAAGGACTCGCCTAGTTCCTAGGTTTATGGCTTAACGGGATTTAAAAACACACAAATAACAAAAATATCTTGTAAAAAGGAGCAGACACCATTTTCACTAAATGAAGAGTGTTAATTTGCATCACCATATTCTTTGGTTGGGCTCAGCTATGACCGAACTCAATATAAAGACCTGTGTACAGATAACAGGAAGGTCGATTGTGATTATTTCCGTACATTTCCTTAGATGACCATGTCTGTTTTTGACACGCGACGCCAGATACATAAATAGTGCCAAACAGAAAACACGACAATAGTGAAATGCGTAATAAATGAAGTCCTAATTCATTCTGTACAGATGACTTCTAGTGGAGAAAGTTGTCATCATGTGTACGCTATATCAATTTTGCTCATTAACCTTTTATCTCCCGTGATCACTTTGAGATTAGTTTCTTTGCATCTATGAAACATAAAAAGAAGAGAGATAAAAGCTTGAACGTTTACAAATTTTTTCAATTATATTAATATCATTCACCTTATTTTTTATCTCTGGAATAACAACTGACGGTCACCAGTCTGTGGCTTCCTCCTCTTAAGATGGGTGTGCGTACCCATATATGTCAAACATTCCTCGCGGACCTCTCACATTACCTCCTCTACGCCTCACGATGAGAAGGATTGCTTTAGATTAAATGTTTGTGTCATAAGGCATATTCATAATATCTTTATTGTCTTCCCATGTGTCTTTCTAACTCTCAATCATTATCATTGAGTGTCGTCTCCTCAATGAAGGTTGGCTGCAACATATTTCCAACATTCACTGACTCTTGCAGTAGTGGTGCACCCTGCTAGACTGTAACAAGTCCATTTAGTGGTGTTTCTCTACCACTTGTACATCTGCCAAACTCTTGCCCACCTCCCCTCGACTTTACCTTCAAATAAAGTCTTCAGCAAGTGTCATATCTTTTAATATGTCTAAAATAATTTATTTGTTTGATCTTTATTTTCCTTAATAGTTCTTTCTTCATACGAACTGGTATTAGAACCTCTCTGCGTGTTTTATTCTCTTTCCATGCAATTCTCCATATTCTTCTATATATCCACAACTCAAAGCCATCAATTCTTTCTTCTAGTTGTGTGTTCATTGTCCATG
Source organism: Meghimatium bilineatum (assembly GCA_034231615.1). Classification (NCBI taxonomy): domain Eukaryota; kingdom Metazoa; phylum Mollusca; class Gastropoda; order Stylommatophora; family Philomycidae; genus Meghimatium; species Meghimatium bilineatum. The sequence continues at coordinate 110,476,075 of CM067299.1, read as the reverse complement.
TTTCTGAGCCATACGTTAATAGAGAATAGATGTAGCATTTTATAACTCAATTTTAGTATGTAATTTGTTTAGATGTCCATATTTTCCTCATGTCACTGAAGTACGATTAGCCATTACTGTTTTTCTTCTAACTTCTGTTTTACATCTACCATCATTTGTGATTATGTCTCCAAGATAGTGGTAATTGTCTACTTGTTGTATTTTCTCTTCATGTATTTTTAAGTTTAACACCGGTTCTGTTATTTTGTTGATTATCGTGGGATTAAAAAAAAATTATATCTAGTCCATATTTATTACTTGATTTATTGACTTGATCTATTAATCTTTATAGTTCATGTTCACTTTCTGCTAAACGGACATTGTTATCTGCATATCGCAGGTTATTTATTTTTGTCCTACTGATCTTGAGTTCTGGCATTTCTTCTATATGTTTAGAAATATTATCTGTGTAGATGTTAAATAGTCTTGATGACAAAATACACCATTGTCTTACCCCTCTTCTTATTTCTATGTATGCCAGCTGTTTTCACACATTGTTGATGTAGTTTATTTACAATATATATTTCTAATTAGTCCAATATTTTTTCCATCTATGTCTGTTTCATGAATACATTTGATTAATTTTTCATATTGGACACTGTCTAAGCCCTTGTTGTAGTCTATGAAGCAAGTATAGATATTTTTTTGACGTCTTTTTGTCTATATATTTATCTATGACTAGTCGGATACTAAGTATAGCTTCTTTAGTTGCCTTACTTTTCATAAAACGGAAGTGTTCGTCACCGACTTCTTCAGTGTCTATCTTGTTTTCAACTCTTTCATGTATTATCTTGGGTAGTATTTTGGGTATGTGGCTCATAAAATATATTGTTCTGTATTCTGTGCAATCCACAGCCCTGTGCTTCTTAGGGAGTTGTATGAATACTGATGAGATTAGGTTTTTAGGTATGTGTCTTGTTTCATATATGCCATTGCAAAGTTCTGTGATAGTTTCCACACCAACATCATCTAGAGTTTTTATTATGTCTACTGTTAAGTTGTCGGCTACTGCAACTTTTCCACATTTTATAGTTTATACTGCCTTTTATACTTCTGATTTCCGTATTGCTGGTCCATTATTGTTTTGCATTGTAAGTTTTTTGTTCCGTTGGTCGTCAAACATGCATGCAACATACTCTTCCCATCTTGTAATTACTACTGATTATCAAATATTAGTTTTATACTCTTATCATTAATGCAGCAACCCCTTCTTATTTGTAATCTGTCTTATTTACTTGTACATTTGTTGAATCTTAAGTTGTAGCGACATCTTCTCATTTCTCTGCATTTTGTTTCAAGACATTATTCTTACGCTGTTCTGCAAATGTTACATATCTCATTGTCTATTATTAAATATTTTGGGGTATTCTTAGCTTTCTTTCTGACTGACATTGTCTCTGTTTCATCTGTCATCCAAATATTTTGTTCTTGGCTTTTCTTATTGGTAAATTTTCATTTTATGTTTTCATTATTTTCCGGGCTATCATATTTATTGTCCAGTTTCTCTTCTGTATTCTCCCTTCTGTATTGTTTCCTGCATTCTATCATTAGGTATAACTGTCAAAACTCTTACAGTAATTGAAACAGTTGCAGATTGACTTTCTAAAGAAGTTTTCATGTAGAGATCTATCCATTAGTAACAGAATACCCCTGATAGGACGCATGGTTGCATCTTTGAGTCTCACCAATGGCCCACTAGACAATCAACCTATGCAACAGAAAACCTTAGTAGATGACACGCCGTTATATTGAGACTCTCTTATAGAAACTTTGTAGCATGACATCTATACAATTATAGACCCCTCTAAGTACAAGGCTCCTTCAATAGTCAATGCACTAAGCCGAAAGCTGAAGTCTTCTGGGTATGAAAGAAAGCTCAGAAAAACCACAACACATCATATAGGAAGTAAGAGCTAATCGCTCACAATTCCTGAGGTTCTCAAACAAACAAATCCCTGATAGGCGGCACACTGCATATTAGGAAACGCTGTTCAATACATCATCGTGCAATTTATATATATATATATATATATATATATATATATATATATATAAATTGTACATATAATTACTATTATATAGCCTGGCTCTGTGGCGGCGTGGTACAGAGCACGTAAGAGACGGCTAATGTACCGGGTTCAAGTACCCCAGAAGGCAATTGTGCATTATGATCGTTCAGAAAACAATGACAATTTACTGAACGTATTTTATTGTCTAGAAAAATCACTGCAGTAAAAAACTTCTGAGTTGACGACTGCATCCTGATGATTAGAATATGCTAACTATATATATATATATATATATATACCAACTATTTATATACATAGAAAATTTCTTGCCACAATACTCCTGTAGTTTGCCGTTGCTTTCAGGAGGAACATCCGATTTAAACTGACACTGAGGAAAACACATACATTCTCACTCGCCATTTTGACCGGAAGTCATAACATAAGAACCAAATTATGTTTACTACGAACATGTGTATTTCCTGTGGCGACATATGGATGTGAGGCATGGACACTAAATAGAATAGTGGCCAAGAGAATAACATCATTTGAATTAAAGTGTTATAGAAGAGTTTTGAGAGTACCATGGACAGCGAAGAAAACAAACCAGGAGGTGTTACGAACATTTAACGTCCAGGAAGGCTGGCTTATGAACACTATATTAAAGAAAAAGCGAGTATTTTTCGGTCATATTAAGAGACACGACGACATTGATAGAGTGTTAATGGAGGGGATGATAGAAGGCAACAGGGGCAAAGGCCGACCAAGGCGCCGTTGGACAAAAGACATTCAAGAATGCCTGCGCTGGAATCTCACTGGAAGATGCAGGGCAACTTGCTCAAGACCGAGGAGAATTCAACAGATCCATAGGAAAGACTACGTTCTGGAAAGAATATGTCACTTGATGATGATTTATATACAAGCATACATACCTATAGAGATATAAGAGACTGAGAGATAGTGTAGGCGTTACTACTAGTACAAGAATTGTGTACAATGTAGAAATATCACCAGAATTTTCATAATATCCTGAAGTCCTAATTCTAATATTTTCATAATATTCCTAGTAATATATCATTTGGAATGGTATTATAAAGTGAGCCAGTCTAGTGGATATGGGGAAATTGTTGAGCCATATTGTGAGAAACTTGAACCGGGGCGCCGGGGGGTAGGGTGTGCACTGGCTTCAAATATGAGTGGTCCTGGTCCCTGTGGTCCTGGGTTAACTACCTAGTTGAGGTGGAAATGATTTAATATCGCAACGGCTCCCAATTATTCTATTCTAAATTGGGTAACGGAGGATTAGTCCGGAAAGTAAATACTGCTAGGGAGAGGCGATGGCTACCGCTCTCATATAACAGAGTCACTGAAACGTGAGATCGCTAATATCTCTCCATCACGCCATTAAAAAATATTATGGGTTAACTTTATACTTTTCGATAAACAGGGGAAACAACCAAATATATTCTTCTCTATGGATTAACTCTTTGTTATTTCCCATCTTCAATATATTCATTTTCAGGTTTGCTGGATGCTAGTGAAAATTACACAGATTGGGGGGGGGGGGGGGGGAAACTACAGAATAGCTAGGTGGGAGAGGGGGTCAAAAGCCAATTGCGCGACTAGTGGACTCCATTAGGTCAAGTTGGGGAGGGTGGGAGGCGAACCAGCGGCGAACACTGAATTGATCAAATTGTAAAAAATATTGAAGTAGAGTTATACACACTGAGACACAAAAATCAATTCTGTTAATTATATTTGAACTATATCTGAAGCTTAGTCCAAATAGGATTATTGCAAACAGTGACATGAGTATGTTACAGCCAGGAAACTTTTAAAATAACTTGTATTAACACTAAAATAATGTAACAAGTTTTAATAAAAGCAACACGTTTTTTTATAAGCGTAGTGAAATCTGGACATTCACTGGAATGTAACTTCCAAACAGTAGGAAAACAGGTTAATTACGAGGTGAAGCGTCTACATTCCAATTGTGTAATATTATGTACTCTCATTCAGCTTTCGTGACATCACAGAAACAAAATGGTTAATTAATCCCAAGGGGAGGGGAACGGGAGGCTCACACTACGTAGCGAGAAGACTGATGGATCCGACAGTTTGCGCGTCTTTATCGATGTTTCTTGTTGTTAAATAATGTAGGATCTTATTGTTTCAATGTTATTGTTTGTTTCATTAAATATTTAGTCACTTATCCCAGTAAAGTACAGAAAAACATTTTAAAGCTATCAGCTCTAACTTTTTTATTGGAAATATTTTGCATTTGAGGATCCATTTATAGCGAGTCTGACAGTCTGGTGGAGAGTTTTTATAAATCAAACGGCTGTTTGTATAATTTTTTTATCATCAGCAATCTATCTATTCGCTAAACTCTATGTTGCCTTTTTATATATATATATATATATCATTTTTGGGATCTCCTTTAAAGAAGACACAATAAAAGAGATCCCAAAAATGATATATTAATAGTACTAGGCGACTGGAACGCAAAAGTGGGACCTGACGCTTATGATCAATGTGCCGGTACAGTAGGGAAATTTGGAACAGGAGAAACGAATGAACGAGGAGTAAGACTATTGGATTTTGCCAATAAATTTAAATTTACTCTTGCAAATACATTATTCCCACACAAGCTTTCCAGAAAAACAACGTGGCATGCTCCAAAAGCAGACATACATAATCAAATTGATTACATTTTTACACCGAGAAAATTCAAGTCCAGCATAAACAAAGCACAAATAAGAACTTTTCCAGGAGCAGACATCGGTAGCGACCATGATATGGCTCCATTGACGATCAAAATTAAGCTTAAAAAGAATTATACGAAAAATAAATGCACACGATTAAGATTTAATTTAGAAAAATTGAAAGATCCAGAAATAGCAGAGATATTTGAGGCAACAGTCGGAGGAAAATTTGCAGCTCTAAACCTTGTAAATGAAGATGTTAACTCTCTCACAGAAACCATGAAAGGAACTTTATTAGAATCAGTAACAGAAATACTAGGGACAAGAAGAATAACACACAAACCTTGGTAACAGATGACGTCCTGAAATTGTGCGACGAACGGAGGGAAATAAAAAGATTAAGAAAGAGGCCCTGAAATGTCTGGGCAATATAGCAAAATAAACAAAAACATCAGAAGGAAAATGAAACAAGCACAGGAAGTGTGGCTAGAGGAACAATGCGAAACCATCAATGAAGTTGTTAAACGCGGAAACAGTAAGGTAGCATACGACACTCTAAGAAAGATAACACAGCCAAAAATACCAAATATATCTACAATACAAGACAAACACGGAAAGATAATCAATGAAACAACAGATATAGTCGAAAAGATGGACAGAGTATTGCAAGGAGCTGTATAACTGCAAGTGTACTCCTGACTACACGATATTACAGAATTCTGAACTAAACAACAGAGAAATAGGAAATGCAGAAATTCTAGTAGATGAAATAAAAGAGGCCATACGAACATTGAAAGGGGGGGGGGAGTCCCCTGGTGTAGACAACATTCCAGCAGAATTGCTGAAATACGGGGGCATTAATATGGTAAATATTATGACCAAAATATGCCAAAATATATGGAGCCCAAAACAATGACCCACTGATTGGACACAATCACTAATAATACCAATTAATAAGAAAGGAAATTTGAAAGTGTGTACGAATTACAGAACAGTTAGCCTTTTAACACACCCCTAGTAAAATACTACTTAACAGAATAAAACACAAGTCCGAAGAAATAATTGCAGAAGAACAAGCTGGCTTCAGAGCAAACAGAAGCCTGTTGAACAAATATTTAACATTCGAACACTAAACGAAAAGCTAAAAAATCCCTCTATGATGATGACTTAACAATATGGCAGAGCCATGAGAATGTTGAAAGTGCAGCCAAAAGACTAAATGGAGATTTAAGAAGACTACATGAATACTGTCAAACATGGAAGCTAAAAATAAACTGTGAGAAAACTGTCTATACCATCTTTACCAAGAGTCATATGGTAGCCAAAGAAAATATCAGTCTATGGTTGAATACACAGAAATTGCCAAGAGAAGAACACCCCACATATCATGGAATCACGCTTGATCGGCAGCTCACCCTCAAGAAGCATGTAGAAAATGTCTAAAATAAAGCACTTAAACGTTTACAACTACTGAAAAGACTCACGGTCACATCTTGGGGATCAGACAAGGTTACTCTTAGAGACTATATGATGGTTATATACGTTCTGCTTTAGAATACAACAGTGTACTCCTCACAACATGTTCCACGACAAATGTAGAATCCCTAGACAGAGTGCAGAGCAATGCCCTACGTCTTATTAGTGGAGCAATGAGATCTATACCAACGGCTGCATGTGAAAAACATACAAATGTAGAACCCCTTGAGATGCAGAAAGATATGGCTGCAATGCAGGCTTATGAAAGAAGCACAAGAATGAACAAAGACCACCCAAATGAACAATTTGTAGAAAACTGGAACCAAACCACAGAATAAAACAAAAGCCAGTCCTGAACCATGTCAGTGAAATAAAAGACAGCTATCACCTCCCAGACAAGAGACAAGAACTGCAGAGTAGAAAAATATTTACGACCACACACAGGTTTTAAATTGCCGGAAATCAAAACACTATTAAGAGATAATGCAACGAAAAGTTCCGACCCAGTAAGTCTTATGAAAGAAACACAGAAAACAATAGACACCTACCGAGAACAATGGATTCAAGTCTATACTGATGGGTCTGCTTTCAAAGTCATCATCAAAGCAGGTTATGGTGTCTATATAGAATATCCAGACAAAACATCTGATGAGTTGTTTGATGACTGTGGGGAGATATGTTCTAACTATGAAGCTGAAATAACAGCACTAGAAGTTGCCTTGTACCACCTGAAGAC